>OY986439.1:114279973-114770267 GCA_963920525.1 Dichetophora obliterata | reverse complement strand
TTTACTTTACTTTACTTTACTTTACTTTACTTTACTTTACTTTACTTTACTTTACTTTACTTTACTTTACTTTACTTTACTTTACTTACTTTACTTTACTTTACTTTACTTTACTTTACTTTACTTTACTTTACTTTACTTTACTTTACTTTACTTTACTTTACTTTACTTTACTTTACTTTACTTTACTTTACTTTACTTTACTTTACTTTACTTTACTTTACTTTACTTTACTTTACTTTACTTTACTTTACTTTACTTTACTTTACTTTACTTTACTTTACTTTACTTTACCTTTACTTTACTTAACTTTACTTTACTTTACTTTACTTACTTTACTTTACTTTACTTTACTTTACTTTACTTTACTTTACTTTACTTTACTTTACTTTACTTTACTTTACTTTACTTTACTTTACTTTACTTTACTTTACTTTACTTTACTTTACTTTTACTTTACTTTACTTTACTTTACTTTACTTTACTTTACTTTACTTTACTTACTTTACTTTACTTTACTTTACTTTACTTTACTTTACTTTACTTTACTTTACTTTACTTTACTTTACTTACTTTACTTTACTTTACTTTACTTTACTTTACTTTACTTTACTTTACTTTACTTTACTTTACTTTACTTTACTTTACTTTACTTTACTTTACTTTACTTTACTTTACTTTACTTTACTTTACTTTACTTTACTTTACTTTACTTTACTTTACTTTACTTTACTTTACTTTACTTTACTTTACTTTACTTTACTTTACTTTACTTTACTTTACTTTACTTTACTTACTTTACTTTACTTACTTTACTTTACTTTACTTTACTTTACTTTACTTTACTTTACTTTACTTTACTTTACTTTACTTTACTTTACTTTACTTTACTTTACTTTACTTTACTTTACTTACTTTACTTTACTTTACTTTACTTTACTTTACTTTACTTTACTTTACTTTACTTTACTTTACTTTACTTTTACTTTACTTTACTTTACTTTACTTTACTTTACTTTACTTTACTTTACTTACTTTACTTTACTTTACTTTACTTTACTTTACTTTACTTTACTTTACTTTACTTTACTTACTTTACTTTACTTTACTTTACTTTACTTTACTTTACTTTACTTTACTTTACTTTACTTTACTTTACTTTACTTTACTTTACTTTACTTTACTTTACTTTACTTTACTTTACTTTACTTTACTTTACTTTACTTTACTTTACTTTACTTTACTTTACTTTACTTTACTTTACTTTACTTTACTTTACTTTACTTTACTTTACTTTACTTTACTTTACTTTACTTTACTTTACTTTACTTTACTTTACTTTACTTTACTTTACTTTACTTTACTTTACTTTACTTTACTTTACTTTACTTTACTTTACTTTACTTTACTTTACTTTACTTTACTTTACTTTACTTTACTTTACTTTACTTTACTTTACTTTACTTTACTTTACTTTACTTTACTTTACTTTACTTTACTTTACTTTACTTTACTTTACTTTACTTTACTTTACTTTACTTTACTTTACTTTACTTTACTTACTTTACTTTACTTTACTTTACTTTACTTTACTTTACTTTACTTTACTTTACTTTACTTTACTTTACTTTACTTTACTTTACTTTACTTTACTTTACTTTACTTTACTTTACTTTACTTTACTTTACTTTACTTTACTTTACTTTACTTTACTTTACTTTACTTTACTTTACTTTACTTTACTTTACTTTACTTTACTTTACTTTACTTTACTTTACTTTACTTTACTTTACTTTACTTTACTTTACTTTACTTTACTTTACTTTACTTTACTTTACTTTACTTTACTTTACTTTACTTTACTTTACTTTACTTTACTTTACTTTACTTTACTTTACTTTACTTTACTTTACTTTACTTTACTTTACTTTACTTTACTTTACTTTACTTTACTTTACTTTACTTTACTTTACTTTACTTTACTTTACTTTACTTTACTTTACTTTACTTTACTTTACTTTACTTTACTTTACTTTACTTTACTTTACTTACTTTACTTTACTTTACTTTACTTTACTTTACTTTACTTTACTTTACTTTACTTTACTTTACTTTACTTTACTTTACTTTACTTTACTTTACTTACTTTACTTTACTTTACTTTACTTTACTTACTTTACTTTACTTTACTTTACTTTACTTTACTTTACTTTACTTTACTTTACTTTACTTTACTTTACTTTACTTTACTTTACTTTACTTTACTTTACTTTACTTTACTTTACTTTACTTTACTTTACTTTACTTTACTTTACTTTACTTTACTTTACTTTACTTACTTTACTTTACTTTACTTTACTTTACTTTACTTTACTTTACTTTACTTTACTTTACTTTACTTACTTTACTTTACTTTACTTTACTTTACTTTACTTTACTTTACTTTACTTTACTTTACTTTACTTTACTTTACTTTACTTTACTTACTTTACTTTACTTTACTTTACTTTACTTTACTTTACTTTACTTTACTTTACTTTACTTTACTTTACTTTACTTTACTTTACTTTACTTTACTTTACTTTACTTTACTTTACTTTACTTTACTTTACTTTACTTTACTTTACTTTACTTTACTTTACTTTACTTTACTTTACTTTACTTTACTTTACTTTACTTTACTTACTTTACTTTACTTTACTTTACTTTACTTTACTTTACTTTACTTTACTTTACTTTACTTTACTTTACTTACTTTACTTTACTTTACTTTACTTTACTTTACTTTACTTTACTTTACTTTACTTTACTTTACTTTACTTACTTACTTTACTTTACTTTACTTTACTTTACTTTACTTTACTTTACTTTACTTTACTTTACTTTACTTTACTTTACTTTACTTTACTTTACTTTACTTTACTTTACTTTACTTTACTTTACTTTACTTTACTTTACTTTACTTTACTTTACTTTACTTTACTTTACTTTACTTTACTTTACTTTACTTTACTTTACTTTACTTTACTTTACTTTACTTTACTTTACTTTACTTTACTTTACTTTACTTTACTTTACTTTACTTTACTTTACTTTACTTTACTTTACTTTACTTTACTTTACTTTACTTTACTTTACTTTACTTTACTTTACTTTACTTTACTTTACTTTACTTTACTTTACTTTACTTTACTTTACTTTACTTTACTTTACTTTACTTTACTTTACTTTACTTTACTTTACTTTACTTTACTTTACTTTACTTTACTTTACTTTACTTTACTTTACTTTACTTTACTTTACTTTACTTTACTTTACTTTACTTTACTTTACTTTACTTTACTTTACTTTACTTTACTTTACTTACTTTACTTTACTTTACTTTACTTTACTTTACTTTACTTTACTTTACTTTACTTTACTTTACTTTACTTTACTTTACTTACTTTACTTTACTTTACTTTACTTTACTTTACTTTACTTTACTTTACTTTACTTTACTTTACTTTACTTTACTTTACTTTACTTACTTTACTTTACTTTACTTTACTTTACTTTACTTACTACTTTACTTTACTTTACTTTACTTTACTTTACTTTACTTTACTTTACTTTACTTTACTTTACTTTACTTTACTTTACTTACTTTACTTTACTTTACTTTACTTTACTTTACTTTACTTTACTTTACTTTACTTTACTTTACTTTACTTTACTTTACTTTACTTTACTTTACTTTACTTACTTTACTTTACTTTACTTTACTTTACTTTACTTTACTTTACTTTACTTTACTTTACTTTACTTTACTTTACTTTACTTTACTTTACTTTACTTTACTTTACTTTACTTTACTTTACTTTACTTTACTTTACTTTACTTTACTTTACTTTACTTTACTTTACTTTACTTTACTTTACTTTACTTTACTTTACTTTACTTTACTTTACTTACTTTACTTTACTTTACTTTACTTTACTTTACTTTACTTTACTTTACTTTACTTTACTTTACTTTACTTTACTTTACTTTACTTTACTTTACTTTACTTTACTTTACTTTACTTTACTTTACTTTACTTTACTTTACTTTACTTTACTTTACTTTACTTTACTTTACTTTACTTTACTTTACTTTACTTTACTTTACTTTACTTTACTTTACTTTACTTTACTTTACTTTACTTTACTTTACTTTACTTACTTTACTTTACTTTACTTTACTTTACTTTACTTTACTTTACTTTACTTTACTTTACTTTACTTTACTTTACTTTACTTTACTTTACTTTACTTTACTTTACTTTACTTTACTTTACTTTACTTTACTTTACTTTACTTTACTTTACTTTACTTTACTTTACTTTACTTTTACTTTACTTTACTTTACTTTACTTTACTTACTTTACTTACTTTACTTTACTTTACTTTACTTTACTTTACTTTACTTTACTTTACTTTACTTTACTTTACTTTACTTTACTTTACTTTACTTTACTTTACTTTACTTTACTTTACTTTACTTTACTTACTTTACTTTACTTTACTTTACTTTACTTTACTTTACTTTACTTTACTTTACTTTACTTTACTTTACTTTACTTACTTTACTTTACTTTACTTTACTTTACTTTACTTTACTTTACTTTACTTTACTTTACTTTACTTTACTTTACTTTACTTTACTTTACTTTACTTTACTTTACTTTACTTTACTTTACTTTACTTTACTTTACTTTACTTTACTTTACTTTACTTTACTTTACTTTACTTTACTTTACTTTACTTTACTTTACTTTACTTTACTTTACTTTACTTTACTTTACTTTACTTTACTTTACTTTACTTTACTTTACTTTACTTTACTTTACTTTACTTTACTTTACTTTACTTTACTTTACTTTACTTTACTTTACTTTACTTTACTTTACTTTACTTTACTTACTTTACTTTACTTTACTTTACTTTACTTTACTTTACTTTACTTTACTTTACTTTACTTTACTTTACTTTACTTTACTTACTTTACTTTACTTTACTTTACTTTACTTTACTTTACTTTACTTTACTTTACTTTACTTTACTTTACTTTACTTTACTTTACTTTACTTTACTTTACTTTACTTTACTTTACTTTACTTTACTTTACTTTACTTTACTTTACTTACTTTACTTTACTTTACTTTACTTTACTTTACTTTACTTTACTTTACTTTACTTTACTTTACTTTACTTTACTTTACTTTACTTTACTTTACTTTACTTTACTTTACTTTACTTTACTTTACTTTACTTTACTTTACTTTACTTTACTTTACTTTACTTTACTTTACTTTACTTTACTTTACTTTACTTTACTTTACTTTACTTTACTTTACTTTACTTTACTTTACTTTACTTTACTTTACTTTACTTTACTTTACTTTACTTTACTTTACTTACTTTACTTTACTTTACTTTACTTTACTTTACTTTACTTTACTTTACTTTACTTTACTTTACTTTACTTTACTTTACTCTACTTTAATAATAATGTGAATTTCTTTTATATTATAACTTAATCTTATGAAAAATTTTATTTAAATTTAAAAATAAATAAATAAATAAATATTCATAAATTTCGAATCGAAAATATTTGGTATTTTTTTGTAGAATCTAAAAAAAAACAATTTATTTCATTCACATAAGCTGTTAATGGTTGGATTGTTATTTTCGGCGTTATGAAAAATCTAAAATAATTAGAAAGTGCCCAAATGAAAAAAGGCCCATAATAACATTTAAAATGCCCCAAAAAAAAAAAAATAAGAATCACCCAAATTTTTTAAAGAAAATTAAAAATCACCCAAATGAAATGGTCCCCAAAAAATTAAATGTTCAATTCGCACACAGCCTTAAGACTTTAACTAAATATATTTTGTGTTCTCTTTTTAATAGGCAGCCTTCGGCCGCTGCTTAAAGATTACAACCTCCAAGTTAGTCCAACACCGGCTTCGCTTTGTACAGTACTTCTGTACTAAATTCTCTGTTTAATAGGCGGACTTAGGCGCTTCTTAGGGATTACAACCCTCAGTAAGTCCAACACCGGCTTCCCTGTCTACAGTGCTCTGGATATAATTATCTTTTTAATAGAAACTTCATAAGTTTAAGCAATTTTGATATAATTTTAAAGCCAAAAAATAAAGTTAACAATTCGTAAGACATTTTAGAAATCAGCTAGAAATCCATCTCTACTGAAAAGTTAAAAAAAAAATTTAAATATGATGTTTTACCATATTGCCACAGATTTATACATTACAATTACATATTTTTAAAATTTTTTTTAACATACTTAAAAGAAATACATTTTCCAAGAAAATAATAATAAAAAGTTGTTTAAAAAAAACAAAGAAAAGATGTGACATTTTGTCACAATGTCATGCCATTTCATATAAAAAATGTAGGTTCATACCCGGGTATGCTGCTGTTAACATATGTATAATTTTTCTGCTGTTGACATGAAGGTTAAGACTGATTTCAAAGGTTCGAGAAATCTTGCTTCAAAGTTTCCAATCGCCATATAAGTCATGGCATAATTGCTTATACTTATGGTAATTATACCATGATGTAATAAAGTCGACTTAAGCTATTATTGCTTATCTAATCAGATATTATCAAACTAAATGGCGTTACTATTTGATAGTTATTTCAGTATCTCTTTCTATTAAAATTTTTTTCAATTCTATTCCAAATGCATTCCAAATTACCGTGTGTTGACCAAGTGTTGAAGTTTGTTGACATGGCATGATTTTTGTACAGTAATTCTTATAATAAATCATGTAAACGAAAACTAACCCTTTGTTTGTAGGTAGCTATTAAAAATGTGATATTTTTTATAATTAAAAAAGCTGTATTTCTTGAATAGTTTTATTTTCATGTTATTAGATGAATTGCACGATATTAACATTTTAAAAAATAATTTATATCTTAGATTTCTTATGGCATATTTTTCTACAATATAGCATTAAAACGATATAAAACATTCCAATCGGAATCACCAAGATCAAATTTTAAAATTATAGTATAGAAAAGTCGTATCGATTACCAAATACATATAATGAATACTGATAGCTATGCTTCTATTGACCATGTCAAAAATTGCAAAATTATATCGAAAAGCTTTAAGAACCTTAAACATTAAACTATACATTTTGTATAGTGCTAAGACGAACTTGCAGTTTGAGTTATATAGCAAGAACCGTAACTGTTATGAGTTTTGTGTAGAACATTTTTAAGTTATTCTTTACGTTTTATTTTTGCTTAGATAAAAAAAAACATGTTTTGAGTTTTGTTTTTAAACTCACGCAATAACACTTATTTTAAGTTTTATTTGTCGCTCGAAAAAAGAATTGTTTTACTTATAAAATAACGCTTATTTTTAAGTTTAATTTTTTTGTTCAAAAATAAAAATACTTAAATACTCACAAAATAACAGCTAATTTTAAATTTTACTTTTTCGCTCAAAAATAAAACTTGATTTTTAAAGTTTATTTTGTTTTTTGTTTGTACCACAGAGACTATATTATACAGAAGTCCCAGTTCGACTTCGAATGTTCTTCGAACTCAAGTTTCGTTGTACAAGCGTCCGGAGAAAAGAAGAAAAAAACATTATGCTTTGCCTCAGCGTTCGTTTTGACGCTGCCTATACTTTTACAGATAGGCATGAAACAACTGCCGAGGCAAAAGCATTAATATTTTTGTTTTGTTCTTCTATCCTCCTGACGCTTGAATAACGTAAATTGAGTGAACAATGAACTGACAACTCTGTATAATATAGCCTCTGTGGTTTGTATTTTTTAAAGTTTTTTTTTTTTTGCAGATTTTTCGAGCGAAAAAATAGAACTCAAAATTTCTGTGCAAAAAAATAAAACTTAAAAATCATTGTTGTCTTATGAGTCTAAAAACAAAAGGAAAAAATATTTCCGAGCAAAAAGTTAATCTTAAAAATGAGTTCTAAAAATATTTTCTCTTAAGGGGTATGAACAGTGTATATGTCTGAATTCGAAGTGCTTTTTTATTTATTTTATAAAAAGATATCAGTTTGATGGATTCATTTCAAACTTTGTACACATCTTTAGAACATTAATAAGAATTCAAGAATTCATTTTTTTAATGGTATATTTTTGCATAATAGTCCTTTGAAAATGGCACCTCTTGAATCTGGCCTCAGTGGTGTTGACAAAAATTCGTTCACATGGATCAACTGAGGGCAAAAAACGAAAAAGGTTCTCAAAATATATATTATTGGCTATAGCCGGACGTAGGGGAGTATTTCCAAAATATTGTTTAAAAAAAATTGCGACCATTTAAAAAAAAATCAACATTATTTTCACGTGTTTTTCAATAGGAAAATTGTTTATAAAAAAATAAATAAAAAAGTTAGAAAAAATGGCTACGTCAGGCTGAAGAGACACATTTTCTAAACAAAACAAATCGATCGGACGAAAACTGTATTAGTTATGCTGTCAAATAGGTAAAAAAAGGGGTTTTTAAGTAAACGTTGCTTAGTTTTCAAAGTGCTAAGAGCGCTCGAAAAGCATGATAGCATTTGGCGCTCTTTTAGTTAAGCTTCTCATTTTCACTTCAGATACATATTCTTTGGGGTGTGAAATAATAATTTGTTAAAAAAAAACCATTATTTTTTTTTGGAAAATTTAACACTGTTCATGCCTCTTAAATTAAATTATAAAACATAGAATTAAAAAAATAAGTTATATTTTAAAGCAAAATAATAATATTTAGCGAAAGGTGTTATTTTGTGATTTTTATAATTTAACTTAAAAAAAACCAGATATTTTGTATACTTAATAATCATAATCATAAAAGGAGTTATTTTCGGTCCCTGATATATAGATATAAGAGAATATTATGTTGCATTGGATGACCAGCTCCAACGGTTTATATCTTCAATAGCACGTCCTAGACGCTCTGAATCAATAATCGTCGATGTTTGGCCAAATAAAGGCTGTTGCTGCTGGTTGTCTGATTGCGGTTGCGATCCGAAATGTAAGGCCTTGATGGAATCTAAATTTCTATTAAAACAAGTTTATTTATTTTTGAGGAGTTTTAACTTGATATTGAAATTTACCCAATCATATCACGATTACTTGATGTGTTCGATAAAAAAATTTCTGGTAATAAAGCTGTTGACTGATGATATGGTGCTTCCTCAGCAGCTGAACTGCTGTGTGTTCCGACAACCGAATCAATATCAGATTGACCAATATTATTATGGGCTTTAAATGACAAGGTCAGCACATCGGCGGAAGATCCATTCTCTAAATCTTTATGTAAGGCATTTTTTAAATCTTTGGCTAGCTTTCTTTTTGACTGTGTTTTATTACTCAATGCTGAGATCTTCTTTGAAACGCTGCCAGTTTTAACGGAAGGATGGTGGTGTTGATTCATGTGTTTGTTGAGATTTGCCTGACGAATGAAACGACTTGAACATAATTGACATGAAAACGGCTTGTCACCGGTGTGACTTAGCAGATGCGTTGTCAAGTCCGTTTGGCGAGCATATTTTTTATCACAATGTGGACAGGGTATTGTTTTGGCCATGTGATTAAGTTTCATGTGCGTCGTCATGGACGAGTGTTGAATGAATCGTTTACCACATACATCGCAACCGTAGGGGCGTTCGCCGGTATGTCGTCGCATGTGACTTTTCAGTGTTGTTGGTCTGGTGAATTTATCACCGCAGAATTTGCATTCATACGGACGTTCGCCGGTGTGAGTACGCATGTGATGTTTAAGCGCATAAATGGTAGAATAGGCCTTAGCTGGAAAATAAAAATAAAATCGTTCTCATTTTACGTGTAAATCATTTAATAAACATACGGCATATTGTGCACAAAAAGTCCTTTTCGCCAGTGTGCATTACCATGTGGTAACGCAGTTTCGAAGCAGAAATCATGTGTTTGCCGCAAACATGACATGGAAACATTTTCTTCGGTTTTGGCTGTTTTTGCTTGGGTAATTTTTGTATTGTGTTTCTATTTTGTTCCAAGTCAATTTCATCCAGTGTTTTTTCAGCTTTATTTTTACTATGCTCACGATTGTCATTGTTTGATGGATCTTTAGTACTTTTCTTATATTGACCACGCGACTTCTTTTTAATTTTATCGGTTCTAGGCATATGTACAGAACAGTGAGCTTTTAACCCGATAACAGTGAAATATGCATTTACACATTGTTTACATTTATATCGACCTAAGACAGAAACAAAGTAAAATTTTACAAAAAAACCAGCAAATAAAATCGCAAAATTTAATGCTGCAAATGCGATTTGCTAATAAAATATTTCAACAATCAAAAGTTTGAGCGTATATATACATAACTGAAATAAATCTTTTTATTTACTTTTTTAAATTCATTGTAGGCTTTTTGTGTATGAGACAATTCGTTTAGTTTGAAATTACCTTGTGGAAAAATTTGGGCCTCTGGTGATAGTGCAAAATCATGCATATCTTCGGTGGCACTGTTACTTAAATTGTCATTATCATTGTTAGCATAATTATCATTATCATAATCATTGAATTGACTGGCCAGAACATACTCTTCCATGTCGTCGGCAGATTTACGATGAAGTTGTAGTACTTTAACTTTATAAAATTTGGCGACAATTAATAAAACGGGATTTATATAACAGTTGCAAAAGATAATGTTACCGTTTTTAAACAATTCTTTTAATGGTTTGTTGTCATCATCATCTTCGGTTTCTTTATTTGCTGATTTATATATATTACAAAAAGGCTGTTTCATTTGGGGCCACTTAAGAATCTTTCCATCTGCGTCTTGTTTATCCTTCTTAAATATAATAGAAAAAAAAAATCATTAGTAAATGTAACAGAAAAGGATATGCAAATTACTTCTTCTTCATCTGTTTCTTCCAAAGGATCCCTCCTCGAACATGCTATAAATTCAACTTTAATCTTTTCATGACTATCAGTTAAAGCAGCATCTTGCAGTTCAGTTTCTATTTGTTGTGATGAAGGTTTTCGGTCAGCCTTCAATTTACCAATACTGGAACACGTATCTCGCCGCTCTAAGCCTTTGATTTTTCTTAGTTTTCCGTCTGTTTCTTCTGCTAGTTGTAGAAAATTAAAAGCTATTACAAGATCGTTAACGCAATTCGAACAGAGGTGTTGTGGCAGAGCATCGCAATGAGCAGCACCCAAACGAGTGGATACATTGAATATGCAGATATAGCTTAACTGCGGTGGATTCAATCGAAATAAACTATCTAGAGGAGTGGACTTTCTAGATTTTCGTAGGCATACTCTGCAGCATTGCAATTCTTTGCCCATTGCAGTGATGGTTCTTTTAAGCTATTCTTCAAATTTGTATTCCACTTATGATCGTGAAGAAACCTTGGTTATTATCTGATACTATTTTGCAAAATTTTACTTAATCAAATAAGATTTTATCTAACAATAAAACAAAAACAAAAAAGTTGTAAAAATTAATAAATTTTTGTTGACATTTTAATTGTCTCTATTGCGGGCGTTGAACATCCCTGCTTAAATTTTTGAAACAGTTGAAAATTGTATACACTGTAAGAAGTTCTGACCAGCAGTGATGTCCCCCGACGCGTCGCCATTAAGTTCATTAACTGCGTTTGCATATGCGTCCGACTAGATAACGATTTCCGGGGCGCCGCGATTTGACAATGGATTCAGGAAGGTCTTTAACAAAAAATAAGAATGACCAAAGGAAAAAATCGATTAATCGATTTGTTTTCAAGCCATCGATTTTTTAAGAATTTTTTAAAATTTTTTAAAAAACTATCTACATTTTTCTAAGTGTTTAACCGATATTGCTGATTAAGGTGTTATTTGAAAGGTAATAAATAAAGCTATTATATTAATTTAAAATTAAACAAATCCGTTAAGTATTTAATATTTTATAGCAATTTGTATGCAAGAGTAAAACATTTGCTTATTCAAAACCATCATTTTCTCAAAAACTACCGTTATTACTATGAATTATAAAAAGTAAATTATGCCTGAAATTTTATCTTTCGTTTGGTATATAATACATATGATTTATTTGACTTTTTATGTGTTTTTTTTATGATGAAATGATTTGCCCTTGTACGGAAAGTTGTTTATTTAAGCATATTTACCTTAGTTGTTTTGTCTTCTTATTGTTTATTTTCTTATATCAACATTACAATAAATAACTGTTCTTAAGGCAACATTGTAGCTGTAATATTTATGTGAATGAATAGGATTTTCTAGCCAGCGAAAAAAATTTGAAATTTTTAGTTGTTCAGTTTTGGACAATGCAATAGCAAGTAGCAATTTTTATTAATTTTATGTAATATAGTGTAAATTGTAAAGAATATATACATACATTAATATATCAAATAAAAGGTTAGATTGTTAACTTTAAAAACAAAATATAATTTTAGTCCTTAATAACGAAAATTTAAAAGAAAATAAAGGTTTTTTTAATTACAAATTTCAAATATGATATAGTTTTGCTTATAAAATTACAAATACGTTTGCAATGATATAAGTATTGTATATCATTGAAAAGGTAATTTAATACAAATCTTTTAGATCCATAGGAAAATGGCAAAGAAATTTATGTTTTTTTATGATCTTTTAGCAAAAAAAAAAAATTTATAACTCGAAAACTAGTTGAGTAATCGATTTTTTTTTGTTGTTCTCTACCAGAAAACACTTTCAAATTCGCTTCGAAAATCGTATTCGTGCCCGTAATGCAATAGAATATGTGTAAGCTTATGAGAGAGAGTTTATGACTGCATTTGTGGCAATGGAAAAACGCAATGTACACAAGGAAAGTTGAAATAAATTGCGTTTTTTGACAGCTCGTTACTTAAAACTTATAACGAATAGCGAGAAGAAATCAGGGGTCGAATAGCGGGTTCACATGATCCTCTGTCACGCTTTCATTTCAAATTCAAGATAGCAGGCTGTCATTCAATATAGCAGGCTGCGTGACAACATATAGGACCATGTGAACCCCGCTAATAACAGCATTAGTGATTGAGCAAAATTGTACAAGATTATATTGTCTTCAAAATTATCTGCAAGTTGCAAGCGACTAAAAGTGCAAGTGCAAGTTGATTAACAAGATGTCGTCGAATGGCGAAGATTTTCCTGCAATTGCAGTTTAATTTTAAAATTATTTTTATTTAATTATAAAATATTATAAATTTAATAATTACTAGCATTCCCCTGCAGACGTTGTTCTGCCACAGACCGCCTTACTGCGATATACGAAAATGTCAAGAAATGCCAAATATATTCACCATTTTCAGTATAGCTGCCAAAAGTATCCATATGCACTTAATTGCCCAAATTTCAGCTAAATTGAGCTTAAACCTGGCACACTTTGCTTCACTCCACGCTGACCCCCCCGAAAAGTGAGTTTAACTAAAGTGGGACAGGCCTATTTTTAGTGCACCTGCCGAGAGTAACCATATGAGCTCACAACATTTTTGTCTAAGACGACCCAAACCGTTAAAATAAAACATTTTCATTGGTTTGTGGGCGGTAAAAGGGGGGCATATAAACCAATTTTTAGTACAGTTGCTGACAGTAACCATGCAAACTAAGCCAAAATTTAAGCTCAATCGACCCAGTAGTAAATTTTAATGATTTATTAAAAAGTGGGTGTGGCTACATAATGATAACGTAATTTTTTAGTACAGTTGCCGAAAGTAACCCTACAAACTTAAGTATCAAATGTTAGTCTTATACGGCCAAAACTGCTTGAAATATAGCATTTTCACTGATTAGTAAGCGGAAAAAGGGGGCGTGGAAACCAATTTTTCGTACAGTTACTGACAGTAACCATACAAACCAAAAAACCAAATTTAAGTCTTATACGAAGAAAACCGTGTTTAATAAAGCATTTTCATTGGTTTGTGGGCGGTAAAAGAAAGCGTGGACACACACTTTTAGTACAGTTACCGACAGTAACCATACAAACCAATTTACCAAATTTAAGACTTATAAGACCAAAACCGTCTGAAGTAAAGCATTTTCATTGATTTTTGGGCGGTGAAAAGGGGCGGTTTAAACTAAATTAAAAGATGTTAGCCTTATACGACCCAAACCGACTGAAATATAACATTTTTATTGATTTGGGGGCGGTAAACGGGGTGTGTGGCAAGTTTTTTCCTCAACCATCTGATATCTGAAACAAATCGACTGCCAAAATTTCAGGTCAATCGGCGCAGTAGTTTTGGAGTCCATAGGCATCACACAGACAGACACAGATCGTTTGCTTTTTATATATATAAAGATATTGATTTGTGGGCGCTAAAAGTGGCAGTGAAAATATTAATTTATAGTGACCGCCTCTTGGAGCACCTACACAGCAAGTTTCACTATAAAATGTGTAGAGCTCCGGAATCGCCATGATTTCGAAAAAGTGGGCGTATATGTATTGCAACCATGCCCATTTTTGTAAAGTGGCCCACAGGTACCATCTGAACAAAATTATTAAATCTTAGTTTTTTACGATCAAAACCGCCTGATATATATCCTTTTTTTGGTTTGTGGCCGATAGTGCAAATTTGGCTTGCATGGGAGGTACCACGCCCTCTTGTTCAATCGTTACCGAACCTCACAAAAACGCTCTCAAGAAGTGGCTTCAGTTTCCCTGAAAATTTCATAAAGATCGGTTCACTGGTTTTGGAGTCTATACGTGATATAGCCACATACCCACATACATGCATCCATTTTTATATATATATTTATATATATTAAATTTACTTTAATATTTGCGTCGTATTTAGCTTCACTTCCATTTTAGTTTACAATCATAAACAAGTTTTTAGTGTTGCTTATTATTAAAAAAACAGATATTCCGGAAAATCCGAAAAATATCCCCGAAAGCACAACAAAAGCAACACTTTAATCCTTTTACTGTCTGCAAGTGCCAAAATCCACTGTCTCTGAAATTTCGTTAACAGTGGCGCTGATAGTGAATAGTGAGGCGCAGTACTGTTAAATGTAGCGTGAGGCAAGAGTTTAAAAAACTTTACAAATTTTGCGACTCACTTTGGTTTGACATTTGTCATTTAGAGTGTTTTTTCTTTTATGCGCTTATACAGTTACTCACAGAACTGACCACGCTTTTGGTTTATGTATATTTTTTAGTCTGTAATTTTTGTGTGCATTAAAATAACATTATTAAAGTGTTGTTTTAAAATTATAACGGTATCTATTTAAGAGCTTAACAAATTTATATGAGTTGGTTTCTTTTAGTTTTTTTGTGTTTTTTTAAATAATACAACCAGTTAGCATGACCAGTTTTGTGAGTTGAGTGCACAAGAGAACATTTGAAACGAAAAAGTTTTATATTTAAAAGAAAATAACATTTTATGTTGTATTTAAACCTGTATTAGAAGGTATTCTAATACAAGAGTTTAAAAAATTAATTTTATCATTTTATTAGTGGTATAAAATAGGTGCTAATAACAAGCCAATTGTAGTGTTTTCGTGAATAACGTTGTAAACGACAAAATTGTAATTGTTCACTTTTTTTCATTTTACTAGCACTTTTATTAATTTTTATTAATTTTTTTTTTGGTTTACGATAAAAATACCCAAAACTGCTCAACTGTTTACTCAGTTCAAGACAAGTGTATCTACAGGTTTTATTCATGATGCAAAGAACTACAGATAACGTAATGCGCATGTTCGCCATCTTTGCTGTGAGGTAGGTGGAGCTTGTCGTTGCAACCGTAGTCACAATTTATTCATAGGGTTACACAGATTTTAAAATGTCGAAATTTTTTTATTAAAATTTGTTTTACTGAAATGAAATAAATATCTTTAAATAAAACACATGTCCAAAATAAAGCAAATATATTTTTTAGTACTGTTTGTGAAAAAATTGCATATTTTCTAGGGGTGTTTTCTCACCTTTTTACCTCTTTACACAAAAAGCAAAAGAAGATGAAAATTTTTTTATTTTCATTTTGTATGTATTCATCACGTGTCACATTTGACGAGCACTGATGACGAGATGCGCAATATATATTTTTCGTTGCGTTGGGAAAACTGTATCTGTAGTTCTTTGTATCATCGGTCTTATTAGTAAAAAACGCCAAAACTAAGGTTATTTGGTCGGTCGAGTCCAAAATTAATAGTTTAGGCTCAGACGGTCGTGAGTGGCTGTGGAATACACCTGGTTAGAAGCTGCAGCCATGGCATATTAAGCCTACTCTTAAGTTTGGAGGAGGGTCTATAATGATATGTGGCTACATGATGGCCTGTGATTTCGGAACCGTTTATAAAATATTAGGCAAAATGACTTCATCAACATATGTCGATATTTTGCGTTCAGAACTCACAGAATCGCTGGAAAAATTTGGCGTGAATGCCTAGGACGTTATCTTCTAGCAAGACAATAATCCGAAGCGCACTGCTAAACGTACAAAAGAGTGGTTAAAAAATAATATCTCAACTCTTATGTGGCCGACACTGTCTCCTGACCTCAACCCCAAAGAACATCTAGGGGGGGGGGGGGGTGTTAAAGAGGTCAGTTACTGAAGAGACCGGAAGTTTGGAGGAAGTTAGTGAGGGCTGCTTGGGAAGGTATTCCAGCGGAAGTTTGCAGAAATCTGGTAGAAAGTATGCCGAGAAGAACTAAGGCAAAGACAAAAGTGATCACGGGAGTTAATTATGCTTTTTTCATTCTTATCTTTTAATTCGTAGTTAAAATGTAATGAATTACCATTTTATTTATTTTTTAATTGTTATGAGAATTCAAATATATATTGAATAATATTGAATAATAAAAATTAATTTAAAAATGTTACAACTAAAATTATTTATGCTTAACCTCTTCAATCCCGTACCAAGAAATACCATGAAAAAAAATATTTATTAAGGTATTATTCTTACTAAATAGAGTCTAGTTAAGACATTTCTGCAAAAAAAAAATTGTAATTTTTTTTTGAAAGTAAAAGTTTTTAAACGTGCTCATATATGGACATATTGTACTTTTTACAATAAATTCTTAATTTACTAACACTTTTTACTTTCCAGACATAGGAGCCTTCTTACTCTACATATTTGCATTTTGCATTAAAAATTTTTTTTGGAAGTAATAGTTTTTAAATGTGCAGATTATATACTTTTTTACAATAAATTCATTATTTATCAAAACCTTTTCCCTTACCATACAGAGGAGCCTTCTTACGCGACAAATTTGAAAAATTAAAAGAAAGCGCATGAGGAAGAGTATTTTCTCTATCCATTGCGCCAATATTTAAAAGAAATAACGATAAATCAGAAAATATTTCAACACAAAAACTTTTGTCCACATATGTGACTATTTTACCCGCAGAGGTCAAAGCGTAGTCGGTTTTGTGAGTAACTGTAGCTGCCGGTGTAACGAAGCACACACTCAAGATAATAGACCCCTTTTACATTGATCAAGACTTGAAGTCAAGTTTTTTTGACGTTCTCTTTTGAACTTGACGAATGCTTTCACATTGGTCAAGACTTGAATTCAAGTTCTTGTCTTCTTTCCTTGTTTTCTAAGAATAAAACGAGATAGGTAGCAAGCAAATGAATTATAGTTTATTGAAATTTGCAAACTGAATTTTATTTTTTTACCACGATGGAAGTTAACAAAATGTTTTTGCTTAAAAATTTAATGCAAAATTAAATTATATTGAATGCAAAAAAATTTTAATGCAACCGTAGTCTAACAAACTCACATTGATATGCGAAAAATAAAATAAAAAGCACTGTCAACAACGCGAAAATAGCAAAAGGAACGCGAAAAAACACGAAAAATTGCCGGTACAGCTTCAAGTTTCTTTTTCCCTTCCGTCGCTTCCGATGTGCGGCGAATTGCCTACAAACTCTGAAACTTGACTTCAAGTCTTGATCAATATAAAAGGGGTCATAGATTTTTTTATTGCTTTTAAATGTTTTAGGTTAAAAACAGCACAAAAGAAAGTGCAGACTCAAAGTGAGGCAGTTTATAGGTCTGTTTCCGTACTCACACTGTGTGACTTGTGAGTCGCTATTTTCTGTTTCCGTACTTTTTGTGTAAGAAATGGAAGAAGAAGAACAAGCATAAAATCGCTCTCTTGAGCACAGAATGTGCACAGAGCGTGCTAGAACTCAAGACTTCGAGTAAATTAAGAACAAGCATCAATAAGAAGGAGCATCAAGAAGAACAAGCAAATGTCAAATGTTTGTTTATGTTTTTCACAAATATTCACAAATTGTGCTGCTAAAAATAAATTTACTTATGCACTTTCTTTTGATCTTCCATTTTTAACCATAAATAAATTATTTGAAGTAATTTTATAACTTAAAACATAGCTTAAAAGATTTTATAGCTTAAAAACATTTACTTCACAAACAAAATTACGACAATTTCAATTGGCGCTATTTACGTTTGACTCGTCTGCTGTCAGAATCAGCTGTTTTGTGCTCGAAACTTGCTAGAAGCTGTTTCCGTACTTTTGCTAATATTCTCAAATTTCATTTTTACTCTCTCAGTTCGAGCTTACCAGAAGTTATACATATCTTACACAGTGTAGAGTACAGAAACACACCTTATGTGTGCGAACATATAACAACTTTTTCATGGCAAAGTAATTCAGTTAAGTGAGGCCAGTGTAGACAGGCTCCATGATGCATTTCCGAACAAACGCAATAATCAGCTGTTTGCTAAATGATTGGTTTGACATTGACGTGACATTTTGCAAGTAAAACTACAAAATATTATTTTACTCTAAATATTGCAAATTAAGCTAAAATATATTGTTAAAGTTTATGCAAATATTTACAAAACTGTTTAATTTTGAGAAATTTCAAAGAGTTTTCGGAAAATAGATGAAAATGAGAACAACCCATCATTAAATTAAATCTACCAACAAGTTATAACTTATGTAAGTGTTAAAAAAAATTGAGTAGGGTGTAGCTTTGTCCCACTTTCTGCTTGCAATATCTAAGAGCATTTCACAACTACAAAATAAAAAAATTCGCTGTACCATTATTTAAAGTGTCACGTGGCGCTGTTCAACAAAAGGCCAGCAAAATGCGCTCCCGCAGCAATTCTGGGGTCCGTTTGGACTACTACCAACGCATTGTGCATCGCTTGATAATGGCGCATCAGGAGCCTGTAACCGGACTTTTCCCTGCTTCGAATATAAACTCGCACGCATGGATACGCGATAATGTTTATTGCATTCTAGCTGTCTGGGGACTTTCAATGGCCTATAAAAAGATAGCCGACCAAGACGAAGATCGTGCTAAATGCTATGAACTAGAGCAAAGTTGTGTTAAACTAATGCGTGGTCTGCTTATGAGCATGATGAATCAAAAGGACAAGGTAGAAAAATTTAAAATAACACAAAATCCGCTGGATTCGCTGCATGCGAAATATTCAAGTAGCAATGGTCAACCGGTGGTAGGGGACGATGAATGGGGTCATCTGCAAATAGATGCTGTTTCTCTGTATTTGCTTATTCTAGCACAAATGACTGCATCGGGCTTGCAGATTGTTTTCTCATTGGATGAAGTTTCTTTTATACAAAATTTGGTCTTCTATATAGAGTCGGCGTACTGCATACCAGACTATGGTATCTGGGAACGTGGTGACAAAACGAATCATGGTATGTAAATGAGTAGTACACAAAAAATCCTAAAGCTAACCCTATTTCTCTGAAGGTGAGCCTGAATTGAATGCTAGTTCAATTGGAATGGCCAAAGCTGCTCTTGAAGCCATGAATGAATTGGATTTGTTTGGTGCGCGTGGCGGACCGGCAAGTGTTATTCATGTGCTGGCCGATGAAGCACACAAATGTCAAGCCGTTTTGCAATCAATGCTACCGCGCGAATCAAATAGTAAAGAACTGGATTCCGGTATTCTGTGTGTTATTGGTTTTCCCGCTTTTGCGGTTGATGATCCACAATTAATACACAATACCAAGGATGCAATTTTAACGCGTCTGCAGGGAAAATACGGCTGTAAGCGTTTTTTGCGTGATGGTTATCGTACGCCTAAGGAAGATCCGACACGACTCTATTACGAACGTTGGGAATTGCGCATGTTCGAGAACATTGAATGCGAGTGGCCGCTATTCTATTGTTATTTGATGTTGTTCTATGCATTTCAAAATGACAAATTGTCTGTCAAAGAATACGCTGATCGTTTGGAGGTAAGCAAATAAGCCTACAACCACCTTGTTGATTTATTATAATAACAAAATTTCAAGAGCTGGTTCTGCATTAAATTTACCAAATTTTCAAAATTTTTAAACGATCTTCGGCACATTACAGCAACAATTTGAGTAAAAAAAAAACGCTGTGTAAATTGTTCTTAACAGCTTTTGGTAAAGATTTTCTTAACAATTATTTTTTTTGTCTACAGCAAGTGATGGTGCGTGCTGAGGACGGTATATTGCTTATTCCAGAGTCGTATGCAGTGCCACACGATTTGGTGCCCAATGAATATAAGATGCCTGGTTCACAGAAACGTGAAGTAGTTGGACGCTGTCCTTTCCTATGGGGTCAATCTCTCTACATATTGGGTAGATTGTTACAAGAGGTTAATTTTATATAATTATCTTAATGCCGTTTCAATTTACAATTAAATTTACAGGGATTTCTTGCGGTTGGTGAATTGGATCCATTAAATCGACGTCTTGGTGCGCAGAAGAAGCCAGATGTTGTCGTACAGGTCGTCATAATAGCTGAAGATAACGAAATACGAGATAAATTGGCCGAACATGATTTGCATGTGCAGACTATAGCCGAGGTAACGCCAATTGAAGTGCAACCAGCACGTGTACTCAGCCATTTGTACACGTATTTGGGACGCAATCGTAAACTGGGTCTGACTGGTCGCAAATCACGTGATGTTGGCATATTAAGCACAAGTAAATTATATTCATTAAAGGATCGAATTTTTGCCTTTACGCCACAGGTTAGTCGGACACCATACAATTTTTTATTTTATGTACAATATTTTCTTTTTAATTTTAATGTTATTTTGTGATCATATTACAATTTTTTACTTATATAAAAATTTATAATATTCTGTTAGTTTGTTGACTTGTCACGTTTTTATATCGCATCCGACAACGAATTAATGATTGACATCTTAAAAGGTGAAATAAATTTTTTGAAATCCGCTTGGGATCTACTTGGACGTCCACTGGTGACGTTAGTTTTGAAAAAGATTCATTTAGGTCGGTTTGTAAGCTTTTTTCTTTTAATTTTCCTTAAGTTATTTGAACATTTTTTGTTTTAAGCAACATTTCGCAAGAGATGCAATTTGAATTTTCTTTGGTTCAAGTTTTTTTCGTTTAATGTAAAAGCAAGCATTAAATTTGATTAATTTTGCTCTGTTATACTGTTGTGCCCGTTCGGTGTTGGCTTAAATTAACACTAGTTGTCATTTGATCAAACATTAAAAACATTAAGTGGTAGTCTTGAATCGATTTAATTATTAACTTGCTTTTACATTTCCTTTTAATACAAATATATATATAATGTATATATATATAGATATTTCTTAACATTTGTAGTTATGATTTGAAAATTCCTGTTTAACAGAATGAAAAAATGTGAATAAATCAAACCGCACCATTTTCCGTTAGATTATATGCACAAAGTATAGAGTTTTATTAAATGACTGTGATTTAAGTAAATATATATGTACAGTCAGGGTTAAGTATAATACATCTAAATAATAAATTAGGATTAAAGTTTTCTATATGACCTGGTTATTTATTATGTTGATTTTCTATGATTTAAATACAAATTCTAAATGTTTGATAGTTTTAATCATTCTTGATTTTAAATACAAATTCTAGTTGTTTGATAGTTTAAAATCGTTTATTGAGCTTGAGGTCAGGTTTGAACAATTAATTGATCTAACGATTTTTTTTCCCAAAAAAACAACAACAAATCAATAATGATTTAAACTATCAAACATTTGGAATTTGTATTCAAATCATAGAAAATCAATATAATAAATTAAAATGTTTTCCTATCTAATTTATTTCGCTTCAAATGACATCGTTATAGTGTCTGAAATGGTTTTATTGAAACTTGAAATAGTGCATAAATCATATAGAATTTTAATAGAGATATTTGGGATATTTTAGTTTAGGTAATCAAATATAAGCAATTTTAATTTATTGCCTTTTGTATATATATGTATGTTCTTATTTCGGTATTTTTAAATAGATTTCGACAGAATACAAATATTTTATAAATAGGGTAAATATTTGTTAAAGATGTTACAGATAGTAATAAAAATTATAAAGAGCATTTGCTTGGTTAACTTTGAAAATAAATTATTTACTTAAATAAAGACAGCTTAAACATAGCTCGACTTGAGCAACATATCTTTACAGCAAATATTTATTCTTACACAAAAGTATTACATATTTATCATTTTTCTCAACATTGTATTCATCATTAAAAAATAAAACTTAAAATAAAACATATAGCATATCGACTATGAAGAATACTACACAACACGCGATCCCGATTTGTTAGCAAGCAATTTTACGACAAACTTAGCTTTCCTAACAAACAATTGGCGGCATATGTTAGGAAGGCCCACAATAACTTTAATGGCAACACATTATATGCTAGGTAATTACAAGTTCAAATTTTAATAGCTACATTTGTCAAATTTAATCAAATGTAAACCCAAAAAAAAAACAATTTTTATTTAGCGTTCACTTGCAAATTTTAATGTGCTATTACTTAAAATTTTATATTTTTTTTATCATTGCAATATAAATTACTTTAATTTATCTTTTTTACAACATTGTTATGTTGGTGGTTCACAAGGTGTTGCATGCTTAGGGGGTCGCTTATTTAGAATTAATTATCTGCCCCTTAGTATTAAAAAAGCTCTCCGACTATGCGCCACTTCATTTTAGATAACTTTTGTACAAATTTCTCTTACAAACTTTCTTTCATGTTTCCTACTTTTTAAATGTTCAAGTCTTTTAGGTAATATTGATATTCTAAAGAAACTAAAAAACAAATTTGTGTTTAGAAGTTTAACCGCTCCAGTTATTTTGCTTTTGTAATTAAAATATATACCTCACATATCAAAATTTGAAGATTTTCGATACAATCTAAAAAAAAATAAAAATAAATACAAAAGTTGATTCTTTTAGGTTTATAAAGTATAATATTAGATGATTTGAAGCTTCAAATACATTAATCGTAAAATTGCATTACAGCCAGCATTTGAACGATAAAGTGTTTTTTAGACGAAATTTCTTTCGAGCGAAAATCAAATCTTCTTGGCGATAATCAAAATAATATAGTTATGCGCAAAAAAGCCGAATTATGTAAACTTAAAACAAACAAACAAACAAACAACCATTCTTCTGCTTAGCACAATAAGCTTTTATCACGCTCGACCGGCAAGGCAATATTTTTTTGGAAATCAATTGCTTATATGAATAAGCAAGAGGGCCCACAGAAGACTTGAAGATAAGATATAGGTTTTCTTGATAAAAAGTTAACAGGAGCCTCTGGAAATAAAAAGTGATACAATTATTATCCACTAAATATTCTTTATTACAATTAATATTACTATTATTACAATTTAGAAACCATTACAACTTAAAAACTTAGAAAATTCTTAAAGTCAAAAACGCGCAGAGGTCAAAAACGTGTAGATGTCGGAACCGTGACTGACTATGGTGGCATGGACTCTTGTCCATATAGATATATAGATATATATCTAAATATCCATATAAATATATAGAGTAAATCACACAGCAGACTAGACGGCATGTTTCGAAAATCGCCACATTTCCTCTTCAGTAGTCTCGATTGATTCAGCTGTGACCAACCCACTGTTTAAGTTTTATATGATTTGGCACCTATTTAAAGATTTTGTTTAAAATACTATTAAAAACAACTAACCTTTTTAAATTGTAAGAGAAATCGCTAAAATATTTTACTGTTATTTTTTTAATGTGGAAAAAGATTAACAAATTTATGTTTTATAGCAAACACAGAAACTAAAAACAAATAAAATTTAACATAAAACAACTAATGACTATTAAAAAATCTTATCTAAAATATTAAAATAATTAATATTTTTTTTTTAAATTTGAAATCTCGCAAACAATTTGAGGTACAATAAAAAAGTTCAATTTATCATGATGGCTTCTTTTATGGTCGATTTGGTGTGGAAAATCTCCCATATAGTTGTTTTACATTTTATTCGATTGTTACAATTGTTATTATTGTAATCAAAACCCCAAGAAAAATACTGATTACGGCCCTGTTTTATCATACAATGTTTTTAATACGTTAGCAAACAAAATTATGTCAAATAGACCGAGTGGCTAACGAAATCAATAAAATGTTATTAAATTTTAAATGCTATTTTTATTAATGATTTGAATACGTTGATTCAAAACTTTAATAAAGGAAAATATATTAATTTTAAAATCAATACATTTTTTCACGAACTACATACGAGTTATGTACGTGGTTCCTTCGCGGACGATTGTCGACTGACTCTCCTACTCATTGCCATCAAGTTGCAGACTCTCACACGAACCATTTCACTCACACGCACGCTGACAATTATGTGTTTGACAACTTTTGTTTTGACACATTTTGAGAGGAGATTTAAATACGTTTAGCTTCTTCAGTTCTAACATTGGCTGCATTCAGCGCAGACAACTGTTGTGAACTGTAATGGTAGCGCTTAGTTCACGATGTTTTTCTCTGAATGTGTTGCTACTCTACACGTCAGAAGTTAGATTAAATTTAATTATATTTAATTTTTATGTAAATTTAATTCAATTGCAAAGATTTCTCACTTAAATTTGGTGCGTTCTTTCTGTGTTTATTAATTTAACAGCGTCAGTAGCAGTATCTGACAGTTAACCAAACAGTTGTGTTCATGTAGCATAGAATTTGTTCGCTCGATTAAATGGCGTCCGCTGCGTGATCAGTTTTAGTTAGCGCTCCATTCAGCGAATTTTCACACAACAGTTGTCTGCGCTGAATGCGGCCATTGTCGATATCTTAATGGGAATGTGCTAGACTGGTAGACAGTGAACGTGGTTTCGAATCCATACTTTAGAAGATGTTTTCTAAAAAAGTTTATTATATAAACAAAAAATTATATTTTCATGTAAATTTTACATCATCAGTACAAGTAAAACAAAATTTTTTCTTAACCCATTAATGACAACATATGAAATATGTATCATTTAAAGCCATATCATATAAATTGACATTTAAAGCCTTCTTGTTTATTTTTTTCCGCCAGTTCGTGCAGTACATCAAAGAAAAGTGAAAAATGCCACTCAAGTGAGTTATTTTGTTTTAAAAAATCCTTTAAATTTTTTGGTTAAACTTCAGAGTTTCCCGTCTAATATTGGCCGCATTCAGCGCAGACAACAGTTGGCAACTGTTGTGTAAATATTCGCTGAATGGTACAAATTTGGTAGCGCTAACTAAAACTGATAAAGTAGCGAACGCCTTTTAATCCAGCGAACAAATTCTATGCTATTGGGGGTTGGAATTAATTTTAAAGGTTTTTTTTCGGTTTTTGAGCATTTATTTAGAAACAACGGTACAATGTATATTATTCAAAGTATTGTCCATCGTTAGCTACAACATTTTCCCATCTTTCTGGCAGCATATGGATTCCGCGCCGGAAGAACGATTCGTCTTTTGAGGCAATCCACGAATCGACCCATTTTTTGGTATCCTCGTAAGAAGTGAAGCGCTGCTCAGCCAAGCCATGCGTCATCGATCTGAATAGGTGGTAGTCGGAAGGGGCTATGTCTGGGCTATAAGGCGGGTGGGGTAGCACATCCCAATTCAGCACCTCCAACGGTTTCCTTGACGGTTCTTGAAACATGTGGCCGTGCGTTGTCATGTTGAAAAACCACTTTGTCGTGTCTTTTGGCATATTCCGGCCGTTTAACCTTTAATGCTCGGCTCAATTGCATCAATTGTTGTTGGTAGCGTTCCCCAGTGATGGTTTCGTTAGGTTTTAGCAGCTCATAGTACACGACACCCTTCTGATCCCACCAAATACACAGCATAAGCTTGGCGCCATGAATATTCAGCTTTTCCCTCGATGTTGATGCATGGCCGGGTGGTCCCCACGATTTTTTTCGCTTAGGATTATCGTAATGGATCCACTTTTCATCGCCAGTGACAATACGATGCAAAAAACTCTTCCTTTTATGCCGTTGAAGCAGTTGTTCGCACATGCAAAATCGCAGTTCAACGTCTCTCGGCTTCAACTGGTACGGCACCAAATTTCCTTGCTTTTGAATTATTCCCATGGCCTTCAAGCGTTTGCCGACCGTTGATAAGTCGACTCCCAATGATTCTGACAATTCTTGAAGGGTTTGACACGGGTCTTCATCGAGCAAAGCCTCCAATTCCTCATCTTCAAACTTTTTCGGCTGGCCCGGACGCTCTTTGTCTTCCGTATCAAAATCACCACTTTTAAACCGACGGAACCAGTACTCACAAGTAGAAATCGATGGAGCATAGTCCCCGTAAGCCTCAGTAAGCGTGCGTTGTGCTTCAACCGCTTTTTTCTTCAAATGGAAGCACAAAAGTAAACCTTCCCGCAAATTGCGTTTTGTTGGAACGAAAGTCGACATGTTCACAGAGAAAAAAATATATGTTGTTTACACTTCAATGGAATGACACATACTGAAAAATGAAGCTTAGACAATGTGCTTTGAAATGAATATAGTCACAGGTGTGCCCGATGCGATCTATTGATAGTTACGCCATCTCTTAGAAAACCTTTAAAACTAATTCCAACCCCCAATACATGAACACAACTGTTTGCTTAACTGTCAGATGCTGTTACTGACGCTGTTAAATTAATAAACGCAGAAAGAACGCAGCCAATTTAAGTGAGAAACCTTTACAATTGAATTAAATTTACATAAAAATTAAATTGAATCTAACTTCTGACGTGTAGAGTAGCAACACATTCAGAGAAAAACATCGTGAACTAAGGTAGCGCTACCATTACAGTTCACAACAGTTGTCTGCGCTGAATGCGGCCATTAATACATATTTATGCTGAAATTTTCAAAAACTAAACTCAACGGGTTCTCGTAGTGAGCATTAATGGGTTAACATGTATTGTTTATATATGAAGATGGCGCTGAAGTTGGTGTGCTTAAAAAAGGTGAAAATCGGGCCACATAGCTCGGCTCCAAATTGTTTGAAAAAAAACAAAAAACCAAAATTGAATGAAAATTACGAAGCGTCGAAAAAAAGTCGAAATTTTTACGATATTTTTGACCATATTGTTAAGTGTAAAAACTAGACAAATTTTATTTTAACTAGACAAAGACGCTTACAGATGTGTAGAATTACATTACAAACGAATTAAAAAAAAATGTAAATTCATCGATTAGTTTATTTGCAGTAGTGAGGCCCGTTTTCAAAAAGTATTTTTCGAGAACAATGCGTTTAAAGTTACTGTGGTTGGTTAAAGCTACTCTGGCGCACCAGGTTTTTAGCACTGTAGAATCTGTATTATAAGCGAGATTGATTTGAAATTTTTTTACATATTGGGTTCTACAATTATCGGTTCTCAAAAAATTACTAGCCTAAAATCTCCCTTAAGTTTGCTTTCTGCTCGCTTGGAAGAATCACTTTCTGTTCCTTAGTAAGAATTGAACTCTGCTCTTTCAGAAGATTTCACCACAGGGGACTTATTTCAACCACAGGTGAGCGGAAAGCGATAAGAAAGCAAAAAACTGTTAATAAAGAAGATTTACTTTCTGCTCTTCCGCGATACAAAATGCTGGCTGGGAAGCTTCACCACATAAAATAAGTTTTCAAGAAATATTTGTCAAAACCATAAATATCTAATAATGAAAGTGTAATTGTAACTTCAGTTAAAAAAATACGTTTATCCAATACTTCAAAAGAATTTACGAACGACAATCATGAAAAGATCAGCATTAGTACCTATTATAAAGTGGTTTTTGGCTATCGTGTAGAGATTAATTTCAGGTGTGTTTAAATGCACTGATCCCTTCTTAAACCCCTCGCGTACTGCGTATGGTACATATCAACTTTGTTGCTCTGTTTGTACAGCTGATAAGGAGGCGTGGCAGGTATAAAACATAATATGTATTCTTAATCAGCGTCATTTCTTGACTCGTTTTAGCCATGTCCGTCTGTCTGTCGACAATTTTAAAGCTATCGTATTGAAATTTGGTATATGTGCTTATATTAAAAAAAAGATCAAGTTCGCGAATTAGCAAAATCGGATGAAAACCACGCCTACCTTCCATCCAAAGTTACTTGATCATAACAATAAAATCTCTAAAAATGCCACAAAAATGTATGTAGTCACTTGGAATTTCGCACATACTATAAGTTTTGGTCGCAAAAATTCACCATATATTTAAAGTTTGTCAAAATCGAATGAAAACCGCGCCTATATAATGTAATGACTTAAAATTTTGCACATAAGCTTTGGTATCAAATAATCACATATATTTAAAATTTGTCAAAATAGTATAAAAAGCACGGCTACCTAAAAAGTAACTACATATATAAAAATGGTTAAGTCACTACAAATTCCACAAAAATTAATTTAATGAATTTAAATTGTGCACATATGCTAAGAATATTAAAATTCGCTTTGAGTTTGAAATTTGGCAAAATCGTATAAAAACTCGGTCAATCTCCCATACAGAGCAGCATTACTTTTCTAAATTCCACAAAAATGTGTGTATATTTAGCATATTAAGCACACAATGTTCCATATCTTAAACGAGTTCTGCATTTGAGTTTTCGCAAAAATGGGCGAACACCACGCCCATCCTCAATACGAAGTGACGTCATCAAACTTTCAAAACAGGCATAACTTTTGGCGTTTTCTTTTCTCGACAAAATGCTGCATTTGTTCTACTCTTTTTGAAAATTCTGCCCTCTTGAGAAAAAAAATAGTGACCTCTTAAATTGAATCGTGTTCTTTTCTCAAAAATGTTCACCTCAGAAGTAGAAGAAAATGCAGCATTCTTTCGAGAAAACGCCATTAGAATATAATGTCATACGAATTGAATTAAATAAAATATATACTAGAAAATTAGTTAAGTTCATCCATCTTTCACTGAAAAACATCGAATAATACCTATCTATAAATTATTTGTATCACTTATTATATATATGTGAAATTTAAAAGCGACCAAAAACAAAAACTACTCCGTTGTTTCTCTTTGTGGTTAATGTTATGATGTTTTCAATGTGAAGAAATTTTGTATTTTTATTTTAACTAAATGTGTGTCCTTGCAAATACTAAAAACTAGCTATTCTACCTACTAGTAACAAATTATCACATTAAATTAAATCGCAAAAATTCCTGACGAATTCTTTGAGAATACAAATTTATTTAAAATTTATATTATATTAAAAAATTTGGCTTATTTATTTATATATGTTTATATTACCCCCTAAGTTTTGAAACTCTTCTTGTACTAACATTTGCATGTTTTTGGGTTTAAAGTACTACCTAACTGTATTGATATACATATGTTTGTCTTGTGTGTTCAGCGTGTTGCATCCGATTCAATTTGGACAGATATTTCTGAATAATTATTTAAACATTGATTTGTTCACACAACCACTGTAGATCAGGATAAAATACCGCTGGCCATGATACAAACAATGCGCAAACTCAAATCGGGCTATATCAATGGTACACGTGTTATGTTGGGCAATCTGAAGGACTTTCTCAATACCTCTGCCATAACGGACCTAAGTTTTTTGGGCGGTACTGAAGATGGCTATCCCGATCGTTTACACCCAGATGTTCAGGCTTATCTCGATGAACATCTGCTGCGTTCATTTAGTCAACGCAATACGATGAATTTGCGCGGTGCTCAGTTGCGTCCCAAAAGCTTGCGCAGGCGTATGTCATGTAAGGGTGCAATTAAGAAGACACGCTCCATCAATGTTGACTGTAAGTCAGATGATGTTATTTGAAAGAATGTAGTTATTTTTAAATCGATCTTTTTACTTCTACTTTTAGCGGATACTTTGGGCATGGAGCGACCCAATCCACTGACGGAACGGCGTCTTTCTTCGATGGTGCCACCACCATGGCTACTAACAGCCAACAAAAGTTCCGTTAACACATTTGCAACAACACCAGAAGAGGGCGGCCAAGCAAATGTGCTGCAAATGCGTGAGAATATTTATCCTGTAGATCCACATCACAGTCGTTCGGCCTTGGATCGTCGCAGTGAGTTTGCAAGACAACAAGAAAGTTAGTAGTTATTTTTGGTTTTAGTTTTTTTTTTTTTTATATACTTTATTTATTTTTATTGTTTATATTTTTCTTTTATTATTTTACTACATGTTCGTTCGATATCTTCTTGATATCTTATTACGATTGGTCTATATGGTTTGCTTCTACCATTTGAACTATATTTACTTGATGTTTTGTAAATTGTCATTGCCAATTAAACAGTACAAAATATACCTAAAATTCTTATTCAACGCCATCGCACGGATACAAATTTTGCTGATACAGAAGTGGAAGAGCTCATCGCAATGCTGCGTGAGACAGAAAATCTAGAGGAGCAGGGCGATATATTGCAATACTTGGTAGACACACAAGGCTTGGATTTCAATACAGGTGCGTTTGGAGTTTAAGGTTTCTGCAGTTATTTTAAAGTTATGTATTTTATTCAAGCTTGCTGATTGGCATTAGCGACTAGAACAAAATTAAATTTTTTTTTAAATGCACATAAACACACAAATTCCGGGTATAAATTACATGTTGTAAGCCTTCAATTGCTGTTTGTGTAAAAATAAGCATCGCTTGTCTTAATATCGGCATTGGCCGCATTCTATCCGAAAAAGCGCTCAAGTAGCGAAGCAGCATAAAATATTTTCGCTATATAAATTGTGACAGCTCAAGGAACATGTCCTGTGAGCGTATACCATTTAGCCCGAAAGTTTCGCAACATGCTACTTCGCTTTTTCGGATAGAATGCAGCCATTGTTAGTTATGTTCATCGTCTTCGAAATTGCATTCATTCGATTTCAATCATTTCAATGTATTTGTTTTTTCATATTTTTTTTTTGTAATTGGTCGAGAAATCATTTGAGCTCATTCATACATACAATAATTTGTTTTAACATAATGTTTTCCTTATTTTAATCCTCGTGTTTTTTGCTTAAACTTTAATTAGCTGGCTTAGGATTAAAAAACAAAACAACTGGTAAGTCATAATCCTCCGTATTGTACATTAAAAATCGGCACATTCTATAAAATACCCGCACATCTTATAAGATTCTTCAAAATTCTTTCGACATAGTAGATACCTACTATTTAACTGTGACAACATTCGAACAAATATTTCCTATAACTTATTTTTACTCTTCTTGGTGTGTGTTTTTATTATATGTACTTCTGCGTTCCTTCCACATTTCTTTCAGTTTGTTATTTTCTTCAATGTTTACTAAAAGGATTGGATTGTTATAATCTGCTTACACCACACAAAACATGCAATACATTCAATACCTAATTTAAACTAAAGTGTACTTTTATCATAGATGGGCACTTTGCAGTACCAGTAAAATTGCAGTAAAAATAAATTTTTACTGATAATGAAATTCAATTTGCATTATCAGTACAATTTTACTGATTACTGAAAAAAATTGCAGTAAAAATAAATTTTTACTGATTACTGGGAAAAAATTGCAGTACAAATAAATTTTTACTGATAATGAAATTCAATTTGCATTACCAGTAAATTTTTACTGATTACTGAAAAAAATTGCAGTAAAAATAAATTTTTACTGATAATGAAATTTAATTTGCATTACCAGTAAATTTTTACTGATTACTGAAAAAATTTGCAGTAAAAATAAATTTTTACTGATTACTGAAAAAAATTGCAGTAAAAATAAATTTTTACTGATTACTGAAAAAAATTGCAGTAAAAATAAATTTTTACTGATTACTGAAAAAAATTGCAGTAAAAATAAATTTTTACTGATTACTGAAAAAATTGCAGTAAAAATTTATTTTTGCAATTTTGTTCAGTAATCAGTAAAAATTAATTTTTACTGCATTACTAAAAAAAATTGCAGTAAAAATAAATTTTTACTGATTACTGAAAATATTGCAGTAAAAATTTATTTTTGCAATTTTATTCAGTAAGCAGTAAAAATTTATTTTTACTGCAATTTTTTTCAGTAATCAGTAAAAATTTATTTTTACTGCAATTTTTTTCAGTAATCAGTAAAAATTTATTTTTACTGCAATTTTTTTCAGTAATCAGTAAAAATTTATTTTTACTGCAAATTTTTTCAGTAATCAGTAAAAATTTACTGGTAATGCAAATTAAATTTCATTATCAGTAAAAATTTATTTTTACTGCAATTTTTTCCAGTAATCAGTAAAAATTTACTGGTAATGCAAATTGAATTTCATTATCAGTAAAAATTTATTTGTACTGCAATTTTTTCCCAGTAATCAGTAAAAATTTATTTTTACTGCAATTTTCTCCAGTAATCAGTAAAAATTTACTGGTAATGCAAATTGAATTTCATTATCAGTAAAAGTTTACTGATTACTGCTTCTAGTAATGCAGTAAATATTTACTGCAGTGTGCCCATGTATGACTTTTATTAACCCTTCCAGTCACAAAAAACGTAGCGTTTCGATGAAAATTTGAAACTTATTTGGAAAAAAGCAATTCTTTATAAATTGATAAACATGAATGTGCAAAACGACTTATGGTTAAAGGTCATATTTCTCCGAAAAAAACAAGCTTAACTTCTAGAAATTAAAAAAAATAAATATTGTGTCAACCAGCAACTTTTTTCATAAAATTATATATGTACTATTTAGTACTATATGTACTGTAATATTTAGAATATTAGCTTAGAGATTACGACTCACAAATAGCGAAAAAATGTATACAAGATTTTAATTGTGAGCTATTCCAGTCTGCACATAGTTCCCACAGGCCGATTTCGTCCAAATTCTCATATGTTAGCAAGGGATACCTAGAATAGAAATAAAATAAAATTTAGGTCTCTACCTGTCCGAACACCTGCGATAATTATGAGGAAAAACTTTTACCCCTTCAGGTAAATCATTTATAATACACAGGTGAAAACTCTGTTTGATACCAAAATTTCACGAATTGAAGCCACATTCATTCTCTCTAACTTCACAAAACTTCAAACCAAAAGCTAAGAGCATTTGGTCTAGAACGTAAAAAAATGCCTGTTTAAAAACCCTAGTAACGATGGGACGAAATTTCACATATTTCAGGTAAATTATTCATAATGCTCAGATGAATTGACACCAAAATTTCACGAATTAAAGTCCCATTCATTCTCTCTCACTTAACAAAATTTCAAACAAAAAGCCACCAGCATTAAGTCTAGAACGCCAAAAAAAAATATACCTAAGATCAAGTAAGTTTGAAGAAGGAAACAACAACAACAACAACAACTCTGTATAGAGTCAATCACACAGCAGACTAAACAGCCTGTTTCGAAGGCTGTTACCCCCTCATCTTCAGTACTCTTGACTAGTAGTCGCATTTTTGGATTTTCGCTGTTCTATGCATAGATGAAGATGTAATGTACATACAAACAATTTTAATGGTCTAAATGACACGTGAATTTCTGTTGTATGGGCTTTGTGTGTATCTGGTTATGCACCACGCAACGAAGCTTCGAACAGTATAGATAAAAACAGAATATTATCTCACAACCTTAAGATAAACCTTAAGATAAACGTCGGCTCTACGGTCTTGTGACACCCAGTGTTGTCACTCTATCACAATCGTGGCAGATCTACCACTTTTTTGGATGTTACGCTATTTAAAGTTTTCAAGTACAACACTGGTGATAGCTACATTTTCATAGCAACAGTTTATGTAAGGTAAATTTGCTGATAAATTGCGTCTTTTAACCCACAATTCTTTTTTGTTTTGTCTTTTTTTTAGTGCGGTAAATTTGCTAATAGATATAATTTTCCGCCAATGAAAACAATTTTACTTTTTGTAAACAAAACCAGCTGAGTTGAAGTTTTTTAAGTAGATGTACGTCTGCATAATCAATACGAAATTTTCTACGTGCAATCTGTCATTTGCTCCGGCCACTTGCGTTGCGTTTCGCAAACATAATTGGACCATAAGCCTTAAAACAAACATGTTTGTGGCTATTTTAGAAAATAACTTCTTCACAAAGTTTGATTTAGTATAGATTTCAGTACAAAGCGAATCTTCGAACCTAATTTTCTCGAAATTAGGATTTTGCGACATATTACTTTCATCCACTCATGTCTTCAAATATTCCAGAAAATAACATATGGGCATTTCCACAGAAAAGTCTACCGTGACCAAAAAATTAAAACCTATTATAAACTTATTATTTTATGATATTATCTAAGAAAGACATTTTAATTTTATTAATTTAAGCAATTTATAAATAAACTGATTTACCACGATGATCAAATCGTCTCCACTGTTTCACAAATTTTCAAAGTTTTTATTTTTCGTAAATGTTTAGCAAATGTTTCGTAAACTTTTTGTTTTAGTAAAAATGAAAGGCATTGGCTTAAGATAATAAAAAAAAAATAGTTGAGACAAGGAAAGGACAATACATTAAATTTGTTTTTTAATTACTAAACTACATAGCAAATTAACTACATAATTACTTAATTACCCAATTGAACTACAATGGAAATTTAAGTAACGTAACGCCAGATCAAAAAGTCTAATAAAAATAAAACCAAAACTTGGAAAATAAACTTATGTTATTTCAAACCCTTCCAAAAAAAAGTGTATACAAAAAGTCTTGCACAATTCAAAGAGTTTTGCAAATTTTGTAATCCAAGTCAAAAATCACTTATGTTTCTTGTAACGTAACGCCAGCACATATTTTGCTTATATCTTTTATTTCTTCGGTTGTCATTGTTGTCATTGCTTTTACTTAATATAGTGATACTTAATTACTACGCAAATATAAAAAACCGTTTTAAATATTAGACTTTTTCATATTTTTTTTTAATATTTCTTCGTACAAATTGTACGTAACGACAGTTGGAAATGCCCATGTGCTTATACATATATCTATAATTTAAATAATCAAAATTTAGTTCTTAATAATTATTTTTCGCGTTGCTCTTCACGCATTAAAAATATGTACTTCAGTTTAAATAAGTGGTAGACGTTTAACGTCTACCTCCTCAAGATCCCTAAGATCATCAGAAAGAGGCTTCCTAGATGCTTCTGTCTTCTGCGGGCTAAACATTTGGAACTTCTGATGTATAGGTAAATAGGTGATCGCAACGTTTAAATTAAAAAAAAGTCTGGATCTCGGAACTCCGACGTGATCCTGAGGTCCGATCACCTGCATTGCACTCTTACAGGTGCCCACAATCCTGATCTTTTGGAATTATTCTAGAATAAATTGTTTTCTTTAATTTGGTCACACCGTGTTACTTTTAATTTGGTTAAAAGCTAAATAAATGTCTATACTTTACTAATCTATAAAAAAAAATTTTGAAATATTCTACAAAAAATGCTTTTTTGTATATGTCAACTTTTGCTTCATACAGAGTTACTAAAGAGTAAAATTTTTTGATTATGCTTGCAACACTGTTTTCGGCCATTCTACCAACTGTAGAAACCTGGCGCGTGTCTTATATAGAAAGCTTGGAAAAAACTAACTTTTTATATAGAAATAAAGCGAAAAGGTATGTTGGTTTTTATGTATTTCTTCTTTGAACAGATGTTAGAGGAAATTTTGTTTTTCATAGCCTCTGATTTATATTTTATTTTGTACAGAAAAATATATATATAACTACATAAATTGGGCTTAAAACAATAATAAAACTGATTAAAATAACTTATCATTAACACATATTTTTTACTTGTCCCGCAAATCACAAAGCTTTTTTCTACTTTTTCTACAAAGGTAAGCATACTAATTCTTTATTAAGAAAGCGTTTAGTACATGTTGTACAACACAGAAGAAGCTGACTTGAATATTTAAATGGTTTTGTTAAAATTAAAGTTAGATGAGTGGGATTTCTTAGTGTCCGAGTAGTCACATTTATTCAAATAATAGTAACACAAAATATAGACACTGTTTGGATTTTTTATTAAATGAATATTACACAATATTTATTTATCTCTGTTTTAAAATATATTTCACTGCTATGTAAGTTATGATGATATCGTTATAACTCATAGTTGATCAAATTCTGGAGTCAAGTGTCCCAGTAGTCGCAATGAAATGTCCCCACAACAACAAACGTTTTTTGTCACTTTGTTTTATATATATAATGATAATAAAAGCCGAGTGTTTAGCTAGCGATAGAAATATAGCAATCGGCTGACCTCGGTTGTCTGATACATTTTAGTAGCTCCTCCTAAAACTACAATTGTATAGTAATTCTTAAACCTACCAATTCATTTCACTTTAAACCAATTGTCTTTACACTTATTACCACAACTGGCTTAATATACATACACAAACATACTATGAGCTTTATTTAATGCCACTTAAAATGTAATAATTCAAAGTATTTACTTAGAAATTAATTTTTTCTCTCTCTTTTCTTCTTCTCTATTTAATGCGCTTGTCTTGTTCTGTACTGAATGTTGCTTGTATTTAAATATACCATATATTAAACAAAATATGCCTTTGTATATACTTATATTCGTATGAAAATATTAAACTTCTACTATTAAAAACCAAAATAATAAATTTAAAAATGCACAAAAAATGGTTGTTCCTCAATAAAACTGTACGATATAAACTAAACTTTAACTAATCTCTTCGCAAAATTTTGTTTTTTTTTTTTGAATTATTATATAATTATAATAAAAAAATAAAAATAAAAGAAATCATTACTATCGTCGACGATGCTTGTGATGGTCATGACTCAAGCTCGAATTCTGAACCTAGACATGCTTCTAATGCTCCACTAACTTCACAACCACCATCTGTTGTTATTGACACCATGTCAAATACTAATTCTTCTCAATCTGAAGGCATGCTGGAAGAAGGTCACGTTGTCACAGTGCGCGATCTGTTAAAGGGTCTCTACGAGAAGGCTTGTCAACAGAAACTTTGGGGCCTGGTACGCCATACCGCTGGCATGTTAGGTAAACGTGTTGAGGATCTGGCTAAGGCTGTTACGGATTTATTGGTTCGCCAAAAGCAGGTAAGCAACAGCTGCTTTAGTTCCAATACAACTCAAAACATTTCAAAAAACTATTTTCTCCTAGGTAACGGTTGGTATGCCACCGAATAGCGAATTTACCATAACAGCTCCTTTGCCCGAAGCCGATTTGCGTCAGCTAATTCATGATGTAAGTTATAATTTTTCCATTTTTTACTATTACTTACTCTATTAAGCTGCAAAACAATTGCAGGCTTACGGTGATGATGAAAGTACCGCTATGTTGACACAAGAACTTATGGTCTATTTAGCAATGTTTATACGCACTGAGCCGCAGTTGTTTCACGAAATGCTGCGTCTACGTGTAGGTTTAATTATTCAAGTTATGGCCAAAGAATTGTCACGTACTTTAAATTGTGACGGCGAACAAGCTTCGGAGCACTTGCTTAATCTATCGCCATTTGAAATGAAGAATCTTTTATATCATATTCTTAGTGGCAAGGAATTTGCTGTCAGTAGTGGTAAGTCCCATAAGTCTTAATTAAAAAAAAAGAAGCACACTTGCCTGAAGTTGGCTTTGGCATTTTTGTTTTTTTTTTTTTTTATTAAAAATAATATGTGCTGCGATGTGCCCGATGTGTATCGTATTTGAAAAATATTTTACTTGACCTTGTATGGTTTTTATGAAGTGGTGCAAAAATGAGCTAACTTTGAGTGGTTAATTTTATTTTTTCTTTGGTGAAGTATCGACATTTATCACTTCAATTTGTATCACAAGACACGAGAAGCAATACTTTTTTCTATATGAAATTCTATTGCTTCTCGTTTCTTGTTGGTCTGCAGTTTTGTGATACGAATTGAAGCGGTTAGTTTCCAAAATTTAATTTGCGCCTTTACAAGAAAGTTACGACGCATTTTATATGATTTTCTGAAAACTTATAAATTTTGTATAAAAATATAACCAAAAAATTTTTAAAAGTTGAAGTAGGAACATACTAATTAGTGCGTTCAAGATGCTGCCGGCCTAACAAAGAAAACATACGATTTTTGACAAAATTATTGTTTATATTCTTCCACATTGTCCTCTTTGAGCTCGATACACTTTTTCCAACGATTTTCTAACATTGCGATGCCCTTTGAATAGTAAAATTCAAAGGGCACCTCAAATGCCACTTGAATCCCAAAAAAACAGTTGAGTCTTCGCTTGCTTTGGTGCATTTCCAATGGGACCTACCCACTCTTTTGCTGATATCTTAGATCCTTATATATAGTGGTGGCTCCATGTTTCATCTATGTTCACTATTTTACGCAAAATATCAGTCGGATTTTGTTCAAACATGTCCAAACATTGTTTTTGGGAAGTGTGATCATGTTCTTGTTTTGATTGATTGTTAACGAACCCATCTTGAAGTCAGCTTTCTCATACCCAAATGTTCATGTAAAATTGAAACCACCGCGCACTTGATAGACCTACGGCTGTATCTATCTCACCCACTTTCACTTTCGGATTGTCCAATACTTTGGTGCATGTCACACGTAGCAGACATGGACAAAATTGTTGTTTTCGCGGGTAAAAGAAGCTCTCTCACTTTCCACTTTCTTATTTTTCCCGCGAAAGCAACAACAAATTTATCTGTGTCCGCGCAAGTGTGACATGCCCCTTTCGGATTGTTTAATTTAGAACAATGTAATGTCATTATTCATTGACAGATCGATCTGACATGGTGTGTTCATGTTAAGGTTGCCATCCGTCAAAAATGACATGGTGTGTTTATGTTAAGGTTGCCATCCGTCAAAAATGTCATTCATTTGAAGAGTGGTGGTGCCGTCACTTGGAGACCGGCAGCATCTTGAACGCCATAGTAGGTATACAAAAAAAAAATGCTCTCTTCGATTTTTATAAAAAATTTTCTTATTTTTATTTTAGGTTTCCTTCTTCTTTGCTGAGATTTTATTTGCACCTTTTAACAAAAACAAGAGTTAAGACGTTTAGTCTTTTTTATGGACACTATGCATTTTAAAGTTTTTAAAAAAAACTGAAGTAAACTATTGTCACGTTTATTAGTTTTGTAAATACAGTTGTGTTAAAAAAAGGTTATGAAAAGAAAAAAAGTTAAGTTTTTACATAAATTTTTTCAACTTAGATGACTCGGCCTGAAAGTAGGCTATGACTTTTTGAACAGTTTTACAATAGTTGCACAAACTTTGTTTTGGATCTTTCGAAATCGTATTTAGTAGACAGTTTTTTATTATTTATCAATATAAAAAAACATTTAGCTTAAATCACAAAATATTACCCATTTATAAAATATAAACTCGATAAAAATGCATTTGTGCATTTTTTACAATAATCTCTTAAAAATGTCGAACGCTTTTAAACATACTTTGGGGGGTTGGAATTAATTTTAAAGGTTTTTTTCGGTTTTTGAGCATTTATTTAGAAACAACGGTACAATGTATATTATTCAAAGTATTGTCCATCGTTAGCTACAACATTTTCCCATCTTTCTGGCAGCATATGGATTCCGCGCCGGAAGAACGATTCGTCTTTTGAGGCAATCCACGAATCGACCCATTTTTTGGTATCCTCGTAAGAAGTGAAGCGCTGCTCAGCCAAGCCATGCGTCATCGATCTGAATAGGTGGTAGTCGGAAGGGGCTATGTCTGGGCTATAAGGCGGGTGGGGTAGCACATCCCAATTCAGCGCCTCCAACGTTTCCTTGACGGTTCTTGCAACATGTGGCCGTGCGTTGTCATGTTGAAAAACCACTTTGTCGTGTCTTTTGGCATATTCCGGCCGTTTAACCTTTAATGCTCGGCTCAATTGCATCAATTGTTGTTGGTAGCGTTCCCCAGTGATGGTTTCGTTAGGTTTTAGCAGCTCATAGTACACGACACCCTTCTGATCGCACCAAATACACAGCATAAGCTTGGCGCCATGAATATTCGGCTTGGCCCTCGATGTTGATGCATGGCCGGGTGGTCCCCACGATTTTTTTCGCTTAGGATTATCGTAATGGATCCACTTTTCATCGCCAGTGACAATACGATGCAAAAAACTCTTCCTTTTATGCCGTTGAAGCAGTTGTTCGCACATGCAAAATCGCCGTTCAACGTCTCTGGGATTCAACTGGTACGGCACCCAATTTCCTTGCTTTTGAATCATTCCCATGGCCTTCAAGCGTTTGCCGACCGTTGATAAGTCGACTCCCAATGATTCTGACAATTCTTGAAGGGTTTGACACGGGTCTTCATCGAGCAAAGCCTCCAATTCCTCATCTTCAAACTTTTTCGGCTGGCCCGGACGCTCTTTGTCTTCCGTATCAAAATCACCACTTTTAAACCGACGGAACCAGTACTCACAAGTAGAAATCGATGGAGCATAGTCCCCGTAAGCCTCAGTAAGCGTGCGTTGTGCTTCAACCGCTTTTTTCTTCAAATGGAAGCACAAAAGTAAACCTTCCCGCAAATTGCGTTTTGTTGGAACGAAAGTCGACATGTTCACAGAGAAAAAAATATATGTTGTTTACACTTCAGTGGAATGACACATACTGAAAAATGAAGCTTACACAATGTGCTTTGAAATGAATATAGTCACAGGTGTGCCCGATGCGATCTATTGATAGTTACGCCATCTCTTAGAAAACCTTTAAAACTAATTCCAACCCCCAATATTTTGTGATATTAATAAAGGCCTTATATGGCATCTCTTTTTGCATTTAAGAAATCAGCGACCTCAAATCTACTAAAGTGAAAAGTTTTATAAGGATCAGGCAAGCCCTTCTGTTTTTGTCTTTGCTTTATATGGGCTCAACGCCTTGTGTACTTAGCTTACGGGCCATGCATTCTACCCAGTAGGTAACGGCCGCCACAGTTATAATAATATTCCAACATAAATTTTGAGCTTTTTGAATCCACATTTAAGAAGCTAAAAGTCTCTACAGGAAGTTTCCGAATTTCTAAAGGAATGAATGGAAACAAGTACCACCGCATAAAAATTAATTTTAAATAAATAACTTATCCTAGTGATTGACAACTGTAAATTCATTGACAAGCTAGTTTTTTATGTGCTATTTTTTGGTTCATGGAGTAAGAAACTTCCAAATGTTTCACAAAATTATTTGTTATGAAATTTGTTTTTCTAGTGTTGACAGTTTTGTCAAGTTATTTCGATTACATTATAGAATAAGAAATCTTTAATAAATTTACAACTGTCAATCACCAGAATAAGGCTATACTTACACTGTGCAGGTCCAAAAATCAAACAAGCTTGGGAAATAAAATTTCAGCATAATTTGAGGACGCTGAATTTAATGGTGTTATCCGTTTTTTTAATCCTTTGGCTCATTTTCGAGAAATTCGAGTTTCAAGGTTAAGTACATGCTAATGAAGTTTCTGTTAGAAAAACTTTATTTTTATTGGCTTTAGCGACTTTGTGTCTTCAGATGAAACATTAACAATGACCTGGAAAATAATTTCGTAAATCGTCTAAATTGACCCATAATTAAAAAAGCCTGTTTTTCGTATTTTTAAAAATTTTTCTAAAAAAACTGCATTAATATGTACTTGAGATTGACACTAAAATTTCTCGAAAATGGGCCGAAGGATAAAAAACGGTTAACGCCATTGAATTCCGCGTCCTTGATTAAATATTAAAATATTTTCTTTATATTTTCTAACTTCTTTTTTGCTTCAATCACATGTTAGTGGCACGCGGTAATCTTTCTATTGTCAGCTGCAAATCAAGTCGTGTAAGCAAGAAGAGTCAAATCGGTCTGGGCGATCCAGAAGGCGAGGATGCTCTTATACCTGCTATCGACGATCGTCAGGGTCAATGGTTGCGTCGACGTCGTCTTGATGGTGCGCTAAATCGTGTGCCACGTGATTTCTATTCACGTGTTTGGACCGTTCTTGAAAAATGCCAAGGACTGGCGATAGAGGGACGCGTACTGCAACAAAGTTTAACGCAAGAAATGACACCAGGCGAATTGAAATTTGCCTTAGAGGTTGAGACGGCTTTGAATCAGATACCACAACCGGAATATCGACAGCTGGTTGTAGAGGCCTTAATGGTCCTAACTTTGGTAACGGAACACAATATGGTGCCATCATTGGGTGGCATTATCTATGTGGAACATTTGGTGCATAAGGCGAATCAATTGTTTTTGGAAGATCAACGTAAAGTTCAAGGTGATGCAACATTGTGCTGTGCTAAATCGAGAGATGGCAAGGAACATCAAGCAGCATCTGGTATGCTTTTGTGCGGTGGTGCCGCTTACATTTGCCAACATCTATACGATAGGTTCGTTACCACTGTTTCACAATTCGTGATCCTTCTTAATATATATTTTCTTGCAGCGCTCCAAGCGGTAGCTATGGAACCATGACTTATATGGCGCGTGCTGTTGCCGTAGTTCTGGATTGTGTGCCAAAACATGGTGAAATGGAATGCGTGATTTGTTAAAAATATTTAAAAATATCTGTTTATATTTTACATAGTTAAAAAAAATCTTTGTGAATACTATAATTTTTTGACAATTTTCGTATGCATAAAATGTTTTCCCCCGACCTTTTCACATTACTTGAGCATCACGCAGTTCTTGGTTTGACCTTAAATTTGGCATTAAGTATCAAATATTCCCTGAAAATCTCTATAATATCTGGACAATGAAATTAATCACATGACTTTGATTTTTTTTTTTAAAATTTTTGTAACTTGTTCTTCTTTTATTCTGCTTAATAAAAGTAATGTATTTTAATCGTTTACTCGCTAAGTTTAGCATTCTTTTGTTTATTTATTTAATAATTTTTTCTTGCTTATAGCTATTACCCAAGTCGACATATTTTAGACCTAAGTATAACTTTCTCCATATGGGTCTAGAGATTTTTTAACCATAAAAATTGTTTGTTTGTCACACGAGGAGAATTTACAAATCGTCAACTAAAATGCAAGAAGGCGTAACAACACTTTATGAATTTACAGGAGAAGCAAAAAACTGTCTAACTGCATTATTCTGTATCACGAAGAAGCACACCAACGATGAGAAAGACACGAGAAGCAATACAATTTTGTATGGAAGAAAGTATTGCTTCTCGTGTCTTTCTCATCGTTAGTGTGCTTGTTCGTGATACAGAATATGGCAGTAAATTTCTTAAGCGTTTTTTAGAGGGCTTTTAGAATTTTGTTTTATAAAAAACGTCATTTTTAGTTGTAGAGGAGTGTACAATTTTCCAGAAACATGTATTTTGATACGGTGCATCAAAATTAATCAAAAAGTCGGTTTTTGAATTTTTTGTTATTAAGTGTTTTTGCATTTTAGGTGACGAAATACTGAATCTCTTTCTTTATACTTTTTGAACCATCTTGAAAATTTCACACATCCTTTAAAATTTACTCAACTTTTTATGATGAAATTTTAAGAAATTTTGAATTTGGGTCTAGGACAAAAAAGGGCCAAGGAACATTTTCATTTACCAAGGAACAATTTTAGCCATATATTAATTCTAGTAGAGCTTATAGTGCAATCTTATATAGCAGCAAGCTTCAACTATAGCTTTAGTCGTGCTACTAAAGCTCTTGCAGAGAATGTAAGGCTACTTTCTTTAAGCTTAAAAGCACAATTTTTGCTTCATATGAAGAGTAGAAGTAGCTGCCAGCTTTTAAAAAAGTCCCGTCAAACCCAATTAAGAGCTCTTGCAAAGCTTTTTTCTTCTCCGTTTAAGTATGTATGTGTTAAAAATAAACTCAATATATATATAAAATTTGATAAGTATTTGTGATGATTAGAATGACAAATAAATTAAAGAAATAATAAAGTGATTATTATATCAGACTAAAAATATGTATGTATATTCGTGTATTCGTTACATGTTGCGAATTTCGGTGCGCTTTTGAATTTATCGGAAACGTCAATGTAGTACTTCGAAAAACTACAACGGGTTTAAAAAATAATTAAAATAAAGAAGTGTTTATTGTTTAAAAATAGTTCGAACATTTTTAACATTCTTTAAAATCAACTAGAAACGATTTAAATACTTTATTCTTATATATAAACTAGCTGAACCCGGTGTGCTTCGCTACCCCCTCGTTTAAAATAAAATTAAAAGTATTTATATATTTACAAAAATTTATTTATTTAATTTAATTATTGCAATGCTTCGCCTCTTTTTTTGTTGTAAACCAATTAGAATTCAGCGCTGAATCGCATGTAATTTGCTTCATGCTCCCCCTTTTTATTTTTAGACCAATCAAAAAGCAGCAATTACACAATCAGCTGTTTCGCAGTCTGTTGTGGGAGAATGAGAATGGGGTTACCCCACTCTCTATTTTAATTAACACGTATTATAAAATCAGCTGTTTTGAAGACAGTGGTAGAAGAAAGAGAATTGAGCTACCCCACTATTTTAATTAATATGTATTTTAATGATTTTAATGACATGATTTGTGGTATAGCCGTTAATAAACGTAGTAAAAAAGTAGGTGCAGAAGTGTGCATGGTCGAAAAATATTATCATGTAATAAGTATTCCTGAGTCAAAGCTGAATGCTGTGAAAATTTAAGATCGGTTATCAGGTCCAGCCTCCAATATATCGCAAACAAAGGGGCGTGCTCCGCCCACTTTTCTTTTGGTACGTATTTCTATTCATGCTAATACCATATATAGCAAATACTGCCGCCGTTGGTCAAAAAATGCCCAAGATATGACGATTTTAAAATTTGGGTTATATGGGCGAGGCCACGCCCCTTCGTCCACTCACAACTTTATATAGTCAAGAATTTATTATTTCGTAAGAATATCCTATTGTGAAAATTTAATAATGATCGGTCCAGTAGTTAAGACTATATTGCGATTTTTAATTTTCCTAAAAAGGGGCGTGGTCCCACCCACTTTTCTCCTGGTACGTATTCCTAACTATGCCAATACCATATGTACCAAATAGCATCAACGTAGGTCAAAAAATGCCCAAAATATGGCGATTTAAATTTTTAGGTTATATGGGCAGTGCCACGCCTTGTCAAATAAAAACTTCATATAGCCTTTTATTCTTTCCAGATTCATAGTAAAATGCTGTGAAAGTTTCAGGAAGATCGGTCCAAGGGTTTGGCCTCCTATAAAGCACAAACAAACAAACAAACAGACAGACATTCATTTTTATATATATAGATTGAAAGCAGATTTATTATAATTAAAGTAAAATGGGGCGAAAAAGGGGGATTTGGTAATAAAAAATCTATGGCTACCTTACCTGTAGATAAAAACTATATAAGACTTTAGGTAAATACATATTACAAAAAAAGTATTTTGTATAGCAAACATTGTTAGTGGTATAAGTAAGTATCTGAATTAAAAAAGTGGGCGTAAAAGTGGGCGCGGTCGAAAAAGTACCCTATTAATCATGCCAGAGTCCCAGTTAAATGCTGTGAAATTTTCAGGAAGATCGGTCCAGAGGTTTGGTCTCCTATAAGGTACAAACAAACAAATAAACAAACACACATTCCATTTTATATATATAGATAGCTTAAACCCGGCGCGTTGCTGCCGCGGCCCCGTTGCCAAACGCGAATAAAATGTTATCAGTGAAACTGTATATGTAAATTGTGGTCGAATACTCAATTCCATGGCTGTGCGACCTATAACTCAAAAGCTGTAGAATTTCTCTAATTTTGGTTGCATGGGAGGTGACACGCCCCCTTGTCCAACGCCATACAAAGTTATCAGTAAAACTGCATGTGTAAATTGAGTTCGAATGCTGAATTCCGAGGCTTTGTTTGCTTTGTTTGATTGACTCAAAAGCTATTCGATATCGCAAATTTGGGTTGTATAAGAGGTGCCACGCCCCTTTGTCCAACTCCCATAAAATTTTATCAGTAAAACGCCACGTGTAAATTGTGGTCGAATTTCGAATTCCAAGGATGTGCGGCCTATAACTCCAAAGCTATTCGATATCGCAAATTTGGGTTGTATGGGAGGTGCCACGCCCCCTTGTCCAACTCTCACAAAATTTTATCTGCGAAGTGGCACGTGTAAATTGTCGAATACCGAATTCCGAGGCTAAGCGGCTTATAACTCCAAAGATATTCGATATCGCAAATTTGGGTTGTATGGGAGGTGCCACGCCCACTGTTAGTAGGAGGTTGAAATATACTTTACGACCTATTCTCATACCTACAAAATATACATACAAAATTTCATGAAAATCGGTCGAGCCGTTTCGGAGGAGTTCGATTACGTACCCCGTGACAGAAGAATTTTATATATTAGATATCATAGAAATCATAAATTTTGCTTAAAATAATATTGTAAATTATAATATTTTGCTTTCTTCAACTCTTAAGATTTTTTAATCACTTATTATTCCCAAAAACTTCATTGCTTTAGTTCGCAGTATTTTACATCTATTTGCTTTAAAAATGCAATGCAAAAAATACATTTTAAAGCAAACATTGTAATGAACCTATGGGTTTCAAAACAGGTCTATAGTTATATCTATTACTTTAAAAGAGCCTTTACAGAGAAAGTAGTAAGTTTTCGAGTTCTGCTCTTTTGCAGATTTTATGAAATCTTTTACAGAGCTGTATAAAGTATTAGAGCTCAAAATTGTAAAAAAATCATATATCGAGCATTTTCTTTAAAATTAAAAGCAACTAGCAGCAAACAAAGATATTATGCACTACATATTATACACCTATGGAACACTTTTAGAGCTCAGTCGCACCTAGTTGCTCCAACTATGTTACTTGGGTTTTGACCTTGCATTTGGGAGCCTTCCACAAATACTTAAGACCAGGTACTTTTTTCGAATATATTATGTTCTTATATAAAAACTGATTATTAATTTGTTTTAGTTCAACAAGAAACTAAGAAAAATAACTAAATGAAGCCATGAAAAAAAAACACTTTTTTAGAGAACTTCCTTGGTTCTAAAAAGTTGGAATATAACAGAGAAAGTAACATAGGTTTTTTACTTATTTTACAACATTGTCTTTAAACTGGACAACTTGCAGGAAGATCCTAGATGGTGAGCTCAAGAGGGCTTCCAATTTCGGGACTCAAAACCAATTTCGGGATAATTGAATCCCGGGACTAGTCCCCCTAGGATTTAAAAAATAGATAAAAAGTAATTTTTTAATAAAAAAAGAATTCGTGTGCAAGGTGTGAAAGTTACGATATTTTTTAATAAAAAGTTGTCCAAAGGAAATAGAAAAAAACACGGTTTACTTAAGTTTTTTATAAAAAGTTACAATTTTAGCGATTCTTCTGGGCATACTGGATATTAGCTTTCGGCAAGTATCGGTTGGCATATCATACCCTGATTTTTCAACAAACAACCATAATTGGTCCTTATTTGAAAAGGTTTCTTTTGCCAATTCTTGTTTTAGGACTACCCAAAGATTTTCTATTGGATTTATGCCAAGTGACTGACTTGACCAATTAAGTACTGTCACATTGTTGTCCTGAAACCAATCCTTTACCAACTTGGTGGTATGTTTTGGATCGTTATCTTGCTGTTAGATACATTTAAGAGGCATATTTTCGTCAGCATATGGCAACATTACGTTTTCCAGAATATTTTTATATAAAAATCTATTCATATTGTCGGTTATTCGATGTATTGGTCCAACATCATACCACGAAAAACATACCCATACCATAATGTTACCTCCCCTATGTTGAACGGTTTTTTTTTGTGAAACGCCGTCCATAGTCATTTCCAAACAAATTAAGGTACCTAGGTTTCGTCGCTACATAAAATGTTGCTACCAAAACAAACCTATATTTGACCCCACCTCAATCGTTAGACATTTAAAAGACATTTTAAAAAAAATTTTTTGAATGAATAACAAATGAATAATGAATAAAAAGTGAATAATGAATAAAAAATTAATAATGAATAAAAAAAGAATAATGAATAAAAAAGGAATAATGTATAAAAAATGAATAATGAATAAAAAAAGAATAATGAATAAAAAATGAATAATGAATAAAAAATGAATAATGAATAAAAAATTAATAATGAATAACAAATGAATAAAGAATAAAAAATGAATAACGAATAAAAAATGAATAATGAATAAAAATAGAATAATTTTAAATTCTGTAATTCTTTGTGAATGGCATTCTTTGTGAATAGCATTCAAATGAATAAAAAAATTAATTCATTAGTCTGAATAACGAAAATGAATAATTGAAATGAATAATTAATAATTTTTTTAAATTGAATGTGAATGAAAAATTTTATTTATAAATCAATTTTGCATTCATTGAATGCATTCTTTTTTCGTTATTCATTGATTAATTTTTTGTGATTTAAATCAAATTGAATGCATTCTTTTACAGCTCTGCTTGTGCACAACTTGGACGTAAGACTCGGTGTTTTGCGAGTGACAAGGATAATCTGTGAAAAACGTATCATTTATTTCATAAAAAAATGTCTGCTATAATGCTCACCATATTTTTTTATGCATGATTTTATTAGTTAAACTTACTCTCAACGAAAAATAATCGTCAACTTTAGTAAACAATTAGAGATTTTATTACAATTCTAGTAAATATCAAATTTCAAATATAAAATGTTTTTGCAATCTTCAACACTCGATATAATTTACTTTTATTAATTGTCTTATGAGAACAGTTTTGATTGAATTTCGAAAGTGTTATTTTTGGGATAAAATCGTTTGGAACTGCTCCAAAAATTAATTTTATCGATATTATTTGTTTCCATGATCTTAATGATTTTTTGTGAGCTTTAGTTATTTGCCCTTTTTAGATTTTGTTAACATAGTAGCAACTGAGATAAGGTGGTTGATAATTTAAAAAAAACAAGATGCGCGAAAAAAAACAGAAAAAAATTTGCAAAAAAACAATAAACACATATGTATATGAAAAATGTTTGGGATCGGACAAGAAACACAGAAGATATAACGAAAACACGAAAAAAGCACCATAACTTCTAAACCAATTGCGAGCAGTCTGCAAGTTTTTCAGATTTGGAGTTAGGAGGCCAAAATCCATATAATCTGCAAAAAAACAATTCAAAATTAGAGTTGTAGCTATTCTTGAAATGTTCCATAAATTTTAACAAAAAGTGCAAAAATTCAGATGCTACAAAAAGTTATCTAGATAGATATCTCAATGATTTTCAGGCGCAGAGATTTGGATAATGAGGATTTGTTCCTGCGGGGCATTTTGATGCAGGCTTTTCGCTTTCCAAGTAGATGGGACTACCGATTATGTTGTCTGTGTTGTCAGGCCAAAACAAAATGCCCTGTAACTCATACCCACAACACTGTAAGTGCCGATATCGCATCCAACTTCACTGTTGTTATAGTTCACCAAAGCGGTAAAGTGTCCGAAACTGGGTTTTCATATAATAGAAAAACAAAAATAAGAAGAATTGCCATACTACTGGAAAAATAAATGTTTTTACATTTTCCCGTGCTGGGTTGCACTCAAGTTTACTCATTTATAGATAAACTCACAAATAAATTAGTGTTTAAATTCTGTTAATCAGCTGTTGATGAAAATATCGTGTTTTCATGATCTTAAGGGAAGGTTCTCCTGGATTTTTTTGAAAAAAACAATTTTTTTTACATAAAATGAAAGTTACATATATGTAGAATGTTTGTGCCAAGGGATATTTCAATACGACGCGTATTTCTCGAGCTAGAGCGTGTCAAACGTACCCATGTCACGCGCGCGTACCAACTTTCTAAAAACTTTAAACGCGTTTTTCTCGGAACCATGTTTTCTAATCTAACGGACAGCACAGGGCTTGTTCTATTGATCCGATTTCCTTCATTCAAAGAATGTTTGAAAGTATATACTTTTTTGTACGCCTGGAACCTAACATTGGCATAAAAAATTGTTTATTTATAATTTTTAAACGAGATCTAAGTAAAAAAAAAGCAAAAAATGGTTTTTTTTACCAAACTTAATTGAAGTTAGGTTCCAGGCATATGAAATGTTATCAATTTTAATAAATTTTATACATTTCTCATTTCAGTTCACTACCTGAGGCCCCACACTGTCCGCGGGAGGTCGATGTTTTGCGCGCAGAGGTCGACGAGATCCGCCATTTTCAAGCCGCCATTTTGAATTTTTCAAATATCTTTTTTTTTTTACTCGTCAATAAACCACGAATCAAAGTTCAAAAGCATAAGTTCGTATGTCTTTTCATTTTCCCACAAACCATTCTCAAATTTTGCTTGTTTTTCGGCCAAATCCAAAAAAATCCAGGAGAACCCTCCCTTAAACTGAGTTAAAACGCCGAATTTTGTTGAGTTACTAACTAGAACTTAAACTAGCACTAAACTAGTTAAAAAAAGTACTTACTTATTGTCTATTCTATATGATCTTATAGCGTCCATTGTGCAATTTACCTGCTCATTAGCCCACCTTTGGACAGCTGAGCTTAACAACTTTGTATGATTAAGAATATAATAGGTGAACCATGCTAAATTTTGCCCGGTTTCTGGAGAGCTAGGAGTATTGTGACACGTGTGGTTGTTGTATCCCCTCTGAGAGGATACGCGTTGGTCCTAACAGTCGCCGAGCGACGTCCTACCTATGGGTTGTTTGCCGGCGCTTAAGAGCGCCACTGGCAAGCTACTCAAAAAAAATACCTCTGTCGCCGTCACCCTTAGGTGCATTCAGGCGTGGAGGTTTTTGTTTATACTTACTTGTAGGGGTGTCCTGCGTATCGAAAATCCGGCCTTCTTCAGTAAAAGAAACGACTGCAGGTCTTTTTGCTTTTCATATCAATCTCCTTTATTTTAGCGGGGACCAGATATTTATAACATATCTGGCCACGCTTCTTCTTCTTCATTTTAACAAACTTAATTCTACTTATTGATTAATCAGCGGTTTATCTTCCGCCTTTGGCTTAAATTAACTTCATTATTAAGTTCTTATTAAACATATTCTTACATATTTATTTAATGGTGCCAACTTTGGCTAAGCAAACATACAAACATGTATAACATGTGTAATTGGGTCATATTCCAACGTTAAATTCTTATTTAAATTATACTTGTTTTTCCAAACTGTGTGTATGTTAAATACAACAATAAAATATTAAAATTAATTTACCTATGGTTTTTGCCTAGCTAGCATTTTACGCTGGCCGCACAGAAGTAAATTGTTGGCTTTATTTTATTGTCTTTAAATAAAATGAAAACTGATCGCCCAGTTGTTGTTGCGGTAGATCAGTGTTCATTTTATTGTCTTACTTTTGGTTTGTTTACTTTACTGGCCTTGGCATTGAATTCATATAAAAGTGCCGCAATGCAATGAATGTTGATCGCTCGCTTAGTTGTTGCGGTGGATCAACTTTTATTGCCAGCACTTGGCCACTAGTAAAAAGACAATATTTTGGGGAATACCTCGTTGTGAGTCACAACATTCCTCCCCCCTTACACAAAGAAAATTTTCTCCTTGAAGAGGTTAAAATTTTCGTCCATTTATTCTTTATTATCTTGTTTGTGTGTTTGTTTTGATTTCTTATGGTATACTTCGTTTTAGTATTTTCTTTTAAGTAGTTTCTTTGTTTTACTAGCTCTTTTCTTAATGTTTATTAATGTTAATTTTTCTTTTATTTCTATATATATAATATTTTTCAATAACTTAGTACATACTCTTTTCATTTAGCTATTAACAGTTTAAAATTTTTAATTCATTTATTCGTATTCTTTTAATGGTCTAAATGTCTTGCATCCATCTGGTGTAATCGGTTCCTCTGTGTTTTACACCCGCTTTGATGCTACAGTGTTATGGGTCTCTTTTCCTGCTTCAGTTTTATTTTTGTCCCGCGTAGTCCATCGGTGCGCCGGAAAAACTGTCACGGCGTTTATTTGCTTTATGTACTGGTTGTCTTTGATTTGTTGTAAATTACACCCTTGACATTTCTGCTTCTTCAAATTAATTGTGTTAAGGCGTTATTTCGAATTATTGTTGTATTCAGCCAAATGTTATAATGTTACGCCAAGAGCTTTACTCAGGTACTAAGCGACCAAGTGTGGCAACTACCAGCTACAAAATACTATTTTTATCTCCTTTAACATATTTTGCTTCTCTATTTGCCCTGCCCTGACTCTCCATCTTCGCACTATGCTCCACAGAAAAAACTGCCAGCATATATTTGAAAAATGTAAAAGGAAATAATTTCAAATTTGTGCGATAAGTTTAACATCTTTAGTGGATTGTCGCATTGTTGAAATGAATATACTGCAAACCTGCACTTCTATTTCAATTTACTATGTCTTTATACAGTTGATCTGTATAAAGTGCACTTTATCATCTTCCTGCTGCATATCGGCTTTCCGATTAAATCTTCATTACAATTGTTTGTTGAATTAATTTGTTCATAAATGTTGTGCATCTTTTAATACTCCTGTTGTCCCTTTGAGCTGTCTTAACTCTGCTCGTTGCCTTCCTGTTATTTGATGCATACAAGACTATTTGTAAACTTCATATTTATTTTTTAATACTGATGCCTTATTTTAATATTTTTATTTCAAAATTACTTAATTTACAACTATTTTTAAATTTAAATCTTGCGCCAAATTGTTTTTTTTTTATATTACAACTTTAACAATTTTTACATGCTGTATAATGAATCTATTGTATTTAACATTTACATAACATTTATATATTTTAAGATTTCTTTATTATTTCTTCAATATTCTTATGCGAACTCGCACGCTATTTTATTGTTCTTTTATCTGACTTTAAAGAAAAATTTACTTATAAGTAAGTACATAGTATTTAAAAAAAATTTTTATCTATCTTCTTTTCGTATGCGTCTTAATTAAAAACCTTAATTTTTTATTTTTATTTAATTTATCTTTTTGAATATGTTTAATTTATAGCTTTATTTAATATTTTTTCGTAGTGATTTTTTTTTCATTTCCTTTAAGTTAGTAAAAAATTTTTTTTTCTTCGATATATATTACAATTTCTTTAATTTTCAACTTCGTGATTTTCAATTTTCTTTTAATTTGTAAAATAATATTTTTCTTAAAGTAAAAATTATACTTTTTTTTTCATTATTAAATTTTTTTTTCTCTACTTTCTATATCATATTAATTATTATATTTTACCGCGTTCGTTTGACGCTATCAAATTTCTTTCTTTCCATTAAAAAGTTTTCTTTTTCTCTATTTTCAATTTCAATCAAATCTTTTAAACATTTTTTTTTTTTTTTTATTTCAATCCAAAACAAAACTTACAGAATTAAAATACAGTGGCACTATTTTGGGATCTACAAGTAGAATGTGTTGTACTAGAATTTAATCCTTGCGAGGGATTTCTGTAACAACGTCATTCACTTTGAAGATGCCAACACAATTGCCTTTTACTTTAGATTTTCTCCGCTTCTGATTTTTTTTTTCTGCTTTACCTTGGCTCTCTAATTGTTCCATTGAGATGCCTTTCATATAATCTTTTCTTGACTATTTCCTCAGTTAGTAGTTTTCTCTACTCCATTTATTTCTCATTGCCGTATTATGGCCACAAATATGCTTTCACATTCACTACTTCTTTTTTTTTAAAATTCTGTTTTATAATAACCTTTTTTCTTTACAACTTTACTAAATTTTCTTACTATATATTTTTTCTCTCATAATTTTACTCCTAATATGTTTAATATGTATGTATACTATCTTTCCTTTTCCCGTCCATTTTTTCTTTTATTTTATATTTTATTAGACTTTCCCTACTATTAGTCAGAGCCATTTTTTCGTGTTACTATTATTATTTTTTTTTCTTTTCGTCTTAAATACTCTGTAAATATTTGTGACGTCTACCAAATTTTCACCTAAATAACCTCTTTGTGCAATCTCTTGCTTATGATCCACTAACTTTGGGATTTTTGTAGCATTTATTTCGACTTCTGTACTATAATTACTTGAACTTAAATCATTTCTCCGTTTCAAACTACTTCTTGACGTATTTTGTTTGGCTAAACTCGTGTCCGCTCCGGAATCTACAAGTAGAATGAGTTTTCCGTTTTTTGTATCCTCGCAAGGAACTCCTACGAACACATCATTCTCTTTGCGAATATCCGAAAATTCCCCCTTTTCCGTGCCCAGCACTGTCATTTCTTTGTGCGTGCAACCATCTAATATATTTTCATTTAAATTTTCTCCTACCACATTGATTTTTTCTTCTGTAATATTTTTATTTAATTTTCCTACTCCCACATTAAATTTTTCTCTTCTTACATTTTCATTTAATCTTCCCGCTACCACATTGAATCTTTCTTCTACCATATTTTCATTTAATTTCTCGAATACCACATCTGATTTTTCTTTTATCATATTTCCATTTAATTTTCCTGCTACCTCATTGACTTTTTCCTTTCTTACATTTTCATTTAACTTTTCTGCTACCACATTGAATTTTTCTTCTCTAATATTTCCATTTAATTTTTCTAATAGCACGTAGCATTTTTCTTTTATTTTCCCGAGTGTTTCTATAACCTTTTCTGATGTCGCCTGCAATGACTCAACTGTTTCCTTCGATTCTGGGCTTGTGTTCTCTACATTCCTTCCTGAATGAGGTGTACAGAAATTTACAATCCTTTCGGATGTCAAATTCTCTGTCACTACTGAATGATCTGTTACTGAACTTTCCACTGGCTTGGATGTACAGATATTCACAATCTTTTCAGATGTCGAATGATCTGTTACTGAACTATCTCCTGGCTTGGATGTACATATATTCACAATCTTTTTAGACGTAGAATTATTTGTTACTATCCTTTCTATTGACTTGGATGTACAGATATTCACAATCTTTTTAGATGTCGAATGATCTGTTACTATCCTTTCTATTGACTTAGATGTACAGATATTCACAATCTCTTCAGACGTAGAACTATCTGTTACTATCTTGATCGGCCTAAGTGTTCTTTTATTTCGGGGGTCCCAGCTTATTGGCCTTTGCGGAGCCCCTGAAAGTTTCCCTGCCTATTCTCCCAATTCCTCTTAGCGTAGCAGTCTTTTTCTGCGTGGCCTAACTTGTTGCACCACCTACATTCAATCGCTTTATTGGGTCCCTGTTTTTGCCTTTTTTCTTCATTATTTCTGAATGGATTTTTTGAGTTAAAATTTCCCTCATATCTTTTTCCCTCCATTTTATCACTTCTGGGTTTAAATTCTTGGGCACATTTCCACCCCTTTTCGTGCCCATATTCCTGGCATTTTTCACAATATGGTGTGTTTTTCCTGGTTATACACACGTCCCTAGTATGCCCTCTCTCCTGGCAAAATGAGCACCTTATAGCTAATCTGCTATTTGCCAATTGTTCTTCATCCTCTTCCTGTATGCTATACTGCCCTCTTTGTTCCTGATTTCTTTCCCGGGGAAATCTTATTCCCTGTTTGCCCTGGTACTCTTGTCCATAGCTATTATGGCCTTGTGCGGTTCTCCCTAGCTCACCTCCTTTTAACATGATCTCCATTTCTAACGCCTTTTTTTCTAACGCTGCGAGACCCAAACCGGTTGTCGTTAATAAAATCGTTCGTAGGTTCGGGTCGGAGACGCCCACCTTAAACGCACTAACGACTGAACTACTGAGTTGTTCCCACAGGATACCCTCATCGCCTATTAGATCTCTACCACGAGACTCTATGTCGCTTATTCTGTTCGCGAACGAACTTAACCTCTCTCCCGGCCTTTGGACGCAATGCGATAGTTCCATAATCAACGTGTTATACGTTGTCTCCTTAAGGTACTTCGCTTTGATTGCCCCATAGAGTTCCTCAACCTTGCCAAATTTCTTATTCCTGGAAAACTCAAATGCTTCCCCATGTAATCTTAATTTCACACAATCTGTGAAGTCCTGTGCATCTACTGGTTTCACTGCCTTAAATGCCAACTCGCATCCTTGTATAAATCTATAAACTTCTGCCCGTGACTCAGTACCCGAAAACAAGGGCACCAAGTTATTCACCGTTTTCGTTATGTCGTTTAAATTCATAATTGCTCGTTTAACCAGTCCGTTTCTTCAATCTAATCCTGGTCTATCTTCTGTCTTACTTCCTGCCAATTTATACTAACACTACGTGTGATAGCTTTCAATAAAAATACGATTTTTCCCCCTGCCATGAGGTACATGAACAAATACAAATTTAAAGCTTACGAAACACATTTTAAATTTTTTTTTTTTATTTGTTTAATTTCCATTTATTTAATGTTTTTGAAATATATTAACTATACATAAACCGACTTTTGTAATACAAATATTCTTAATTATATTTAAAAGATTTTTTCTTTTTATTATATATTATAAAAAATTTTAAAATTCATGCCGCTTTGGACTTCCTTAACGTTGACTGGTTCTCTTCTCTGTTGATAAATCTTCCACGGTTATTTGTTCCTTTTATATTTTTCCGCTATAAAATTATGCGTTCAGCTTTGGTCTGCCAGGATGGTCTTCAAAAATTCTACTGGTACAGTCCTCAGTGGATCCAAAAAAGTTGTTGTTGACAATATGTGTTATATATAAAAAAAATTTTACCTAAAGTTTAATTAAAAAAAAAACAAGGTTCAAACGAATCTTAAACCTTTATATTCAAAATAAAATATGCCTACCATCCTCTTTCCGAAAGGTGGTGGAAGATGGATCCGCCATCAATAATATATTTCCAGTAGGACCCACGTCAGTCCTACTGCCACAGAGATGAAAATCCCGCAGATTTTTATGCAAAAACTATCATTTTGCCCAACAAAAAAAAAATATTTTTCTTTCAACATACCCAACAGTTCAACTCTATAATTCATCGTTATAAATCCTTTATCATTATTTAAAACATTAAACACATATTTATTTTTTTTTTATTTATAAATGTCCTACATAAAAAAAAAATTTTAATTCGTTTAAAATTTTTACAAAAACTTAAAAAAAAATATCCTTATTGTTCCTGTAACAATAAGGATCCAATCAAAAATTGAAATTCCATAAAAAAATTTTTTATTCCAAAATATACTTGTTGTTCCTGTAACAACAAAGTACCACCGATCACTTTGAATCCCTACGAAAGAGAAAATGTCCTTACTGTTCCTATAACAGAAGGATCTAATAAAAATTGTACTCCTCTAAAAAAAATTTTTAAAATTAAACAAACAAAAAATATCCTTATTGTTCCTGTAACACTAAGGATCCTAACATCCTTGCTGTCCTTGTGAACAGAAGGATCCTACCGGCTGCGCCATTTTGTTGTATCCCCTCTGAGAGGATACGCGTTGGTCCTAACAGTCGCCGAGCGACGTCCTACCTATGGGTTGTTTGCCGGCGCTTAAGAGCGCCACTGGCAAGCTACTCAAAAAAAATACCTCTGTCGCCGTCACCCTTAGGTGCATTCAGGCGTGGAGGTTTTTGTTTATACTTACTTGTAGGGGTGTCCTGCGTATCGAAAATCCGGCCTTCTTCAGTAAAAGAAACGACTGCAGGTCTTTTTGCTTTTCATATCAATCTCCTTTATTTTAGCGGGGACCAGATATTTATAACATATCTGGCCACGCTTCTTCTTCTTCATTTTAACAAACTTAATTCTACTTATTGATTAATCAGCGGTTTATCTTCCGCCTTTGGCTTAAATTAACTTCATTATTAAGTTCTTATTAAACATATTCTTACATATTTATTTAATGGTGCCAACTTTGGCTAAGCAAACATACAAACATGTATAACATGTGTAATTGGGTCATATTCCAACGTTAAATTCTTATTTAAATTATACTTGTTTTTCCAAACTGTGTGTATGTTAAATACAACAATAAAATATTAAAATTAATTTACCTATGGTTTTTGCCTAGCTAGCATTTTACGCTGGCCGCACAGAAGTAAATTGTTGGCTTTATTTTATTGTCTTTAAATAAAATGAAAACTGATCGCCCAGTTGTTGTTTCGGTAGATCAGTGTTCATTGTATTGTCTTACTTTTGGTTTGTTTACTTTACTGGCCTTGGCATTGAATTCATATAAAAGTGCCGCAATGCAATGAATGTTGATCGCTCGCTTAGTTGTTGCGGTGGATCAACTTTTATTGCCAGCACTTGGCCACTAGTAAAAAGACAATATTTTGGGGAATACCTCGTTGTGAGTCACAACATGGTACATTTTGCACTGTTGCGTTGCATAAACTGCATGTGTTGCTAGATCTGTATTCCATTTTGCTGTTTTCATGTTCGCAGCTGATTTAAACTCTCCGTCCCCGCCAGCTATCTGTTTCGAACAGTATTATGTAGCTTCAAGATAGTTTTTTGTATTTCTGGGGTAATTTCGATTTGTTTATATTCATGGCAGGCTGTTGCAGGCTCAACAACATAAGTCCAGATGATATTTAAAAGATTCTTAATTAAAAAGGATTTGTATTAAGCTACTACTTACTTCCTTCGATCCACAAGCAATGTGCGGTTTCTCACTGCACCTATCTGGGAAGCAAAGTTTTTCTTCGGCGGTTACCAGATAAAATGTTGCCACGATTGCTAGGAATGCCAGTGATAGAAAAAACTTCATTTTGATTTAAATTTATAACTGTTAAGACACGTTTGCTGGAGAGGAAAATGATAAATATTTTTGAGTGTTGAATATTATCGACCTTTTATAGAGCGAATTGACGGTTTTTTGTTTGTTTTCTCATAATAATAATTGTTGACATCTTAAAAAGCTGTTCAAATGTTATAAAGACAAAACAAAATTTTGTGATACCTAACTCTACGCTCAGCACTACGAGTACTTCATTAAAAAGTTATATAGACAATATAACATTGTTTGAAATAGGTGGAAAGGCTTGTGGGTTGCCACCACTGCGGACATATTGGCGAATTACCGATTTTGGTGAACTTTGAACCCACATATCTTCTAGCGCGTACATGGTACTACTAAATACTACCCATGACCTGTTCATAAAGAACTTGTGGTTCTTCAGCCTGCAAAATCTATATTTGTTTCTCGTTTTGCAGCTGATGCATCAGCCGAAGACGTGTTATTCTATATAAACTCTAAGCTGAATGTTGTAAATAAAAATATCTCTGTTTACAAATTCAATTTTTCATACGAGCGTCATGCTTCCTTTTTTAGATATCTTTGCCTGGTGATCTTTTTCACAAGGTATTGGATCAAAAGTTTTGGACTGACAATACAATGGTGCACGAATTTATTTCTAGACCTCGGCCTACAACTTCCTTGGCTACTTTGCCGGTTCTTAACAAGACTCAAAAAAACTAGATTGTTGTTTTCAGTTCGTTATCCTTTGCCAAAACATTCGTGGAATTAACACAAAACAAAATAATATATTAATTTTGAGTCACAACCTTCACTTTAATATAATTGCTTTTAGTGAGACTTGGCTGAAACCTAACACTCTAAATACTGAAATTCTGTGCAACAAATTTAACATATACCGCAAAGATAGAAACTCCATTCCTGGTATTTGCTCTAAAGGCGGGGGTGTGTTGATTGCAGTCAAAGCGACATATTTCTCTGAAGAGTTATTAATTCCAGAATCCTTGGACATTGAACTGTTGTGTTCATGTTAAGTTTGGTTCCTTGAGCCTTTTTATTACATGCTCATATATTCTTCCCCTTTCTACCTTTGAAGTTTTTAGCAAACATTTGGCTTCTATTAGTAAAGTTTGCTCAAAACTGCAATCTAATGATCATATTTTAATAACTGGACATTTTAACCTGCCAAACGTTTCTTGGAACTGCTGTTCTGAAATTCCTGGAATATTTTTACCTTCGTCTGAATGTTCATCTGATAATTATTTTTTAAACGAGCTCTCAATCCAAGGCCTGTTCCAACTTAACTGCATCTTTAACAAAAATAATCGTTTGCTTGATCTGGTGTTTTTTGATGACAGCAATATCGCTTCTGTATCTAAATCAGATCCTCTGGTTACACCCGAAGATTCTCATCATCCAACATTAGAAATTATTTGAAATTTTCCAAAACCATGTGTGCAGTACTATGATTCTGAACCGCCTATTGAGTTTAACTTTAAAAAAACAAACTATGTGATTTTGAAGAATAACTTGTTCAATATAAACTGGATTTCTATTCTAAATATTAATACAAAAAGTTTATCTTCTCAGAGTCTTGATGATGCGGTATATGCGTTTAATCGAACGCTCAGTGATTGTTTTCTAAAAGCTATTCCGCAAAGGCAAGCCTCTTTGACATCGGGTCCGGTATGGTGTACAAATGAATTTAGAAAAATGAGGAACTTGAAATCTAAATACTATAAAAAATATCAAAAAACACATAAAATATGCGATTTTGGATGCTATACCTCGATTAAATACAGTTACCAACAGTTATGCAAACAATCCTATAATATCTACTTAAGCCTCCGATGGGTTAGAAGGTCCCTGGGGACCTTTTTCATTTTCAAACTGAAATTACTCCTTGATGGTCCTTGGGAGATATACCCGACCCTTGTATGTATTCTAAGGGAATTTTATGCAGAATTGTTTTAAAAGAAAATCAAGGTGATCCGACCAATAGTTTAGGATTTATAAGGGTTTAAAGGTGTTCAGTACGGGAAATTGCAAGGAATTGTTAGTAAATGCAGTTTATTTTGGCTTGGTTTTAATTGTTTTATTGTTTGAACATATCACAAACGTGTTCTTTGAATTTTAGGTACTTTCTAGATTATTGTTGGCCTTTCCTTGAAAACATAATTACCTGTCTTGGGAAATTCAACCCTTTTTGAATTTTAAATTATTTTATTGTTTGAACACATCACAAATGTATTCTTCGAATTTAAGGTACCTTTTAAACTATTTTTATTGTGCCTTTGCTTGAAAATATAACAAACGGTCCATCCCTTTTTGAATTTTATTGCCTGCTTTATGGTTGAACACAGGTAAACGTAGAAAAAGAGTATAAAAGCCGCTTCAGTTTCGTAAACCGAACCATACAAAGGTTATACAATGAGCAGAAAATATCTTGTGCTAAATTTTATACTGGATTACATAAAGAAAATACAATGGCAGATAGAAATTTAGATATTGCAGAAATGGTGGTACGTCGTAGTACACGCTACCAGTAAATGAGTGAGGAAGAAAGAAATGCAGTGGATGGGAGATTTGCAGACTTCATGAGTGAGGAGGATGAAGTTGATGTTTCTGCATTTGATCTTGAAGGTGCGGAAGATGACTTGACATATCAACCAAATTTTCATGTTGATGATTCTGATGCCGAAAGTGAAGCAGATGTAGAGATCAATGAAGATATTAGTGATGACGACGATGATGAAGAGAAAGAAACTGATGCTCCGCAAACAAGTGACAATTACTTTATTTCCAAGATGGCACCAAATGGAGTAAAAATGCACCACCGACTTCCCGCACTCGTGCTCATAACGTGGTCGACTTCACAAGGAGGAAACCGGAACCAATAGGAACCACATATGATCCCTTTACCATTTTCCGCTCGATATTCACCGAAGATATGGCCTACGCGAAACAAATCGAAAAGGCAGTGAAGTGACAGCTGCATGGAATTTGGCAAATCCAACGAACACAAAAGAATGGAAAACAATGACTTTGAAGGAGTTCGATGCCTTTTTGTCTATTATTTTGCATGCTGGACTCACCAAATCGAATAGTGAACCTGCTTCAGAGCTATGGGGCACAACGCGCAGTCCAATATACAGAGCTGCATTATCGTATGATCGCTTCAGATGCAGATGCATGCTACAATGTCTTAGATTCGACAATGGAAATACGCCTAAGCAGCAACTAACCAGAAGCAAAACTGCGGCTATTGATGATGTTTGGCAAATGTTACAGTCTAACTTGGCAGCAGCTTACACTCCGCATGATGCACTGACCGTTGATGAGCAGTTATTCCCTTTCAGAGGCCGCACCCGCTTCACACAATACATTCCGTCGAGTATGCCAAGTATGGCATAAAGGTATGGTGGTTGTGCGACTCGAAATCATTTTATCCTGTCAAAGGAATAATTTACTCTGGTAAATTGCCTGACCAAACACGAGAGGTCAATCAAGGGCAGAATGTTGTACTTCAACTTACGCAGAGTTATTTGGATGCAGGTTGCACAATTAATGCTGACAATTTCTTCTCCACTTTGGAATTGGTGCGTATTTTGATCAGGAAGAAAACTGCATTTGTTGGAACAGTGCGCTCGAATAAGACATTTGTGCCACAGGAGTTCCAAAAAAATCGTACGCGACCTGTCAACAGCAAATTGTTCGGCTTCAATGAAGGCGATGTAGCGCTGTGTTCATATGTGCCCAAGAAGAACAAAGCGGTCATTTTGCTGTCCACACAACATTATACTTGCGGTGTGGACATGCAATCTAAGAATCAGAAATCGTTTGCTATTTTGGACTACAACGCCAACAAATCAGGCGTTGATACAATGGACCAGATGCTTGGCACGTATACATGCAAGCGCTCAACAAACCGCTGGCCACTGGCCATGTTTTATAATATGGTGGACGTGCTACATTAGCAGCATTTATTTTATATAATAAAATGCAGCCAATTTGAAGAAGTGACAGACGACGGTCATTCCTGATGATGCCGACAAAACAATTGGCAGTACCAAACATAGAGGAACGAGCGCTCTACTACCGCATTACCTCATATCCAAGGATACGGAACGCAATGGAAGCATTTTATGTAAAGGTGAGAAAAATCAATTCTTATGTTCAAAAGCAGAATAACTACATATTTTTGTTCTTTTTCCTTTCTGTTCTTTTTAGATATTATCAAGACCTACAGAAGCAGAAGCAGCTGCACCGCCATTTGCGCCTAGAGGAAACAGACCCTTCATGTCGCCTATGTCGTTCTGAGTACGGACGGCAGCGGATAACTAGGTCCTATTGCAATTCCTGCAACAATTCAGTTTGTGCAGAGCATTCTATACTCATGCATCGATGCAACACCTGCACAGAAAATATTTTGGACGAAGAACAATCTACTCAACAATAGTTGTTTAAGCTTTTTTCATATAAAACTCCAAAAAATTCATAGTGTTAGTATATAAAAGAAAAGTTCTGGAATTCATTTAAAATTAATAATTAATAAATAATTACAACAAAACAAAAAGAAAAAATTAAAAAAAATTTTTTTCGTACAAAAGTCCATACAAATACAAATAGGTCCCTGGGAACTTTGTACTGCATATAAGGGCAACGGATGACTCATCCATCGGAGGGTTAACAAAAGTAAAATTAAACATCAAATCTGATGCTAAATCCTTCTGGAATTTTGCTTACTCAAAACGTAAGATTGATTTCTATCCTTCTTTTATGAAGTACTAGCTGATATACCCGGTGTTACTCGGAAGTTTATTTTTAACAAATTTTACATATTTATGAGACTTTGTTAAAACTTTTTTTTAAAAAAGTGGAGATTTGCAGGATCGTGTTATAAAAAGTAAAAGGGAACAACTGTGAAGAAATTTTTTTTATAATTTTAGTCGTTTAATAAACACACAATGAACTATTTTATACATACTTTGATAAACAAAAGCATTTAATAAGAATTCGTTAACCATTTTTTCAATGGGAAAAGCACTTGGCACAAAAACCCAACATTTATTTTTATATTCATTTAATCGACACTAAATGCCGGTCATGTGATGTCAAACGTTTTAGCAAAATTACACTTAGTTTAATTTTTTCTGTTTATATTTTTGGAAAATACTTGTGATAGCGAAAACACTTTTGAAATAAGTTTTTAAAAACCAATGGATAGGTGGATAATTTTTCCAAAAACACCAGCTGCGTAATGTTCCTTCTGTAACTATTAAAATAGAGAAAATAATTTCAATAATTTTAAATGTATATAGTATTTAAACATACCTATTATGATCAAAATATGATGTTGCATTTACTCGATAAGAACTGTAGTCAAAATAGTAGAAACGTAGGTTTGACGGTAATACGGCGATGACGATGATTTTATATTAAAAATGTATCAGAGAGAATTGATAAGTATTATTACATGAAGTTGTTATTCTTGTTGCGGCAGAAGAGTCAGCATATATTGTTGAACCGTAAGAGTAAAAATTTAATTTTCTGAATGAATAATATATGACTAAACTTGTCATTGCTAGAAAAGGCGATGATATTACTCCAAAAGTATAAGTGTAGAGAAAGTATTTTCCTGTTGTGCAGGCAAGAGCTGCAAGATAGTTTAGAAACAAAACTGTGATGATAATTCCCTTCCAATAATTGTTTAGGAATTAAAACTTCTGTCCTGCAGCAATTAAAGTTGAAGTTTGATGATTTGTTTTTTTAAATAATTGTTTAAGTGCTATTTTTTCCTGCTTAAGTTCTGTTAATAATAGTTGTTGGGTTGATAGCTCCTGTAAAATAGATGTTGAAAGATGTTGGTTTTGTTGGACATGCAGCAGCAGCAGTAAGATATTGTGAAATACAGCAATTTATTGTGAAATTGTTGGAATTACTGGAAATAATCATTTCCGAAATGAATTTTCTGTGAGTGTGTCTTGTATGCTGTGGACTTGACAGAATGAATATATATTTTGAAGCAAAGCTGATGGTTTGTCCAGGCAGCAGTCCAACGATGTTGACAAAAGTTGTTCCCGCAGGGCAGGCAGCAGCTGCAGAAAGATATTGTAAATTTGCAGAATTGACAACGATCCTCTCCGAAATTATATTTCGAAGGGTGTGACTTGTGTTTCTGCCGAAAATAAATTGTTTCTGCTGTCCAGGCAGCAGCAGCAGTAAGTTAATGTGAATTTGTAGAAGTGACAACGATCTTCTCCGAAATGATACTTCGTAGAGTGTGTCTTGTGTGCTGTGTACCTCGTAGAAAGTATACATCTTTTGAAGAGTTTTCAACTACTCTTGACAGCTCCAGTCCAACGATGTTGAAAGAAATTGTTTCCGCAGGCCAGGCAACAGCATCAGTAAATTTGCAGAAGTGACAATGATCTTCTCCGATATTATCTTTCGGAGAGTGTTTCTTGTGCTGTGTACTTGGTAAAAAGGATAAATCTTCTGAAGAGAAGTTGAGAGCTTGGCATCTCCAGTCCAATGATGGATACATCTTTTGAAGAGCAATTAAAGCTTTAACATTTCCAGTCCAATGATGTTGAAAGAAATTGTTTCCGCAGGCCAGGTAGCAGCATCAGTAAATTTGCAGAAGTGACAACGATCTTCTCTGAAATTAACTTTCAGGGAGTGTCTCTTGTGTGTTGCTTACATAGTAGAATGGATACATATTTGAAGAATAGTTGATGGTTTGATAGTTCCAGTTCAACGATGGTGAAAGAAATTGTTTCTGCAGGCCAGGCAACAGCACCAGTAGTTTTGCAGAAGTGACAACGATCTTCTCCGAGATGAAGTTTGGAGAGTGTGTCTTGTGTGTTGTTTACATAGAAGAATGGATACATATTTGAAGAAGAGTTGATGGTTTGATAGTTCCAGTCCAACGATGTTGAAAAAAATTGTTTCTGCAGGTCAGGCAGCAGCATCAGTAAATTTGCAGAAGTAACAACGATTTTGGAAAAATTGTATCCGTTGGCCAGATAGCAGCAGCAATAAGTTATTTTGCAGAAGTGACAACTATCTTCTCCGAAATGATCTTTCATGAGTGTGTAATATGTGCTGTCTACCTTGTAGAAAGGATACATCTTTTGAAGAATAGTTGAGAGTTTGACAACTCCAGTCAGTGTCGTTGAAGGAAGTTGTTCCCGCATGCAGCAGTAAGTAAGATATTGTGAATTTGCATTAGCGACAATGATCTTCTTTGAAATAATCGTTCGGAGAATGTTTCTTTTGTGTTGGTTACCTGGTAGAAAGGATACATCTTTTTAAGAATATTTGTTGGCTTGACAGCTCCAGTCCAATGATGTTGAAAGAAACTTTTCCGCAAGCCAGACAGCTGCAGCAGTAAGTTATTTAGAATTTGAAGAAGTGACAACGATCTTCTTCGAAATGATCGTTCGGAGAGTGTTTCTTGTGTGCTTTTTATCTGGCAGAAAGAATACATATTTGAAGAATAGTTGACGCCTTGATAGCTTTAGTCCAACGATGTTGAAAAAAAATTTGCCGCAGGCCAGGCAGCAGCAGCAGTAAGATATTGTGAATTTGCAAAAATGAAAATGATATTCTGTAAAGTGATCTTTCGGAGTGTGTATTTTGTGCAGTTGACCTAGCCGTAAGGATACATATTTTGAAGAACATTTGATGGTTTGGTAGTTTTTGTCCAACATATGTTGTTCCCTTTGGATATGTAGCAGTAACAGTGAGATTTTATGAAATTGCAAAAGTGAAAGAAGTTGGTCCAGCAGCAGCTAATGAAACTAATGATAGCAGCTATAATAATATTGAAGATTTATGATGTTGGTTTGCAGCGAAAAGATGTTTTGAAAAGTATTTATGTTGCAGTTGATTTTGTCAATCGTAGTTTTGGCAAGTTGTTGATTATATATATGTTAGAACCTGGCAGTTTTAAAGGGCTTCAGAAATCGCGGTGTGACTGTGTAAACCATTTGGCTAGGCTTAATCATGATTGGGGATGATGTTATGATGCTGGTGTGAGTTCATTTGTATACTTCGATAATTAGATATGTAGTTGCAGTTTCCATTTTTTGTGGAATGTATACTTTTATTTCTGTGTCTGTTGAAAGTGTGATGATTTTTGTCAAAGAATTTGTTGTTTAGTTGGCTATTGGCAATTACTCCAAAGCTTTTAGGTAGAAAATATTTCGGGTTTTTCCGTCTGGTGCGTAAATGAACAAATTTGCAGGGTTTCCAACTCTGGAGCAGGTGACATATAGTTGACCATGGGAGAAGCATGGTGAGTTCAAATTTACACCCACTACTTTAAGTGTTTGTCCTTGAGCTTTGTTAATTGTCATAGCAAATGCTGGGCGTACAGGAAACTGCAATCTTTTAAAGTCGAAGGGCATATCACTTGCAATGAGTGGTATTCGTGGAATAAAAACACTATCTCCAGCTCCAGTCCTTGTTAGAACTGTTGCCTCTATAACATTTGGGAATAGTTTCGTTATGAAGAGTCTAGTACCGTTACATAGTTTTGGTGGGTCAATAATACGTAGGAGTATTATTGGTGTTCCTACTTTCAGATGGAGCTTATGCGGTGGATCTAAGAAGTTAAGAAACTCGGTTGGGAAGTTTACAGCTTGTTCTTCTTCCATGACAGTGTCAATGGATTTGTACAGCTTAAAAAGACCTAGTACAACATTCTGGATGAAGATGTTGATGTTATTGACGGTGTCGTTTCGCGGCGCTAATATAGCTCGTTCATAAAGCCATTCTGGACTTGCTATATTTATTGTGATGTTGGGTAAAACTTTTTCAATAATTTCTTCTAATGAGGAAACCACCACACAGAAAGTATTTGGAAGGGATATTAAGCCCGTAGTTCGGTCAGCGTGAAATTCACCGTTTCCGAGTTGCAGTAGCTGATTCGAAAACTGTTGTGCGGTTGTATCACCTTCCAAATGAACTCTCATGTTCGTCGTTAGCGTCAATTTTTGAACATGACGCCATAGTATTGAAGATTTGAGGCATGCATTGAGTTCATCTGCGGGTGTTCCTCGCGGAATCACAGGTAAAGTTTGGCGAAAGACGCATGCTAAAACGACAACAGCACCTCCCATTAAAATTTCGTTTCCTCTTATATCTTGTAGAGTTATGTTAAGTGCTTCCAGAGCTCTCTTGTGTGCCATAGTGCATTCATCCCATACGATTATTTTGCACTCTTTAAGTATTTTTGCTTTTGCAGATCCTTTCGATATATTGCATACTGGTGTTTCAGAGAGTGCTAAGTTTAATGGCAACTTCAGTGCAGAATGAGCAGTTCGACCTCCATCAAGAAGAGTAGCAGCAAAACCTGAAGATGCTATGGCAAGAGCTATTTCATTCTGGGACCTTATTTTTGCTAATATAATATTAATCAGGAAAGTCTTTCCCGTTCCCCCAGAAGCATCTAGAAAAATAAGGCCACCAGTCGGACCTGTAATCAGGCTCATTATAGCGTTATATGCTAACATTTGATCATTAACCAAGAGAGGAATATTTGTTTCAACAAATGTTTGCGTTTGTTCGACGTCATAGCTTCTTTCATGTAAAATTTTCCTTTCTACGATGTCAACTTCTTCACGGAATGGTGATGGCAATCCAAGCTGATCTAGTCTCTTCCCATTAATGTTCATACATTTTTCTTCAATAAGAATTAATCAATTCTAATGTTGAATTAGCTGTTCGCTGTTGGTAAAATATCTTCACTGAGAATTTCTTTAAATTTTTCCCAAAGGTCTAATGGATTTGATGGTGCACAAGTTGTTAGTATAACAGCAAAAAGGCTTCGTAGCTGAGGTCCAAGATGTGTGTATGTTGCTTCTGACAATGCCATGTCCCAATGTTGGTCGTTTTCGAGCAAACAAAGCTTTTGACATGCTTCTATGTAGGTTTGACATATCACGCCATCTACAGTTTTAGCAGCAGCAAACGAAACGGGACCACGAACATTGTGCAACAGCAACCGGAAGTAAAAACATTCTGCGTTATTAGGGTGTACCGTATAAACACGCTTAAGAGAATCGCTTACGCGTCCATCAAATCCTGGAACTAAATATCCTTTCTTTCTTTTGCAAAATTCATTTTTAGACTGATTCCATATATAGAACTCTGGTACTTCGTGGTAGTAGAGTGTCCTAGCAAATGCATCATGTTGGCACAGAAAAAAGAAGCCCGTCAGTGTTGTTCGTGGTGGACGCTGAGCTCTGGCTTGGGCATTTTCGATTGTAAAATAAACCCTTTGGCCATTTTCTAAATGAACACTGAGATAAACTTCAGTTGGGTATCGTTCATGAATATGAAAATTCAGTAAACGCCATACTGCTTCGTTACTACTTATGTTCCGACCCATTTGAAATTGAGCAATCTCGTCCAACGGCCTTGTATTATGTGCCAACTGGAAAACGGCCATGTCACTTCCCTTGTTGACATAATTGCAAATGTACTTTACACATTTTACGGAGTTGCAATACTCAACGTTAATGTGGGCTTTGAACATCTTCGACAGCAATCGACAATAAGGGACAACCCATCTGTTGTCCACTTCAACTTCCATGTGTTGGTTGCCGTCTCTTAAACGCTTACGTGCTGTGAAACCACCATCTTCAGGCTTTCGCCTTCTGTACAAGGGATAGCCATAATTTCCTGTTTGTGTTTCATACAACATTTCACGTGGATACATTTTTGTACATTTGAGTTTCGGTAAATCTGACCGCAAGGCCCATGCATCATATTCTTTAATATGATCTCAAAGAGAATAGGATCCTCTTCGGGGTTTGGAAACTCAGCCGAAATAATGCTATCGGTTTGGTTCGATCTAATTTTCTCTTTGAGCCATATAAGAATGTGGGCATGCGGAAGACCTCTCTTTCGCCACATCGAGTTTCTCCAAATATGTGATGCTTATTGATTACATCCATGAGTTTACCAAGTTTTTGTTTGAAAATTCTGGCAGTTAGATCATGCCGATCGGATGGTGCCTCGCCACAAAAAAGTTCTTCTCTTAATTCAGTCCATGTTGGATTACATGTGAATGTAACAATCAGATCTGGACGTCCATAAATTCGCACATACGTCATTGCATCTTGGGCGTACTCATGCATGTGTCGTGGACTTCCTGTAAATGTGGCTGGCAATATTAACCTTTGTCCAATATCAGCTGCATTTCCATCATTGGCTATAGCATCTCTCAAATGGATGTAATTATCAACCCGAAGCTTCTGTTGATTTGTTCGGACATATAGAAGGCGTTCACTCTCTACTTTAGCGTACATATCAACTCTGAACTGTTGAAACAGTTGTCTGCACTTTAAAATGTGGTTCGACGACGTTGATCGTAGCATTATTTTATACGCATAGAAATCCATAGCCGATATTTTTTTATTTTTTATCAGTTCGGTTTGCGAGTTAATTTGGAAAAGGTTGAAAAGGTAACCGTCTTCTCTTCCCCAAAATATAATTGGATATTGAAACGCATCATAAGACCTGTGTGTTTCACAAATGCGCTGTAGAGCATTATCTCGTTTTTTCAGGATAATATCGCGTCTATCAAAGTGTTCTCCTACCATAACAATTGCCACATCGTTCATTCATCGGAGCGTTGAAACGCCGTTCGTGCTCGCCCCGAGGTCGTTTATCAGCTCGGATCACCAATTTGTATTCAGCCGTGGGCATTTGGTCTAAAGCTGTTTTAAAAACTCTAACCAATTCGTTATGGTGATTCAACATCCTTTGAAGATTTAAAACTATTTCCCTTCGTGTTGTAGGAATTGCTCCACAGCGCTGGTTAACCTGTAGCTGCTCGTCACAAGTAAAATATATTTGTAAAAATTTTGGGCCATCATCGGTTACTGGCAACAATGAACGAACCTTATGGTAAATTTGTCCTTGCACCTTGAAAGTTGGCATAAAACCTGACTCTTCAATTCGGGCCGTTGAGCCAAATGACGTCATTTGAAAGCAGGAATTGTACTTTCTTATATTTTTAAGGAAATGTTTGGAAGTTGACAATGTTGCAGACATGTAGGTTCGTAGAGGCTCAGGAGGGTCAATAGTCAGTTCTAGCTTTACCTTTCCATTTGAACAACACATTCTAGAAGTTTCCGACTTAAATTTTCTGGCTTGACAGTAATTGCACACTTTGTCCATTTTACCAATCAACACTTTTGAATGACCACTATCGTCATAGTAGGCATCATAGTGAAACGCTTCAAAATTTAAATTGGACTGCCTGCGCACGAATGTTGCTTCCGCATGTCGCAACCTATCCCGCTCAAGTCTATCTTGTTGCTGAGTATTAGACTCACCATCTCTAAGCTCGGCTTGTCTTTCGCGTTGGGAAGCAAGACGTTGTTGAGATTCCTGAGTTGTTTCAGCTACCCTTAACTGAGCTTGTCTCTCTCGTTGGGTGCCAAGACGTTGTTCAGTGCGCTCAGGAGTTTCAGCATCTCTTGAATCACCTTGTCTCTCGCTCTGGGTTTCAAGGCGTTGTTCACTCTGCTGAGACGTTTCAGCATCTCTTGACATAGCTTGTCTCTCTCTTTGAGTGTCAAGGCGTTGTTCACTATGTTGAAGCGTTTCAGAATCTCTTGACACAGCTTGTCTTTCCCTTTGAGTTTCAAGACGTTGTCTACTGTACTGAGGCGTTTCCGCATTTCTTGACGCAGCTTGTCTCTCCTAAATGATTGAGATATATTTATTGTATGCTTCTTTATTTAAATTTTTGCCTTTTTTATTTTATTATTTTATGTTGTTACAATCAATAAGGGTCCTCATCTAAGCATGTAAATAACGTAAATGTCGACAAAATGCCAGCTGCGGCTGTGACAAAATGATGAACTTTTTCAATTTTAAATCTTTTTAAAACATTTATTAAGGGGACGGTACACCCCTGAATTTTTAACAAATAAAATTTTTAAATTGCAAAACTTTTTAAGAAAGGAAAAAGATATTTTATTGAAACTTTGCATATTTATTTTTATGTAAAAAAAGTATACAAAAAAAAGTTTTCTTGGATTTTTTTAGAGTGTTTTTTGACTGCTGCAAGTTTTTGAAAACAACATCAAAAAATCAACGCGTGCGTGATTTTGGCTCACTGGAACGTCTGAAAAAAATAAAAACGGGGCTTCGAAGCCGCTATATATTGAATTTCTTTTTTGCTCCTTTTTTTTATCACACCCGCCAACTCAAAAATGTGATTTCTAGAAAAAGAGCTTTAAAGTTTTTAACACGTTTAAAACCTTCACAATTTAACATAGAAATTAATTTCGAATTTTATATCATTAAAAAAATATTCTTTGATGTCTTTTGAACCAAAATCAATCATAACAAAAATTGATTTTTTGAAAATTCAGGGGTGTATTGTCCCCTTAAGCGTGTATGTCGTAAGCAATAAATTAAGAAAAGATTGAGTATTTGGACTAATATTTGTATCAATTTATAGTTTTTATAATACACAGTAAAAATAAATGCATATTAATCATTTCATGTTAATCCTAATATTTGTTATGATATTTGTAACTACAAATTTTTCTATCATGAAAACTTAGCCCAAGCTAATACTATAACATTGTAATTGAAATTGTCAGCCGAAAATTTCTACAACGCTATTTTGTGCATCGAAACATTTTTATGTATTGCGAATTAGAATTTATTGCAACCAACTATCAAACATTTACATAACAAATTTGTTTTTTTCACAATTTAAGTTCAAACAATTCTTTTTTGAATGTAGTTATAAGTAAAACAACATTGACAATTTTTTGTAGTTTTTGTAGTTGCTCAATGTGATGTATGTGGAGAAATAGTCATATATAAAAAAAAACTCAATTATTTGTCTTAAAACGTTTTCTGAATAAAAAAAATGTTATGCATTTCCTATATCAATAATTTTATTTTCCGAGAAAAAACGAATTTTTTTTTTGCTGTTTCCTTTAAAAATAAGCAAAAATCCTAAATTGAACATTAATGAAAATAAATAAATATTTTTGGATTTCTGACTTACACATAGTCTTGAAGCAAATATTAAAAAAAAACAAAATTTGGAAAGCAAGGTTATTATAATTCAAAACTGATTTTTTTCCGAAAAGCCTTAAAGTGGATTTTAATTTATCGAACTCAAAAAAGTTCATTATCATATACTTTTTAGTCGGAATGGCGCATAGCTGTAAAATATTGCAATCATTGCATGGGTCAAATCTTGTTGAAATTGATTTTAATATGTATTTTTTTTCGTTACCTCTTGCTTCCACATTTGAAATCAGCAATCATTTTTCATAATTTGATTATTGTATCGTATTCATTTATGTAAAAATTTTTGCATTGAAGTCACTTGAAGTCAGCTGAGACTTGAAATTCCTTGATTGATTTTTTTTAAATAGTTGATTATTTCTATTTTTTAAAAAGTGGCGAAAAGATTGCAGCCATGGAATTTTACATCACAGCAAAGATTTGTTAGGAGTCGTGAAACGCATATGTGAGTATATTTAATTTTGCTATTGGTACGTAGGCAAATAAATATTTTGTAGTTTTAATAAAAACAAAAAATGAAAAATTATTTGTATATTTTTTTGCATTATTTTTGTTTTGCTTATTTTATTATCTAGAAGTCCAAAAACACGGTGATTTTACTTTTTATATAAATGAGCATCTTTATTTTTTGATAGTTATTTATTGATTCTTTTAGTGTTGAAAAAGTATTTTTTGGTGCATGAAATGTTAATACGTCGTCGAATGTCACGTTGAAAAAAAGGTGACCAAACGATCTCAATTGCACAGGATGTCCATGTTATTGAGTTTTTTGGTCCAGTTTCATGAGAACCTGTCCTTAATAACATGGGATGCTTGTACTAAAAACAAAACAAATATTAGAAGTGATAACGTGTTGCACTAAAAAGTTGATTTATTATTTGTAAATTGTGAACGATGTTTAAATGAATATCTGAATATAATGGCCTTTTGTGACGAAATGAAAGCTGGATTTAGACTCAGCACAAAATTTTGTTTAATTGCGTAACCAGTCTTGTTAGTTGGGTTTAAGGTTCTTAGTTTTTTTTTATTTAAATGCAATAAATAAATCAAAAATAAATAAAAATAAAATAAATAAAAAATAAATCAAAGTTAAAGCAAAATTAATTGGGAATGGTATTTTTTTTTGTATTTGTATTTATTTATTTGACACTTGATTAGTACAATAAGATAAAGTAACATCTTTTATAGTACAACGAATAATATACATAATCAACAAATCACATATATATATAAGATTAAAATATAAAACAAAAACTATATAAAAAAAAACTAGCAAATACTAGCAATGTATAATAAGTTTTATGAATGAATTAAATTTTTGTTGGATTAAATTTGAATTTAAGCAATGAAAGCAATTTGAAAACATGAAATAAAACAATAAAGTGATAAGTGTTGTAAGATAATTAAAAAATAGTAGTAATAGTTAGATGTTTGAATAGTATGACATTAGAGAAAGCCTAAAGTTATTCGCACTAACAGTAGCTTTTATGCTAACCGGTAATGAATTCCAAAGTTTAATGGCGTTGACGAAAAATAGCCGTTTTGAATTTAAATTATTAAATCTCGGTATAATGAGGTTGCCAGTTCGGTTTGAAATACTGAAGCGTAGTTTAGTATAGAGGTAAGATGGAGTCCTATTATGTATTAATTTGTGCAAAAACAAACAATTTCTTGCGTTTAAATAGTTAATAATGCTACATCCCAAAATTTCTTTACTTATTTGGGATACATGGTCAAAGCGCCTTAAGCCAAACACATATCTTGTCACATTATTAAAGGCAACTTGGATTTTGTGCGCAGATTGTGAATCAAGATTACTATAAACCAATTCGGAATATGTTATTAAGGGGACTATTAAAAGAACAGCAAGTCTCTTCTTAGTCTCAATGGGAACAAATTGTGAGGAAAGCCGTAGGCAGCGCAGAGTGAAATAAATGCGCTTGACAACATTATTTATATGGTCAGAACAGGAGAGCTTCGAATTGACGTAAAAACCTAAATTTTTAACCTTAGCAACCATTTCTAGCCTATTATTGTTTAAAAATATCGGTGGAATATTAGTGAGGTCAATTTTATCTTCAGAAATTGGAAGAATATACGATTTCTTTTCATTTAGCCAAAGAGCGTTATTAGATGACCAGTTGGAAATTACGTTGAGATCTTCATTTAATCTATAACATAAATCTTCAACTAGTCCAACGCGGTTAGAAGAATATAGTTGAATATCGTCGGCATAACCATGCATCATTACGTTTTTACACACTGTAAAAATATCATTAATAAAAACACTGAATAACAGGGGCCCAAGAATTGATCCTTGAGGTACACCTGATTTTGTGTTCTTATAATCAGAAAAAAGATCACCAATTTTTACTCTCTGCATTCTACCTTCAAGATAATTTCCTACTAAGGTTGAAGCATTATCATTAAAACCAAAGAGTAGCTTGAGCTTTTTAACTAAAATAAAGTGATTAACACAGTCGAATGCTTTCGAAAAGTCTAAAAGGCAAAGAAGTGAAAGTTGTCCTTCATCATATGACATTCGAATATCGTCGATAACTTTCAGCATTGCAGTCGCACAGCTATGTCTAGTTCGAAAACCCGATTGGTATGGAGATAAAAGTTTGTTTGCTGAAAGATATTGATTTATCTGATTAGCCTAGATTAGGGACTCACAAATTTTAGAAAAAGAGGTCAAAATACTAATTGGTCTATAATCACTCAAGGTAGTAGCAGAATTTATTTTAGGAACGGGGATAACAGTAGCCGAAAAAGTGCTCAAGTAGCGAAGTAGCATAAAATATTTTCGCTATATAAATTGTGATATCTCAAGGAACATGTTCTGTGAGAGCATACCATTCAGCCCGAAAGTTGTGGAACAGTTCTTGAGCACTTTTTCGGCTAGAATGCGGCCATTCTCATTCACATTGGAAAAAGAGAATTTGTTGGCGTCACAATACTGACGAGCACTACACTGAAAGTTATCATTATAGGCTGAAGTATTTGAAAGAAAGAAATCATTTAAAATATTAGGGTCAATGCTACAATTTTGTTCGGTATAATTACAAACACCAAGATTTCGAATGTTTTTCCACAGTTCCTTGGCAGGAAGAAAGCAATTCAATTTACGATGAAAAAATCTTTTTTTCGACTGTCTAATTACAGAGACAGCCCGATTACGTGCAAGCTTAAATTGCTCCCAGTTAACATCAATACGGTTTTTCTTCCATTTAGTGTATAATTTATTTCTATTTTTAATAGCTGATTCAACTTCTGTCGTATACCAGGGACAAGACTTGTTTTTCACAAAAAATGTACGAAGAGGAACAAAATATTCAATAGCTGTGTTAACCTGAGCGACAAGAACATTTAATTTATTATCAAAAGATTGAGAAAACCAACAGTCATTCCAACAAATACGAGACAAATAGTCATACAGCAAAGGGTAATTAATAGACTTATAATCACGATACGAGATTGACATTGGAACTGAGCTACGATATGCATTAAAGTCGATAGAACAAAAAAGGAGATCATGGTCAGATATAAAAAAGATTTGGTCAAAAAGTAAAACTAAAGAAATATCTGATGAAATAAAGATATCTATTAAACTAGGACGGACACCAGGAGCAAAACGAGTCGGAGTCGTATGATTAATAATTGTCATACCAGCTGCATTGACTTTGTCTTTAAAGCTATCAGATACATTGTCTTTAGTCAGCAAATTCACATTAAAATCACCACAAATTATAAAAGATTCAAAATCAGTTAAACGACAATTTAGATCAGAGAAATAAGGATCAAGACTGTAACATCTATTAGGATTATAAACGCAAGAAATCAATAGTTTAACATTATTATTATTACAAATCTCAACATTTAAAAATTCAACATCAGACCCACAAGATTTGTTTACAAGTTTTGAACAAAGGCATGATTTACAATACACAGCAACTCCACCTCCCTTATTATCAATCCTGTCATTTCTAAAAAGCTTATAGGTTGGAATATTTAAAAAACTATCAGGAATGTCAGGGTTAAACCAGGTTTCTGAAACACATAAAACGTCGACAGTAGCATTTTCAAAAACATTTTTAACGTAATCAGGTTTAAAGAGTTTAAGCTTCTGGCATTGAAATGAACAACAGAAAGGCCGTTACGCTGTTTACATAAAATGTTGATTAGCATTTTGTGATTAACATCAACGCCATTAGATGGACTAGATAACATGCGATAAACAGACACAACCATCAGACGAATAACGAAAAGCTTTAATTATAGTCAACATAAAAATTAATTTTGGTGGCAATGAAATCAAGTCATGATGCACAAAATACTTTATAAATCAAATTCATTAAAAATTATTGGTGACTAAATTTTTGTAAGTCTTTTTCACGACTTAAAAATAAATACTGCAATAAAAAATTGTATTCATTGATCATAAAAATATTTTTGATTTCCGTGAGAAGAAATTTCGTATTTTCAGATTTGCCCACGTCAAAAATTGAATATGAAATATTTTCAAAGTTGCACATCTAAGATAGCAACAGCAAAGATAATTTTTCATTTTTTAAATTCTATCGTTGCCAAGGTGCCAGTCATCTTGGTTGAAAAATTAAAAATGTTCAAAATTCAAATATTGTATATTATTAAATTTGCACTAAAAAGATATTTTTTAAAATAAAGTTCAAAAATATTGTTTTAAAGGCGGATTCAGTGACCAACTTCAGCAAGTTTTTTTTTTAAGTGTTCAGTAAATCCCGCTTCAGTTAAATAAGTTGTGAAATTTTAAAACATGAAATTCTTTAATGTACTAACTTTATAACATTTAAACAAAAACTTTTTACTGTCTGATTAAAAACGACAACTTTTTTTATTTCATGTAAAAATCATAAGGTTGTTGTTAAGCAATTTATTCGCTTTATGGTGGTTGCTGTTCAAGGAGTTATAATTTTATAAGAACGGAGTATAAAATACACGGTCAAAAATCTTTGACTAAGTTTTAAACTTTTTGGATTACATATAGGACACGACCTAAAATTATTACTTTTTAATCTAAGGATTAAGGAAGTTTACAATTTTCTAATCCAAAAAGTATTAGTTTTAATTCGAAAAAACTAAAATTTTTCTAATTCAAAATATTATTAGTAATATTGATTACTCGGTCCATTTTATTACTTCAACACATATTCTCTGATATAGCAAGAATGATAGAATATAAGATTACGACATGCGCATGATTTCCCGTTAGATGACGTAGCTTGTCCCTTGTAAGGGTTGCCAACTCTTATGAGAACAAATACAGCTCATCAGCCAGTTGAACTCAAATCAAGATTTTTTAGTTTTTATCAAAAAACAACTAGTTAAAAAACTTAAAATGATAATCAACTCACCTTCTCCTCCTTCTTTTCCGTTAACCCCTTGTGGGGTAAGGGCGACTCAACTCACCTACACACGACTTATTTTTGACAAGCAGCCAGTTTATCTACAAGTTTCTCAATTAGTTGCTCGACTTTATGGGCCCTCATGTGAGAGTTGGCAACCCTGCAATTACAATCACTTTGACAGTTCGCCAAAATATTTTGCATCGGCTTTGAAATAATTTACGAATTTCGCGTTATATTTCATAAAACAAACAATATAAAAACAATTGAAATTATAAAAAACGATAAGTGAAGTGTGTTTATAAAGTTGCAGCACAGAGAAAAACTAAAAAAATATAATAAACAAAACGTAAACATGAGGTGTGCAGTGGGCAAATGCAAGCAAAGCAACAGTAAAAAATCAAGTGAGATATTGAGCGAAAACTAACAATGCAAGTTTTTAATGGAATGTAATTATTTTTTGCAAAGCTGGTGGAAAATCTGTACATTTTTATAGTTTTCCGAAGGACGCAACGCAAAGAAAACTTTGGGTTGTGTTTTGTAATCGAAAAAATATAAATGCTCAAAAAGAGAGAATTTGTTCAATGCATTTCAAGGAGGAGAATTTTGAAAGAAATTTGAAATAGGTAAGTTACAACTATTTTGTTTTATTTTGCAGTTCATTTTTAATTATTTTAAATAGGATTTAGCAATCGGCGTGCGCTAAAATTGAAACCGGATGCAGTATCGACAGTAGAGATAAGTTCTATTGCAAATGATGTGCAAACCAACCGTTTCAACGAAAAAAGCACTCCTATGGTAATAGAAATTGCGAATGAATTTGAAGCAATTACTTGCGACGAAAACAGCACTCCCAAGACCACTGAAAATAATGAAAATAGTCTTCTACAACTACACATAAAAGCATTGGAAACGAAAATGTATGTATATATTTTTAAAAAGTACATAATACTTATTTGAAATCGTTTTTAGGGATGCATTAAGCCAGGAGAATGATATGCTGAAAATGTTACAAAATCAATCAGCGGCTACAATAAAAAATTTGACTTGTCTTGTTCAGAGCTTGAGTTTCACAAATGCAAATTTAGCGAAAGCATTGAGACGCCTTTTTACTGAAGGCCAAATAAAAAAACTCAAGAACGACGATAAAAGGCAAAACTTTACAGAAGCAGATATTTCGCAATCAATCACTTTGTATTCCACAACTGCCAAGGCCTACAGATTTTTAAAGAAAAAGGGATTTCCACTTCCCTCGGTGAGAACTTTGCAAAGATGGTCGCAAAAATTAGACGTGTCAACAGGTATTTTGGAGCCTGTTGTAAAAATATTGTCTGCCGCTAACCAAATGTCTGAAAAAGAAAAGCTATGTGTATTAAGCTTTGACGAAATGAAGGCAAAGAAAAAGTACTGCTACGACAAGCCAACAGACTCTACACTCGCACCAGCCAATTATATACAGGTCGCAATGTTGAGAGGTGAGTTATTTACGTAAACTTAAACTTTTTTTAACGTTTGCCTATTTGATTAACAGGTTTAATTGCAAAATGGAAGCAGCCAATATATTATGATTACGATAGCCAAATGACAAGTTCAATTTTATTTAATATATTGAAGATAATGAAGGAGTGCGGCTTTATTATTGTGGCAATTGTAAGCGATTTAGGTGGTGGAAATAGAAAACTATACAATGAACTTGAAGTAGATTTTAATAAGCCTTGGTACGTTTTGTTCAAATGCACATCCATCGGGTTGTAATTCATGAATTATAAAATTTTTAGGTTTTTGTACGACGACACAAAAATATTTGTGTTCAATGATGTTCCACGTTTGATTAAACTGTTGAGAAATCATTTTATTGACAGTGGATTCGTTATTAACAACAAGGAAGTTAAAAAAGACATAATTTTGAATCTTCTTTCTCTTCAATGCAATGACTTGAAGATAACACATAAAATATCAGCACATAATTTAAGTGTTGTTGGAGCTGAGAGGCAGAAGGTTAAACTTGCTACCAAACTTTTCTCACATACAATTGCACAATCTATTACGCGAGCTGCCAGCTTAGGATTTTTGAGAAATCAAAATTGGAGCGAATGTAATCAATTGTTCAAACTGGTAAGAACTTGTTTAATTTTTGCAATTAATAGCAAAATCATTTTTGTGACTTTTTTTCACTAGACAAATGACTGGTTTGACGTAATGAATTCAAGAGTGCCGAGACAAGATACAAGAGAGCGATGCCACGCATACGGTTTGGCACTTAACACACAAAACGAAATCTTAAATAACATGTCGCAAATGATGTCAGAGATCCGTGTGATTGGCAAAAATACACTTTTACCATTTCAAAAAGGTATGAAATTATATAGGGACTACACACGTCAGCGGTGTAAGTGTAAAATGTAAGAAAAAACTAAATAACAGCATCAAAATATCCGTCGTTTACCTTTTGTGTATAGCAAATGTAAAGTAAATTGATTTTTATTCAAAATATTTCCAAGGCTTTTTTTGTTATTGGTTTTTGAATTTGCTCCTACATTTACACTTTGCACCTCTAACGTGAACAGCCTAGTAATACTTTTTAAAATTTTTGACATAAATGTAATTCACTTATTTCACAGGCATTATTCAATCAAATAACGCTTTGAAAATGCTTCATATTGAACTTAAGGAGCGATATAATATTGAGTACGTTTTAACATATCGACTTAATCAGGACGTTCTGGAAAATTTTTTTGGTATAATAAGATCTAAAGGCGGGCTTCACGACCACCCTGATCGTCAAGAATTCAAATATAGACTTCGATCATATATTTTGGGGTATAACGAAGGCGTTTTAGGTACTAACGCTAATGTCGAAGTCGACGATACGCCCGATTTAGAAGATATACATCATTCTTTAACAGGTAAATTTCAACATACAATTTTAAATAGTACAGAGTTTACTTTCTATGGTATCTTCTTTAGGTACTATACTTAAGACTGTTAATTCTAGCATCGAAGAAGTAGCATTACAAAAAGAAAATGATGAAAACGATTTAGAAAACCTGCAACATGACGGTTTGGAGAATTTGGCTGGATATATATGCCACAAATTAAAAACTGAAAACCCTACTCTTGCGATTAATCCTTTGGAGGACTCTACCTATTCATGGGTAAACCACCTAAATGAAGGTGGGCTAAGTAAGCCATCAAATGCGTTAATAGAAACGCTTAAATCATGCGATGCAATTTTTCAGAAATTGAATGGAGAAAAATTATTGTTTACAAGCGGATTTTTGCAAAAACATTTGACGGAAGCAATGGACATTGACTCAAATGAAAAAGTGAAAAAACTTTTTTTTAGATGTAGAATGTACTTTAGAATGAGGTTGCTTAATAAAGAAATTTCTCAAAATACCTACGCAAGAAAGAGAAAATTCAATAAAATAACAACGTAGTAAAAAAAAATTTGTTTCGTTTTTCGCTTTTAAATAATTTGATGAGAAAAATAATGAATTGTCCCACTGTTATGTTTACACAAATATTTTGAGCTTGGCAGCTATAAATTATTAGCCAATAGGAGCACAGTTGGCGTGACGTCATGTGTCCAACATGCGCAGAATATTTTTTTTCTGCGCTGCGATGTCATAATCTTTGTTTCTATCATTCTTGCTGATATAGTACATAGTTCAACAACTTATTCAATTGTCTAACTCATCTAACAAAGTTTCGCTTATTTTGTATCATTACAAATGCAAGTAATCTTTCGGGAACATGGTTTCGAGACCCAGCTTAGAACTTTTTTTTGTAAATTTTTTAAATTTTAATTTTTTTATAATTTTTTCTGTTCATTTAATTTTTTTTTAAAACTTTTTCTAAAAATTTGTTCATACAAAATTTCTTCCTTAATGTGAGTTCGTAGTCCAAAAATAGTCTTATACTTACATTTTTCTAGATTAATATAAATTAAACTAAATTAGTAGGGTTGCACAGTGGGCTAAATTGTGCTTAAGTAAGGGCATAACACTTGCTTCAGTACTTTTATATTGCTCATGTTGTGCAATTCTCTTGCAGCCGTAACTAATTACCTAAATTACCTTATATACCCTTATTTGCTTAATATTTGCATGGTGCGGAAATGTTGGGTCATTTTCGCATAGATTTTTGCAACATTCGTATAGTGAGGGCGAATTTTTTCTCGGTATATGTTCATTGTTCTCTACATAGGCCTCAAATATTGGCACTAGGCGAGACCCAGGTGGCCAAGGATGCAGATCCACTGGATTTTCATATACCTGGGTACCGTTTACTGCCATTATTTTCTTTGCATAGAGGCATTGCCCTTTTTATAAGAACGGATGTAGCGTAGCAGTGTGAGAGGAGTCCGAACGTGACCGATCCAGAGTTTAGATCAATGTGCGTTAGGTTCAGGCTTCGCTCTCACTTGCTGCATTTTTGTTTTATTTATAGAAGCCCGAATCTAGGGAGAGAGCCCACTTTTAACAAACTGGACTCTCTCTCTGATTCGATTACGCATATTTTGGGGTTGTTTCCTGACAGTGAGATCGTTGTAGCAGGCGATTTCAATGTCCACAACCCGGCTTGGTTACGTCACTCGGGCCCATTGACACCTGTTGGGCAGTATGTTGAGCTATTTGCTGAATCGAACCAATTGATTCAACTAGTGAAGGAACCCACTTTTTTTCCTAAAAGTGATATGCATAGCCATAATACCCTTGACCTTTTTCTAACTTCACATCATGAAAAATATGATGTGAGTGTCAACGCACCTCTTGGTAACTCGGACCATTGTACCATCTCCGCTGTTTTTCCATACTCTAACCCCTGCGGGCCCCCTCTACACCTAAAGCCCCTAAGAGGACTGCATGGTTTTTTGGAAAGGCAAGTTGGAATGCGTTAAATAATTTTTATCGCAACTTCAATTGGAAATTATGTTTCGCTGATAGAAATATGTATGCCACGGCTGTCATGGTACAAGAAATTATTTTATTGGGTATGCGGTCTTTCATTCCCAATAAGATGAGAAGCATTAAACCAAAATACCACTCATGGTTTAATGAGACTTGCAGGATTGCAGTCAGGTCCAAAGAGGAAGCCTTTCAGAATTGGCGTTCTAACAAGAATACTGATACTAAAAGACTTCGCATCGAGGCAAGGAATCGCTGTTATGCAATTTTAAAACGCGAAAAGTTTCTGCACGAAGCTCGCATTCGAGAACAGGTTCTTCTCTGCCCCAAAGGCAGCAAAAACTTTTGGCCATTTGCTAAAAGAGTTAAGAACCAGACATCGTCATCGATTCCAGCTCTTTTAAAATATGACCAAATCTTCACAGACTCGGCTGATAAAGTGAACCTATTGGCTGGATTGTTTGCACAAAATTCCACTCTCTCGGATAGCAATCAGCCCCCTTTGTTGGGGGTGGATCTTCTGCAATGCAGGAGATATACTTTCGAACGAGAGCAATTAAAAGGGTCCTTACAAATCTGAACGTAAACAAAGCCTCTGGTCCTGACGGCATACCGCCAATTGTGCTTAAAATGTGTGCTTCTTCGCTGGCTCGGCCTTTGCGCAACCTTTTCAACATCTCCTATAGAACAGGAGTATTTCCATCTTGTTGGAAGGTGGCAAATGTCCAGCCGGTACCTGAAAAGGGTGATGCCACGAACTCTGCAAACTACCGAACCGTTGCGATATGCTCTACTCTTTCCAAAGCTATGGAGAGCGTAATAAACTTCAACGCTATGAACTATCTGGAGCGCAACCAACTGCTCAGTGACCGTCAATATGGTTTCCGTAGGGCTCGCTCTACTGGTGACCTTATGGCGTTCTTAACCGAAGAATGGAATAAATGCGTTCACTTTTTCAGCGAGAGCAGGGTTGTTGCTCTTAATATTTCTAAAGCGTTCGACCGAGAGTGGCATAAAGCTCTTGTGTCAAAACTTGTTGCATATGGTTTTGGTGGTAACTCTGCTCGATGGATCACGTGTTTCCTCAAGGACAGAACGATTCGAGTCGTAGTTGACGGTATTTCGTCCGAGGAGTACGCCATTAACGCAGGAGTACCGCAGGGTTCAGTTCTATTGCCAACTTTGTTTCTGGTTTTTATCAACGACCTTTTGTCGTTGACGCATAACCCAATACATTCGTTTGCGGACGACAGCAGCATTTGTCATTCAAATTCATTTAAAAAACGCCCAAGCTTTATGGAGATTGAGAGAAAAAGGCAAAATATGAATGACACACTCCTAAATGATCTACAAAAAAATCTCCGAGTGGGGTCTTGCTTATAGAGTAGAGTTCAATGCAAGCAAGACCCAGTGCTGTCTGTTAACCCACAGGCGGATGGATTGCCCCTTAGCACCCCTCAATATGAATGGTGTGGATCTTGTGGAATCAGCCGCTCTTGACGTTCTGGGCATATCGATAAAGTCTGATCTTCGTTGGAATGATCATATTTTCGATGTGTCGAAAAATGCAGGCAAGTGCCTAGGTTTTTTAAAACGGTGCAAAAAATATTTCACCTCAGCTGATCTTCGCATGATCTACACCTCCTATATTAGACCGAAAATGGAGTACAATACGCACATTTGGGCAGGGGCTTCAAGATCTTATTTGAAGCTTCTGGATCGAATTCAACGTCGTGCGATATATTTGATAGAGGATGAAAGTATTTCATCGACACTATTCCATCTATCCACCCTCCAACTTACTATCACCCATCTTCCGAATCAACACAATGCTTACGCATTTATAGGGGGCATCCCCTGAGCGTTGGTTCAGTCTAAAAAAAAATATAGATAGATATAGATAGATATAGATAGATATATATAGATATAGATAGATATAGATAGATATAGATAGATATTTGGTATACCAAATGAGGTCATAAAAGTAGTATGTGAGATATGGCCAGATCTTTTACTTGAAGTCTTCAATTCATGTCTAATAAACGGAATCTTTCCAGCTAAATGGAAAATACAAAAGTTAGTTTTGTTACGAAAGGGAAATAAACCATTAAATGAGCCTAGTTCCTATAGACCACTCTGTATGTTGGATTCACTAGGAAAACTATTAGAGTACGTACTGCTCAAACGTTTGGAAGAGCGCATAGATGACCTTGGCGGACTATCCCCTATGCAACATGGCTTCCGCAAAGGGAAGAGTACAGTTGATGCCATTAGCGCAGTATGCAATAAAGCTATACAGGCCAAAAAAATAGGAGAATACTGCTCAATAATAACACTAGATGTTAAAAATGCCTTTAACACAGTAAAGTGGAAAGTAGTACTACAAGCTTTCAGAAACCGACGTTTAGATAACTATCTCTTTAACATAGTATCAGACTATCTGGATAACAGAATTTTAATCTATGAGACGGAAAATGGTATAAAAGAGTACCAAATAACAGCAGGTGTACCTCAGGGCTCAGTATTAGGACCATTCCTGTGGAATGTAATGTACGATGGTCTACTGAATTTGGAATTACAAGAAGGTGCAAAACTAATAGGTTACGCTGATGATATTGCTCTGGTAGTAAACCAGCGAACTGCCGAATTAATCGAGATAGTTGTAAACGATAGCTTATGTCGTTGTAACAGATGGCTGCGAAGAAACGGTTTGAAACTTGCAGTTCCAAAAACGGAAGCAATTCTAGTGACAGATCGTAGGGTCTTCAAAATACCGAAAATACGTCTACAAGATAGAGAGATACCCTTTAAACGAAGCTTATGCTATTTGGGTGTGCAATTAGATGACAAACTTAGCTTTGGACAGCACGTAGTAAATATTCGTGACAAAGCTTTGCGAACGGCAGCATCATTGGCCAGAATAATGCCAAACTGTGGTGGCCCAAGGCCGCAGATGAGAAAATTAATAAACAGCGTAGTACACTCCCAGCTTCTTTATGCTGCTCCAACCTTTGTCAGGGCACTGAAACTGAAGAATAATATGAGGGAACTACAGAAAGCACAGAGAGTTAGTGCTCTCCGTATTATATCAGCGTACCGTACAGTGTCCACAAGTGCGGCATTAGTGCTTGCAGGTCTGCCACCAATAGACTTATTAATACTGGAAAGAGAAAAAATATATACCCAAACTAAACTTATAAGTTGGGCGAACACTAATTCACAAGAGCGAAAGAAAAAAATTTCAGAAATAAAAATTAATGCCAGGGACAATGTAGTGACTAAATGGCAAGAACGTTGGAATCAAAACATGAACGGGAGCTGAACATATAGCCTTATCCCCAGTATAAAAGTCTGGTTGGAAAGACGACATGGAAACATGGGATATTTTCTGACTCAGGCCCTTTGATGGCTGGTACAAAACTACAAACCATGGTAGTTTTAACAAATACCTGCATAGATTTAAACTAAAAGAAATAAGCAGCTGTGATTCATGCGCAGCGCTAGAAGAAGATGCAAAGCACATACTTTTCGAATGTGAAAAGTGGTTGGAGGAGAGACGAGCTTTAAATGATATGCTAGGTGTTACATTAACTGAAGAGAATCTGTTGAACGAAATGCTAAAATCTGAACATGCATGGACTTTGTGTGAAAGACACATAAATAAAATATTAAAGGAGAGAAACTTTAGTAGTTCCGAACCTCCTTGCTTAATGAGGACGTAGGAATCTTACGAAATCAAACCCCCGTCCTGATGAAATGCTGACGCGGTTCCGGGGTGGAGCTGGTGGAGTATCGTGGGGCCACTAGATGATAGCGCGCTATCACTACGTCCAACAAAAAAAAAAAAAGATAGATATAGATAGATATAGATAGATATAGATAGATATAGATAGATATAGATAGATACAGATAGATATAGATAGATATAGATAGATATAGATAGATATAGATAGATATAGATAGATATAGATAGATATAGATAGATATAGATAGATATAGATAGATATAGATAGATATAGATAGATATAGATAGATATAGATAGATATAGATATAGATAGATATAGATTGATATAGATAGATATAGATAGATATAGATAGATATAGATAGATATAGATAGATATAGATAGATATAGATAGATATAGATAGATATAGATAGATATAGATAGATATAGATAGATACCCCGCAAGGGTATCCTCAGAATAGGATAACGGGAGTAACGACCCCGCGGACCCTAGTTGTGGCAGGTATGGAGGAAGTACTAAAGTGGTGCATGTGCCCAAAAAAGTCCTGTGACAGGGCGAGCGGATACCGCCCTTAACTAGGTATCCAACCACAAGGGTACCTTCGAGATAAGTGTAACTAGGAGAGTGACGTCTCTGTGGTTTCCCTAGGTAATGCCGAAAGGCATTACGATCAAGCCCAGTACGGTTCTAATTATGGCATTGCTGGATACTGTTTTGGATTTGAAGCACCCTGAAGCACCCAGTAAGTGGAAGTGAAATTCCAACGAAATGGCTTATAGGTTAATGTCACAGTTGCCCTCCGTCTCGTTAAAACGTAGCGAGTCTCGGAGTTCGTTTAATGCTTGTCACCATTGAGTTGGTGGTGTAGGTTCAGATGGATATTTCCTGATTAGTACGGATTCGGCACTGGCATAATACCCCATAAGGATCTTATGTCAACGCTCGCATGGCCTCCCTGCTTGCATAGATAACCATGGGATCAAAACGTGACTACACTTCAAACGGCGATAGCGGCTTCGAGTTGAGACCCAATTGAAATGGAGAGAAACAACAAACAACAACAAGAAAAAACAATACTAACCCATAACAAGGAAAACGGAGATGAAGACTTGTACATGAGGAACGGTGATAAAAATGTCGTAAAAAATCCCTTTGTGAAAAGCTCGGTGATAGTAAGATCACCACAAGCAAAGGGGTCAGAAAAACCACCAGGTAAAAATGTGTGTACCATAAGAGATTACACGAGCACACCTGTGAATACTCGTGAAGCAGATACCTTAGAAGTCGAAAAAAGACATCAAAGTCAGCTCAGAATTTCAGAAGAAAAAGCGTTTATTGAGTTAGGCAATAAACTAAGCGCAGCAAATGGCATTGTCTCCGGCGCAAAGAATATACACAAGACGTTACGCGATAATCTTAACTGTGCTTTTGCACTGTACCAGCAACTAAAAGAGTACAGGGAAGCGATAGGTAGTAACCCAGTTTTGTCATGCGACGAGCGTAAGCAAGTGCTATCTAAAGCCACTCAAGTTGACCCAATTTCTCCTGTCCAAAAGAGGAAACGAAAAGTACCGAAAACACCTGCAACAGTCAAAGCACTGCAGACCCAGGCTGAAATAAATATTCCAGAGACTCCGGCTGTGGCAAATGATTGGGAGCTAGTGAGCCACCGAAAAGCAAAGAAGAAAAAAGATAACCAAAATAACAAACGCCGTGAAATGCAAATCCAAGGAGAGGCAATAACAGTTAAATACATTACGTCTGAGTCACACGCATATGTTATAAAAAAGATGAAGCAACAAATAAATCCCACTGATATCGGTGTGGAGATAAGGGGTATCAGAAGGACAAAAGCTGGAGACTTACTCGTTCAACTAAAAAAAGGCGAAGGCCAAGCCGAAAAGCTCAGAAACGCTACAGGTAACATGCTTGGTGAAGATGACATGATTAGAGACATGGATGAGTCAACAGATGAAGATGAACTTGTTAATGCTCTTATGAAGGCAACAAAAGTAGAAGAACCCACAACGTTCAAAATATTAAATTTTAGAACATCGTTTGGAGGAACCAAACAAGCGCTCGTTCAAATACCTGAGCACTTAGCAGCTCCACTACTCCGTACGAGGCAAGTCAGAGTAGGATGGGTTATGTGTAGGCTGAGGAGTAAGATTAGAGTTCAGAAATGTTTCAGGTGCCTAGAACAGGGTCATATTTCGAGCCAGTGTAAAGGTACAAAAAGAAGCAATCTATGCAGAAAATGCTATAATCCGGGACACAAAGCTAAAGAATGCAAAGCGGAAACGAGATGCATACTATGCCATGAAAGTGGCTCAATAAATTCTCAGCATTATATTGGTAGTACAGCGTGTGCAATCAACATAAGAAATAAAGCAAGAAAATCATCACGAAATTTCTACAGATCAATCTAGGACGGGGTAGAGAAGCGCAAGACCTGATGATACAGAAGGCGACAGAGATTAATGCAGACATACTTTTAATAAGATAACCGTACAGAAACCCACCATCTCAAGTTTGATACGAAGACAAAAACCATTGCGCAGCCATCATGGTAAGAAACAGAAGATTAATAATAAGCGAAGTTGATGAAAGCAACGCTGGCTTCGTATATGTCACAGTGGGCAAAATTAGGGTATATAGTTGCTACTTTTCACCAAATATAGACTTTAATTTGTTTGCAGAAGCCCTTAACGTACTTGATGTTTCTATGAGGTCCTCAAAATATAAAGTGATCATTGGAGGAGACTTCAATAGTAAATCTACAGAATGGAACTCCAAAAAAATGGATAAAAAGGGTACTACAGTGTGTGAAATAGTTGCTAGTCTTGGTCTTATGATATTTAATATCGGAGACAAACTTACCTTTCGGAGAGGTACAGGTGGTAGTATTATCGACATCACCTTTGGAACGACAAACCTCTACAATGAAAACATGAATTGGATAGTGCTGGAAGATCTCACCTTAAGTGACCACCAGTATATCTCATTTAATATAGATGAACGTCCAAATATGAGTGTAGAAGATGCAAATTTCCCAAGATGGAAAGTCAGAAAACTTGATGACAAAAAATTGTCCGATTATATTACTCGGGCTAAGGATAGAAATATGGATAACCAATCCGAAAATATAAATGTAGATAATGCCGCAGAGTCGCTGACGAAGATACTCACAAAAGCGTGTAATGTCGCAATGCCAAGAGCTCAAAAATACAATAACAAGCGCCCAGTATACTGGTGGAATGCTAAAATACGTGAGTTGAGGGCGAAATGCCTTGCAGCACGTCGAGCGTCAACACGAAACCATGATAACCAGCTCATAACGGTTGAGTATAAAACGACACGTAAAACCTTAAGAACAGCCATAAAAGAGAGTAAGAAAAGATGCTGGACAGAGCTATGTAGCGAAATAGATTCCGACCCATGGGGCAAACCGTACAAAATTGTGATGAGAAAGCTTGGTGGAATTAAACCTATACCCGGCATTAAAGAACCAGTGTGGGCAACAACAATAGTAGAAACACTATTTCCATTCGATGAAGATGGGCTAAGAAGAGAACCAAATTATCAAGTCGAAGGTTTCATCCCTCTGAACGTAGATGACATTACACATGCATGTAGTAAACTGAAAATAGGTAAGAGCCCAGGACCAGATGGTATACCAAATGAGTTCATAAAAGTAGTATGCGAGATATGGCCAGATCTTTTACTTGAAGTCTTCAATTCATGTCAAATAAACGGAATCTTTCCAGCTAAATGGAAAATACAAAAGTTAGTTTTGTTACGAAAGGGAAATAAACCATTAAATGAGCCTAGTTCCTATAGACCACTCTGTATGTTGGACTCACTAGGAAAACTATTAGAGTACTTAATGCTAAAACGTTTGGAAGAGCGCATAGATGACCTTGGCGGACTATCCCCTATGCAACTTGGCTTCCGCAAAGGGAAGAGTACAGTTGATGCCATTAGCGAAGTATGCAATAAAGCTATACAGGCCAAAACAACAGGAGAATACTGCTCAATAATAACACTAGATGTTAAAAATGTTTTTAACACAGTAAAATGGAAAGTAGTACTACAAGCTTTCAGAAACCGACGTTTAGATAACTATCTCTTTAACATAGTATCGGACTATCTGGATAACAGAATTTTAATCTATGAGACGGAAAACTTGCAGTTCCAAAAACGGAAGCAATTCTAGTGACAGATCGTAGGGTCTTCAAAATACCGAAAATACGTCTACAAGATAGAGAGATACCCTTTAAACGAAACTTATGCTATTTGGGTGTGCAATTAGATGACAAACTTAGCTTTGGACAGCACGTAGTAAATATTCGTGACAAAGCTTTGCGAACGGCAGCATCATTGGCCAGAATAATGCCAAACTGTGGTGGCCCAAGGCCGCAGATGAGAAAATTAATAAACAGCGTAGTACACTCCCAGCTTCTTTATGCTGCTCCAACCTTTGTCAGGGCACTGAATCTGAAGAATAATATGAGGGAACTACAGAAAGCACAGAGAGTTAGTGCTCTCCGTATTATATCAGCGTACCGTACAGTGTCCACAAGTGCGGCATTAGTGCTTGCAGGTCTGCCACCAATAGACTTATTAATACTGGAAAGAGAAGAAATATATACCCAAACTAAACTTATAAGTTGGGCGAACACTAATACACAAGAGCGAAAGAAAAAAATTTCAGAAATAAAAATTAATGCCAGGGACAATGTAGTGACTAAATGGCAAGAACGTTGGAATCAAAACATGAACGGGAGCTGAACATATAGCCTTATCCCCAATATTAAAGTCTGGCTGGAAAGACAACATGGAAACATGGGATATTTTCTGACTCAGGCTATGACAAACCATGGTAGTTTTAACAAATACCTGCATAGATTTAAACTAAAAGAAATAAGCAGCTGTGATTCATGCGCAGCGCTAGAAGAAGATGCAAAGCACATACTTTTCGAATGTGAAAAGTGGTTGGAGGAGAGACGAGCTTTAAATGATATGCTAGGTGTTACATTAACTCAAGAGAATCTGTTGAACGAAATGCTAAAATCTGAACATGCATGGACTTTGTGTGAAAGACACATAAATAAAATATTAAATGAGAGATACTTCAGTAGTTCCGAACCTCCTTGCTTAAGGAGGACGTAGGAATCTTACGAAATCAAACCCCCGTCCTGATGAAATGCTGACGCGGTTCCGGGGTGGAGCTGGTGGAGTATCGTGGGGCCACTAGATGATAGCGCGCTATCACTACGTCCAACAAAAAAAAAAAAAGATAGATATAGATAGATATAGATAGATATAGATAGATATAGATAGATACAGATAGATATAGATAGATATAGATAGATATAGATAGATATAGATAGATATAGATAGATATAGATAGATATAGATAGATATAGATAGATATAGATAGATATAGATAGATATAGATAGATATAGATAGATATAGATAGATATAGATAGATATAGATAGATATAGATAGATATAGATAGATATAGATAGATATAGATAGATATATTTATTTATTTAATTGGCCTGCCTTACTTGAATATACTTAGTCTAACAGGTTGTTTTTTTTATTTATTTATTTATTTCTTTTCTTCACCCCTTTCCTTGTTTTGGTGTACAAAGACATGCTAATCGAAGTGGGCGTAATCCGCCCACCTGAATGACATGAATTCAAGAACACGTCAAAAAGAAAAGGAGAGAAGAAAAGAAAAAACAGAAGGAACTTACTTACTAACATATTTTATACAAAGTAGTAGAAAATATGACTATTAAACTACTGTGCTATCTTATAATTAATAGGGTACAGTTAAAGAGGCATGGATGGTGATTGGTGATCGTGATAATGATAGATGCTTAGGGTGGAAAGAGGTGATTGGATAGGATACGCTTGATTTTGTATTTAGACATAGGTGGTAGGTAGTGCTCGCTGATAGTATTAAATATCATACAACATCTGTTAATTGGTTCGTTGAAAGCGTACATGGTGTGGTGCTGTGATACACATTAATTGTTACTTTGTTGGAAATATATTCGCTGTCAATGTTTCGGGCAATGACATCAAATATAAAATATGAACGAAGTAGCGATCTTCTTGACAACGGCATTAAGTTAATGGCTTTCAGTCTGTGAACATTTGGTGGCAGGTTTCTATAGTCCCGAGAGTTGTACGTGTCTCTCAAGGCAAAAAGTAAGAATTGTTTTTGGATAGATTCTATTCTATCACTATGCACTTCAAAACTTGGATTCCATACTGTGCAACAATATTCAAGAATTGGACGCACTAGTGTGCAATATAGGGTTTTAGTTACCCAGACGTTCTTGAATTCATTTGAGCGTCTTTTAATGAATCCGAGAAGCTTATTTGCCCTGGATGTAATATGATCGAGATGAAGATTAAAGCGCAGCCTAAAATTTAGGATAACCCCAAGATCTGCAATGTGATTTATCCTTTTTAGTTCAACCCCATTTAGCTCAAAACTACTATAAAGCATTTCTTTTTTACGAGAATAACTTACAACATAGCATTTATTTTCATTTAGAGAAAGCTTATTTTGATTACACAAATTTTCCAGGGATACGAGTTTATTCTGTAAGAAAACTGTATCCACATCAGATTTAATGACAAAATACATTTTTAGGTCGTCTGCGTGTAAGAGATGTGGGATATCATACAAAACTTCAGATATATCTGCAATAAATATGTTAAAGAGGAGAGGACCAAGGTGACTTCCGTGAGGTATGCCTGATGAGACAATAATCTTATTAGATAGAGTACCCTGAAATTTAACATGTTGGGATCTTCCACTAAGATAGGATATAAGAAATTTCAACAAAGAACTTGATATACCGAATTTTTCTAATTTTTTAGTTAAGATAACGTGATCAACTCGATCAAATGCTTTACTAAAATCGGTTTATATAGCATCTATCTGATGACCTTTTTCCATATTGTTAAGAACATCTGATACCATTATGGTGAGGCTTGTAGTGGTTGATCGTCCTTTACGGAATCCGTGTTGTTGTCCATTTAAGTGTAGGTTAACTATTTCAGTGAGCTTATAACATATTATTTTTTCAAAAAGCTTAGGAATAGTTGACAATAAGGCAATACCTCTGTAGTTTTCGATCGCTCTCTTATCGCTATTCTTATAAATTGGTGTAAGATGAGATAACTTCCAAAAAATGGAAAAACACCTGTTTGCAAAGACTTATAAAAAATAATATGTAATAGTGTAATTAATTGAGCTAGGCATTGAACGAGGAGAATTGGTGGAATAAGGTCCGGATAGAGAGATTTGTAGGGATCTAATTCATTTATAGAATTAATTATGTCCTCTTGTGTAATATTGACTGCGCAAACCAAAGGGGACGTGTTGGGATACAGTAACGGGGTACGAATTGGGGTTGAAGGAGCACGAAATACTTCTTTAAAATGATCTGCAAAAAGATTACAGATTACTTGTGGGTTGGAAGAAGAAAAATTACCTTTAAACATGGTTGTAGGATATCCGGCCGATTTACGCTTGACGTTTACAAAGTCCACAAATTTTTAGGGTCATTAATAATTCTTTCACCAACCAAGTTGGTGTAAAATTTATATGTTTCTTCAGACTTTTTTGAAAACTCGTTAGGCAGCTCTGCATATCTTGCCTTTACTTCATCACTTACAATGTCGGTGTTTTTTTATGAGTTTGTAGAGCCTATTTCTTTGATTTCTGAGTTGCCTAAGATTGGGATCAAGCCACTGTTCAGATAGTTTATTTCGTTTTTTTTATTTTTGGAACAAAAGTATCATGTACAGAAAAGATACTCTGATAGAAAAACGAAATAGCATCGTCCAAATCCAAGACTGACAGTTGGTCCCAGTTAAAATAATTCAGTTCATTTCTTATATTATTATAATCAGCGTTAAGAAAATCATAACCTACAGAATTATTAAAGGATTGTCTAAAAGTTAAACGTGAAGAAAGTAATTAAACTGTAAATGCAGTGTGGTGAAGTGTGGAATATAGATAGATATAACGGGTTATAACTAAAAATTTGCACTAACTTGAATTGCTTGCAGCTTCAACACACTTTAATTTGTCACGAAGGCATTGCGTAAATAAATGAGTTATTGCATTATCATTTTATCATATGAATCATGGCAGCGCACTTGTTACGTTAGTCCTTTACCCTCCGACGGGTGAAGCACGAGTTTGGATGCGGATTTGTAGTTGGCAAGAGACTACGGCCCCACGTCCTGCGATTCACACCTGTGAACGAACGACTTGCCATAATCCGCATCAAGGTTCGATTTTTCAATATAAGCCTAATATGTGCGCACGCTCCGACAGAAGACAAGGACGATGAGATCAAGGAAATTTTCTACGAGCGCCTTGAAAATGCTTACGAGCGCTGCCCCCGCCACGACGTTAAAATCGTGCTTGGTGACTTCAACGCTAAGGTGGGCAAGGAAAATATTTTTGGTCCAACAGTCGGAAAGTTCAGCCTCCACGACAACACCTCCGATAACGGAATGAGGCTGATTGACTTCGCCGCAGCACGAAACATGGTCGTAAGTAGCACTAGATTCAAGCATCTCAATATTCATAAAGCCACCTGGATGTCCTCTGATCAAAAAACAAAAAATCAAATTGATCACGTTTTGATCGACGGAAGGCACTCTTCCAGTGTATTGGATGTACGCACGATCCGTGGTGCAATCATTGACTCGGATCACTATCTTGTTGCAGCCAAGATCTGTACACGTCTGTGCTCAGCTAAGAATACACGCAACCCTACACAGAGAAAGCTAGACGTCGACAAGCTGCAATCAAAACAGACAGCCGATGCTTTCGCCACTCGACTCTCACTCCTGCTTCAAAGCACTCCTCCAATCGATGATATATGCGCGCAGTGGACACACATTTCCAACTCCATGCGTGCGGCTGCTGAAGAGGTGATTGGCTACCAACGCCCTCGCCAAAACCAGTGGTACGACCAGGAGTGTCGCGACGCCACTGCAGAGAAAGACGCCGCCTACAAAGCCACCCTGCAGTCGGTTGTAACGCGCGCTGCTAAGGAGCGATACAAAGAAAAGAGGAGGGGAGAGAGACATATTTTCAGGCGGAAAAAAAGAGAGGCAGAAAAGCGCGAGCAGGAGAAGATTGAGATGTATGGTGACAGGAATGAGGCCCGAAAATTTTTCGAAAAAATAAGACGCCTTGCCGATGGTTTTAAAACCGGGGCCTCTTCCTGCAAGGATGAAAACGGGAATCTAGTGACAGATGTCCAGAGTACACTGACGTTATGGAGGGAACACTTCGCTAAGCTTCTAAATGGCGACGCTGACAACAATCCCGCCAATAGAGATGATATTCCGGAAACCCCAATTGCGGATGACAGCGTCGAGGTTCCGCTGCCCGACTATGATGAAGTTCTGACAGCTATAGCTCGGCTCAAAAATAACAAAGCCGCGGGAGCTGATGGCTTACCTGCTGAGCTGTTTAAGAACGGAGGCGAAGCTCTACTTAAATGCATTCACGAGCTTCTATGCAGAATATGGTCGGAAGAATGCATTCCGAATGATTGGAATCTCAGTGTGCTCTGCCCAATCCACAAGAAAGGCGATCCCACTATCTGTGCCAATTACCGTGGGATAAGCCTTCTTAATATCGCATATAAGGTCCTGTCGAGCGTTTTATGTGAAAGATTGAAGCCCATTGTAAACGAACTGATCGGACCTTATCAGTGTGGCTTCAGACCTGGAAAGTCCACCATCGACCAGATTTTCACGCTACGACAAATCTTGGAGAAGACTCAAGAAAAACAACGACTTGTTTTTCTTGAGTCTTCTCCAAGATTTGATTTCACCCACCATCTTTTTGTCGACTACAAAGCCGCCTTCGACAGCCCAATAAGGAAGCACCTGTACTCCACCATGTCTGAATTTGGTATTCCTGCAAAACTAATACGACTTTGCAGGATGACACTGAGCAACACCAGCAGCGCAGTTAAAATCGGGAAGGACCTCTCCCCACCATTTATTACCAAACGAGGTTTCAGACAAGGTGATTCCTTATCGTGCGACTTTTTCAACCTAATGATGGAAAAGATCATCCGAGCTGCTGATCTGAGACGTAGTGGCACAATATTCTACAAGAGTGTTATGCTGCTTGCGTATGCTGATGACATAGATATCATTGGCCATAATACGCGCGAAGTCAGTGCAGCATTTTCCAGATTAGAAAGAGAGTCAAGTCGAATGGGTCTGTCAGTGAATGCAGATAAGACGAAATACTTAGTGTCAACAAACAAACAGTCCCAGCGTCTTGGAATCCACGTTACCGTTGACAATACCTCATTCGAGGTTGTGAAGAACTTCGTTTATCTGGGATCCAGCATTAATTCAACCAACGACATCAGCATTGAGATCAAACAAAGAATAACTCTTGCCAACAGGTGTTACTTTGGGCTCAGTAGGCAATTGAGAAGCAGAGCCCTCTCTCGACGAACGAAAATCACGCTCTATAAATCGCTCATCATGCCCGTCCTACTTTACGCATCACAAACCTGGACGCTGAGCAGTTTAGATGAAAAGACTTTAGGAGCATTCGAGATAAAGATTCTTCGTAAGAATCCGGTGGAATGATGAACTGTATGAGCTGTACGCTGACATCGACATAGTCAAGCGCATTAAAATCGAGCGGCTTCGCTGGCTTGGTCATGTTCAGCGCATGAAAGACGATGCTCCAGTGAAGAAAACATTCGATTCGGTACCCAGCGGCGGTCAACGCAGAAGAGGACGACCGCATCTTCGTTGGAAAGACCAAGTAGAGGACAACCTGACGAAGCTTGGAATTTCCAACTGGCGCCAGCAAGCGAAAGACAGAAATGGCTGGCGCAAATTCTTAGATGAGGCCAAGACCGACATACGGTTGTAGCGCCAACTAAGTAAGTAAGTAAGAGTAGATTGTCCCTCGTCCAAAATATTTTCTGTGCAGGTGTTGCATCGATGCATGAGTATAGAATGCTCTGCACAAACTGAATTGTTGCAGGAATTGCAATAGGACCTAGTTTTCCGCTGCCGTCCGTACTCAGAACGACATAGGCGACATGAAGGTCTGTTTCCTCTAGGCGCAAATGGCGGTGCAGCTGCTTCTGCTTTTGTAGGTCTTGATAATATCTAAAAAGAACAAAAAAGAAAAAGAACAAAATTTGTATTTAGACGTAGTTATGATGTAGTAGTTTAGATGTAGTTATTCTGTTTTTGAACATAAGAATTGATTTTTCTCACCTTTACATCAAATGCTTCCATTGCGTTCCGTATCCTTGGATATGAGGTTATGCGGTTGTTGAGCGCTCGTTCCTCTATGTTTGGTACTGCCAATTGTTTTGTCAGTATCATCAAGAACGACCGTCTTCTGTCACTTCTTCGAATTGGCTGCATTTTATTATATAAAATAAATGCTGCTAATGTAGCACGTCCACCATATTATAAAACATGGCCAGTGGCCAGCGGTTTGTTGAGCGCTTGCATGTATACGTGCCAAGCATCTGGTCCATTGTATCAACGCCTAATTTGCTGGCGTTGTAGTAATGGGGTTTTATTTACTTGATTGCTAAACCTTGACAGGTTTTATAGCAAATTTAAAATTATAAAATAAGATATTTAATACAAATCAAAAATATAAATTATGATTTTGATTGAAATCATGTATTATTAACAAACTAAAAAGTTTTAATAAATTGCTTAAAGTATATAATTTTATTATAGTATAAAAAATACCAAAAAAAAAAGTTAAGTCAAAATCGATAATATCAGACAGCATAGCAGGGTTGCGTTTACAAGACAAACAAGGTCAAGTTAGCAACAATTTTTGTATACGGCGGAGTCGTGTGGCAAACAAGGTCTCATACCCAATAAAACACCACTCCAATAGGTATATATATAATACATATCGTTCTGTCTTCCTGAAGCCGGTGAGATCCTGGCTTGACAGGGTGGTTACTCGACAAACTAGATCAACTTCACCAAACCAATTTTCATAAAATAAAGAAAACCGGTTGCGAACGCAGGCACCAAGACAAACTAGGTCTTATCGGCCACTCATATTAATATATTACAAATCGATCTAACGTAGTGTTTCAAGAGGTAAAAAGACACCAAGACACCATGTCTGTAGTCACAATCATCATGAAGATATGAGGCCATTGAAGATCCCAGGTTTAGGTCCATTCAGATTATTTAGATGTTTATACACCAAAATTTTCCATTTTACGCTTAGGTCCATTTAGATTGTTATATTAATGATAATGTGTTTTCAAATCCCCAGATGCATCAGATATATGTTTGAATGCACTTTACATAATCAACGTCGGTACTGCAGGTAATCTATAATTTTATGTTTTATTGAGTCCATGGATTGAGTCCATGGAAATTAAAATCACCGCAAGCGCATCTAAGAGGTTCATTTTGCAAATAATTAGTTCTCCAAAAGTTCATGTGGAGTAACTCAAAAGATCTTCTAGGACGAAGAGGAATATTAAAATATACTTTACTCAATAAATATGGACTGTTGACATATCCATGCAAAAGTTTTGTAATCCAACAAGCATTTATCAAAATTCTCCGATTTTTTAAAGAAGGAAGATTTAAGAGTTGTAAACGATATTTATAAGGTGGTAAGTGAAAATCAGTATTACAATAAAAATAGCTTAAGCAAAACAAAAGAAATTGTTTCTGCACTGATTCAATGTCGTCTTTGTAACAACCGTATCGTGGGCACCAAACAACTGAAGCGTATTCTAAAATAGGCCGCACTAGGGAAGTGAATAAGGTTTTCGTTATGAATGGATCATTAAACTCTTTTGCCCAACGTTTAATAAATCCTAAAGTACTATTTGCTCTATTTATTATTTTATTTACATGAATATTAAAGCGTAGTTTTAATATTAATTTTTTTTAGTAGAAAATATCTACTAAATCTTCATACGGTTCGTTTTGCACCAGTTATGAAGATGATCAATGTTGGCTTGCAAAAATACAGCGTCATTATCATTTTTAAAAGAAGGGAAGAGTTTGACGTCGTCAGCAAACATTAAGATGCTAGAATGCATTATGACAGATGGCAAATCGTTTTTAAAAAGTAGAAACAGAAGGGGCTCAAGATGACTTCCTTGAGGTACTCCTGAAGTAACAGGAAACTCATGTGAGTTCTTGAGCTTAAAAATAACAGATTATGTTCTATTGTAAGTAAGATTCAATCCACTTTACCAACGGTATAGGAAATCCAGCAATATGTAATTTTAAGATCAATAGTTTGTGATTTACAACGTCAAAAGCTTTGCTAAAATCCGTGTAAATAACATCAGTCTGCATGCCTTTTCCAAAGTTTTCTATAGTTTTTGATGTAAATTCGAGAAGGTTAGTTACAGTAGATTTTCCAGAAAGGAATCTATGTTGGAAAGGCCTCTAAAAGTTTAGGCAAAGCGCTTAATTTTGCGATGCCACGGTAGTTATCAATTAAAGTCCTATTTCCGGATTTATGCAGCGGAATGATAAATGAATGCTTCCAGGCTGCAGGAAAATAGCAGGATTTTAATGATGAAGTAAATAGTAAAGAGATTGGAGTTATTTATTTATTGGGAATAAATATCCCCAGATTGAATATTGAAAGGATAACTTAAATAATCATAGGTCGATGATGAATAAGTTGTCTTGAAAAAGTCAGCAAAAAGATTGCAAATACTATTATCATTATCAGACTCAACAGAATTATACTTCATAAAAGAAGGATAGGAATCAATCTTACGTTTTGTGTTAACAAAGTTCCAGAAGGATTTAGCATCAGATTTGATGTTTTATTTTACTTATGTTAAGTAGATATTATAGAATTGTTTGCATAACTGTTGGTAACTGTATTTAATCGAGGTATAGCATCCAAAATCGCATATGTTATGTGTTTTTTGATATTTTTTATAGTATTTGGATTTAAAGTTTCTCATTTTTCTTAATTCATTTGTGTACCATACCGGACCCGATGTCAAAGAGGCTTTCCTTTGCGGAACAGCCTTAAGAAAACAATCATTGAGCGTTCTATTTAACGCATATACCGCATCATCAAGACTCTGAGAAGATCAAATTTTTGTATTTATATTTAGAATAGAATTCCAGTTTATATTGAACAAGTTATTCTTCAAAATCACGTAGTTTGTTTTTTAAAGTTAAACTCAATAGGCGGTTGAGAATCATAGTACTGCACAGATGGTTTTGGAAAATTTAAAATAATTTCTAATGCTGGATGATGAGAATCTTCGGGTGTAACCAGAGGATCTAATTTAGACACAGAAGCGATATTGCTGTCATCAAAAAACACCAGATCAAGCAAACGATAATTTTTGTTAAAGATGCAGTTAAGTTGGAACAGGCCTTGAATTGAGAGCTCGTTTAAAAAATAATTATCAGATGAACATTCAGACGAAGGTAAAAATATTTCAGAAATTTCAGAACAGCAGTTCCAAGAAACGTTCGGCAAGTTAAAATCTCCAGTTGTTAAAATATGATCATTAGATTGCAGTTTTGAGCAAACTTTACTAATAGAAGCCAAATGTTTGCTATAAACTTCTAAGGTAGAAAGGGGAGGAATATATGAGCATGTAATAAAAAGGCTCAAGGAACCAAACTCAACATGAACACAACAGTTCAATGTCCAAGGATTCTGGAATTAATAACTCTTCAGAGAAATGTGTCGCTTTGACTGCAATCAACACACCCCCACCTTTAGAGCAAAAACCAGGAATGGAGTTTCTATCTTTGCGGTATATGCTAAATTTGTTGCACAGAATTTCAGTATTTAGAGTGTTGGGTTTCAGCCTAGTCTCACTAAAAGCATTTATATTAAAGTGAAGGTTGTGACTCAAAATTAATACATCATTTAGTTTTGTGTTAATGCCACGAACGTTTTGGTGAAGGATAAGGAACTGAAAGCAACAATCTAGTTTTTTTGATTCTTGTTAAAAACCGGAAAAGTAGCCAAGGAAGTTGTAGGCCGAGGTCTAGAAATAAATTCATGCACCATCGTATTGTCAGGTCAAAACTTTTGATACAATACCTTGTGAAAAAGATCACCAGGCAAAGATATTTTAAAAGAGGACGTAATACGCTCGTATGAAAAATTGAATTTGCAAACAGAGATATTTTTATTTACAACATTCAGCTTAAAGTTTATATAGAATAACACGTCTTCACCGGATGTATCAGCTGCAAAACAAGAAAGAAATATAGATTTTGCAGGCTCAATAATTACAAGTTCTTTATGAACAGGGGCTTTGATACTGCTGTTCGATATTTGTTTCGGTATCGCTCATGTAGAAACCGAAGTATTTTTAGAAGGTGCAGGGACCACATTTGAGGTAATACAAGTTTCAGCGTAAGTTTTTTTTGTGCCAGAAATGCGAGGAGAATCAGCATTTTCCTCTATGATTGGTATTGCTTCAACAGAAGGAGAAATCTGATCAGCTGACGCAGCGACCTTAGTTGGTGCGATATTATCAGTCATTTGATCAGTATTGACAGCTCCAGTTAATTGATCTTCAAGCTGTATGTTCACATTAGGGAAAACAGTTACAGTAGAAGGTAGAACAGTATTATTATTGGGCGATGGCATGGCTATATCAGTAGTTTTAGCTGAACTACGAAGATTTTTGTTTGAACGTTTACGTTTTGGAGAATTGTAAGCTTCATCCATAATTTTAAACTTTTTAAACAAATCTTCGTATTCACTCAGTCTATCTTGTGCTACCTTTAGATCCTTAGCCACCTTTAAAAAACATTTCCGAGATTGTCTAATAAGTTTAAAGATCTCAACGCTTGTAAACCTGCAATCTTCCCTTACTTTCACACTTGATATGAAAAAATGAATCACACAACCAGCAAGTAACCAGCCGGTCTGATTCACCTTTTACAGCGCAGTTTCGGAAATTGCAGATCATTTTCAGTTTAATAGAAAGTTTTGCAATATAGATGAAAGTAAAAGGAGAAAAATGAACTTAAATGCTTTTAATGAAAAACAGTTTATTTTGTTTAAAGACACTGTACTGTAGAAACTTTGCAGCCCCGATTTTGTAGAACCAACGAATTGAAAAGTTTTATAAGCACTAGAGTTTTTGCAGTAGCGTTAAAACAGATGTAGAAAGAAAATGCGATAATTTGCTCTATAGAAACCTGTTTGCGCTAAAAACAAAACAGGAAGAAGGAAAGAAGCAAATTATAAACAAATATACATATATATATATATATATATATATATATATTTATATTGAAAATTACATTAAATATCAAATATTTTAAAAGGATGAAATCCACGTTATCACGCTTCCAGTTGTATGTGCAAGTTGATTAAAGCAGTTTATTTTTATTTATATTTATTAATTTAGAACTTTTGGCTGGATAACTTTAAAAGTTTGAGCTCGCAAAAACACGTCTAAACGGTAAGAGAGCACGAACGAACGAATTTTGTAGTCCAAAATAGCAAACGGTTTCTGATTCTTATAGCCCAAACAGAATAAGCATAGCCAACACGCAGCCAACAGAAGAAATGTCAACATAGAAGTTGGTTGCCTTGCAACCCTATGAAATGAACATAATGAAAATAACCAACACGTAGCGAACGCAGCCGACACAAAAATGTTGACGAACTTTTAACTTTTGCCGCAGCCAACGGTAGTGAAATGTCAAAATACATTGTTCAAATTAGAACACTTAAAATTGACTGAAGCATATTAGTCCAAATTAGTAAAAAAACAAACAAACTATTATATGCAAGGCTGTATCTACTAATTTAGTAAAAAATAACAAAATATTGTAAGCAAAAACTTCTATCTGCGTTATCAACACAAATTCGATTCTGTGCTCAACATTTCGTTGGCTATGTTTTCGACAGCTCGCTACATGTTGGCTATGCCTATTCTGTTTGGGCTATTAGATTGCATGTCCACACCGCAAGTATAATGTTGTGTGGACAGCAAAATGACCGCTTTGTTCTTCTTGGGCACATATGAACACAGCGCTACATCGCCTTCGTTGAAGCCGAAAAATTTGCTGTTGACAGGACGCATACGATTTTTTTGGAACTCCTGTGGCACAAATGTCTTATTCGAGCGCACTGTTCCAACAAATGCAGTTTTCTTCCTGATTAAAATACGCACCAATTCCAAAGTGGAGAAGAAATTGTCAGCATTAATTGTGCGGCCTGCATCCAAATAACTCTGCGCAAGTTGAAGTACAACATTCTGCCCTTGATTGACCACTCGTGTTTGGTCAGGCAATTTACCAGAGTAAATTATTCCTTTGACAGGATAAAATGATTTCGAGTCGCACAACCACCATACCTTTATGCCATACTTGGCAGGCTTCGACGGAATGTATTGTGTGAAGCGGGTGCGGCCTCTGAAAGGGAATTACTGCTCATCAACGGTCAGTGCATCATGCGGAGTGTAAGCTGCTGCCAAGTTAGACTGTAGCATTTGCCAAACATCATCAATAGCCGCAGTTTTGCTTCTGGTTAGTCGCTGCTTTCGCGTATTTCCATTGTCGAATCTAAGACATTGTAGCATGCATCTGCATCTGAAGCGATCATACGATAATGCAGCTCTGTATATTGGACTGCGCGTTGTGCCCCATAGCTCTGAAGCAGGTTCACTATTCGATTTGGTGAGTCCAGCATACAAAATAATAGACAAAAAGGCATCGAACTCCTTCAAAGTCATGGTTTTCCATTCTTTTGTGTTCGTTGGATTTGCCAAATTCCATGCAGCTGTCACTTCACGGCCTTTTCGATTTGTTTCGCGTATTATGATGTACGCCATATCTTCGGTGAATATCGAGCGGAAAATGGTAAAGGGATCATATGTGGTTCCTATTGGTTCCGGTTTCCTCCTTGTGAAGTCGACCACGTTATGAGCACGAGTGGGGGAAGTCGGTGGTGCATTTTTACTCCAATTGGTGCCATCTTTGGAAATAAAGTAATTGTCACTTGTTTGCGGAGCATCAGTTTCTTTCTCTTCATCATCGTCGTCATCGCTAATATCTTCATTGATCTCTACATCTGCTTCACTTTCGGCATCAGAATCATCAACATGAAAATTTGGTTGATATGTCAAGTCATCTTCCGCACCTTCAAGATCAAATGCAGGAACATCAACTTCATCCTCCTCACGCATGAAGTCTGCAAATCTCCCATCCACTGCATTTCTTTCTTCCTCACTCATTTACTGGTAGCGTGTACTACGACGTACCACCATTTCTGCAATATCTAAATTTCTATCTGCCATTGTATTTTCTTTATGTAATCCAGTATAAAATTTAGCACAAGATATTTTCTGCTCATTGTATAACCTTTGTATGGTTCGGTTTACGAAACTGAAGCGGCTTTTATACTCTTTTTCTACGTTTACCTGTGTTCAACCATAAAGCAGGCAATTAAATTCAAAAAGGGATGGACCGTTTGTTATATTTTCAAGCAATGGCACAATAAAAATAGTTTAAAAGGTACCTTAAATTCGAAGTATACATTTGTGATGTGTTCAAACAATAAAATGATTCAAAATTTAAAAAGGGTTGAATTTCCCCAGACAGGAAATTATGTTTTCAAGGAAAGGCCAACAATAATCTAGAAAGTACCTAAAATTCAAAGAACACGTTTGTGATATGTTCAAATAATAAAACAATTAAAACCAAGCCAAAATAAATTGCATTTACTAACAATTCCTTGCAATTTGAGTACAAGGTCCCTAGGGACCTTGTCACCCTTTCCCGTGCTAAACACCTCTAAACCCTTATAATTCCTAAACTATTGGTCGGATCGCCTTGATTTTCTTTTGAGACGATTCTGCATAAAATTCCCTTGGAATACATATAAGGGTCGGATATGTCTCCCATGGACCATCAAGGAGTAATTTCAGTTTGAAAATGAAAAAGGTCTCCAGGGACCTTCTCACCCATTGGAGGGTTATAATGACTTCACAGCAGCAACATCTCCGCTAGCGTATTGTACGTTTTTATCAGCAGTGTTTAGAGAAGGGAAAAAAATACACATGCGAACATTTATGGCTCAGGGCATGTCAAAAAGGACGCTATATTCTATCCAGAATACCTTAAGAATAAAAAGAAAATTTGGTTCCGGAAGAAACCGATTATTATGACTAAAAAAAGCTCTATTAAAAAGCTTAAAACTGCTTTTAACAACAAATATAGAATAAATCAAACCGAAGCCTCCCGAAAATCCAAATACTCGCAGCCATATATTTGCAAAAAATTTAAATCACTTAATATTAAAGTCAGAAAGAAGTGGCGATCTCCAGAGTACACTGAAGAGCAAATTCAATTAGTAATATCTTAGTAATATCTTAATTAGTAATATCTTAATGTTTCCATTACAATGGAAAGTCGTTCATTTCGTATGACGAGATTTATTTCACACGAATTGCTCCACAAATGCCAGTAAACGATATATTTTACACAAATGATAGATCTTCCAACTCTCCTGATGTAAAATAAAAATTTAAAAAAATGTTTGAACTAGAAGTTATGCTTACATTGCTGTCCCTGGCAAAGTAATTTCGGAGCCTTACTTCAATTGGTCTGGCAATAAATCAAGTGATCTACCAAAATGATTGTTTGGACAAAATTTTGCTTCCATTTATTTATAAATATTATTAGGATGATGATTATGCATTTTGGCTGGACAAAGCCTCCTCACATTATGCAAAGACGACATTGAAGTTGTTGATCAGAAAAAATATAATTTTGGGCCTAAAGACAGGAACACCACTAACTTTCGATATGCAGACGAATTGAAGATTTTTTTGGAGAACTTAAAGGTTTAGTCTAGAAGAATGGTTGAAAGGTCAAATATGTGAAGCAGTTGGCACCACGCATCTGGAAATGCCTTAAGGAAGTCGAGAAGTGGCGTACAACGTGCTTTCTAACAAATACGAACAAAACTACGACGGGTGGCCGACGAAGGTTCAATTATTAAAGTTCATTAACCCTGGAAGGACATGCTTATTTTTTATACATAAAAGTCATGCTTCGTCGAATCGACTACGCCATTTTTCTAAATAGTCCTACTTTAATGTCATAATTTTCAAAATCACTTGTTTTTGATTATTAAGCTTAAGTAGAATAAATAAAAACAACAGTTTATTTAATATGTAATACTTTTTAATAATAATTTTTCACTGATTGAGTTAATTTGGATTGTTTTACAAAAGGTACATTTAAAAAAACAAAATAAACAAAATTAAAGGCACATATTTGTCAAATTCAATTCGAAAGTTCGCAAGCAATCAAATATTTTAAGTATATAGACACTGTGTTAGTGACATACCTAGGATCTCTAAACGAAAACTTTAAGGATTATCGAAGTATCGTTATATATTTTTAAATATTTAGCGATTGTCTACGTGTAAAATACGGTCAAAATAGTTTAAAATATTGGAAGCAGATTTTTATCGAAAAAAAGGAAGATTTACCGTAGAAGAATACCAACTCAGAAGAGGACTAGTTATCATCATGGAACTTAAAAATTGCATCAACTTTTCAATTCAAATAAAACTTATGTATGCAGTGGTACATCTCAGTGTACAGAATTTATTATTGTAGTATATAAATTTTAACATAAAGTGCAAAATTGAGATGCTACAAAAAGTTATCTAGATAAATATCTCAATGATTTCAGGCGCAGAGATTTGGATATTCAGGATTTGTTCCTGCGGGGCACTTAGACGCAGGCTTTTCGCTTTCCAAGTAGATGGGACTACCGATTAAGTTGTTTCTGTTGTAGTTGCAGGCTACCAAATATGCCCTGTATGTCTTATTCGTAACACTGTAAGTGCTGATACCGCATCCAACTTCACTGTTGATATAGTTCACCAAGGCGGTAAAGTGCCCGAAACTGGATTTTCATATAGTAGAAAAACAAAAATAAGAAAAATTGCCATAATGGATCATCGATATTATAGTGTGGCTTGGCACGTTTCCATACTGCTGGAAAAAGAAATGTTTTTACATTTTCCAGTGCTGGGTTGCACTCAAGTTTACTCATTTATAGATTAAGTCACAAATAAATTAGTGTTTAAATTCTGTTAATCAGCTGTTAGAGGTTTATTCAGACTGATTTTATTTAAACCTCACTGAATTCATTAAAATATCGTGTTTTCATGATCTTAAACTGAGTCAAAACGCAGAATTTTGTTGAGCACTAGAGTTTAAATTAGCACAAAACTGGTTAAGAAAAGTATTGTACTTACTTCTTGCCTTTTGGAAATGATCTAATGGCGTCCATTGTGCAATTTACTTGCTCTTTAGCCCACATTTCGACAGCTGAGCTTAACAATTTTGTATGATCAAGTTTATAATAGCTCATCCATGCTAAATTTTGTCCGGCTATTGGATAGCTAGGAGTATTGTGGCACGTGTGTTCCATTTCGCACTGTTGCGTAGCGTAAACTGCAAGTGTTGCTAGATCTGTATTCCATTTTGCTGTTTTCATGTTCGCAGCTGGTTTTAACTGTCCGTCCCCGCCAGCAATTCTGTTTCGAACCGTATTATGTAGCTTCAAGATAGTTGTTTTTATTTCTGGGGTAATTTCGATTTGCTCATATTCTTGGCAGGCTGCTGCAGGCTTAACAAAATAGGTCCATATGATATTTAGAAGATTCTTGATTAAAAAGGATTTGCAAATAGCTACTACTTACTTTCTTCAATCCACAAGCAATGTGCGGCTTATCACTGCACCTATCTGGAAAGCAAAGTCTTTCTTCGGCAGTTACCAGATAAAATGTTGCCACGATTGCTAGAAATGCCAGTGATAGAATAAACTTCATTTTGACGCGTTTGTTGGAGAGGTAAACGATTAATATTCTTGAGTTTTGAATATGATCGACCTTTTATAGAGCGAATTGACGGTTTTTTGTTTGTTTTCTCATAATAATAATTGTTGACATCTTAAAAAGCTGTTCAAATGTTATAAAGACAAAACAAAATTTTGTGATACCTAACTCTACGCTCAGCACTACGAGTACTTCATTAAAAAGCTATATGGGCATTTCCACAGAAAAGTTAACCGTGACCAAAAACTTAAAACTTATTAAATACTTTTTATTTTATGATGTTATAAGGAGAAACGTTTTAATTTTATTGATTTAAGAAATTTATACATAAATTCATTAACCATGATGATCAAATCGTCTGCATTGTTTCACAAATGTAGTTTCCTTTTTCGTAAATGTTTAGTAAATGTTTCGTAAGCTTTTTGTTTTAGTAAAAATGGAAGGCATTGGCTGAAGATAATAGAAAAATGGTTGAGGCAAGAAGAGGACAATATATTAAATTTGTTTGTTAATTACTTAATTATATTATTACTTTACTACCTAATTACTTAATCATCCAATTAAAATTTAAGGAAATTTTGTCGCGTGGATTATGTCGCGTGAGTTACGGCAAATATTTTTTGGAGACTCAATATATTTTTAAATCAGCAATGTCCATAGGTAAAGTGGGTTTATAATGAAACTTCACTATATAAAAATAAAAACATAAACAAATTACATGGGAAAATTCGCTGAGTTCTTACAATCTAAACATGCTTGTAAAGCACACTTACTTTTTTTGTCGCGTAAGTTACGCCCATATTTACCACTGCCATTCTTAATTAGTTACAGGAACGACAATTTTGGTATATCATGCCATTACTATGTCTTGTAAGACATATGTACATAAGAAATTTTTTTGCATTAATAACATAAACTTCCGAGAAAACGAAGCCTTAAGTCGTACGCATGTCACGTGAGTTACGATGGAAATGCCCATGTAGACAGTATAACATTGTTTTAAATAGGGGAAAGGCTTGTAGGCTGCCACCACTGCTGATATATTGGCGAATTACCGATTTCGGTGAACTTTGAACACATACATCAGAGACCTGCAACGAGTCATGTTTTTGCGACTTATAGTGATTCATGCAAAATATAATAGTTATACGTGCACATCAAACAACAACCACCACTACCACTCGAAGCACTCTTGCTTCAGAGAGTAACACATCGTTCATTGTTTGATCCATCAATCGAACGTCATAGTTCAACCTAATACTGACTTTAACATCAAACCTTGTTATAAATCATACCAAATACTCATAGCTCAAACAGAAGTCCCATAGCTCAAGTAGCAGTCCCATAGCTCATTACTAGCGTATTTTTCTATGAAAACGCTGTGGCTGTTTTAAACTAACGCTCTGTTTCTGTCGCTGTTAGAAGAGTAAAAGGGTTACCACCGAATTTTTTTTAATGAAATAAATATAAATTGCTTGCCTTTATTTAAGTTGCGGTAAACATTTCTTTATGGAACTTTTCTGTGCGATTTATGCCATGGTGCAAAAACGAAGACAACACACCTTGTATATAAAGGGAGCTTCTTCGGAAGAATTAATAAGACATATCAATTTAATGAGGTTTGTTTATTTAAACTAACTAAAATAATTATATTAACACACTTCAAAATCATGAAAATCATAAGCATAAAATAAAAACTTAAAATAAAAAAATTTTAATTCAGTCATTAAAATCATCAATAAGTGGTAAACTACTATTGTTAAGGTTATGCGTACAAAAATATTTATTTTCTTAAATTTTGTATAATTATTTATAAACACGCTGAACTAAAAACACGCTATATAAATTAGCGTTTGAATATTTATTTAAAATTAATAAATTCATACAACAAATTATATCGATCCGAGAAAACCGAATTACATATATTTAAAAGAAATGAACGTGCGTATGAATCGATAATAATTTCTGAACTAATATTTTCATGAATATTTTTTTATATGTTTGCTAAGCCAAGCCTGATTTGATTTTTTATTTGATTTAAATTTTCCTAGGGTATTTTATATATTCAGGTGTTGACAACATATTTTAAACTTACTTAATACGCTTTGATGCAGTCAGCAATCGAAAGAATAATGGCGCTCTAAAAAGTTATATAAAACAATCCCGTAGCTCTTCATATCGTACCGTTATGTATAGTGTTACGACACAATCAATAACATCAGAATAATTCAGTAATAAGATTCAAACTAAAATTCTTAACTTACGTCAAAGATGGCAACCCTACAAAAGTCACGATAATTCGTTTGAAGGCCATTAACATGTTGTACGCAACTTGTTATCGACTACGTACGACTTGGCGTTGGAGTATGGCTTATGAAGCATTACAATTAAGCTGCGTGTTATACGTATAACAACATGTTGGAATGAGTCCGAATATGAAGTAGAAGGCAAATTAATACGTATATACTCGAGTCAACTCAATTTATAACTACTCGTTGCAGGTCTCTGACATACATCTTCTTACGAGTACATGCTACTACAAGGAACTCATGACAAAATGTTAATTATGCCTTAATTAACATAGCATTTACACGAGACAGTGCAAGCATGTCGGCCTTTGTAGTCTAGTGAAGTGTGCGCTAGACTATTAACTCAGAGGTCCTCGGTTCGAATCCGTGTTCGGGCATGGTTCTTTTCGCTTTCTTTGTTCTTTACTACATTTAAGAATTATGGAAACAAAAACCCACTACTAAATTGTGGAAAATGTGGAAATAAAGGACAGGAACAACTGAGGGCAGGAAATGCTTGCCGAGGTTAAGGCAGAACACTAGCCACGATTATAAGCAATTCAAATTGTCTTTCTCGCTTGTTCCGCCTAATCGATATAATTTACGTAGAGTTCCAATCCATACTTCCTCTAAAAATCTATCCCTTTCCTTTCAGGTCAAGGGCCAAACTTTGTTTCTATAAGGAAGGCTCTTGTCTTGCTTTTTTGATCTTTAAAAAAAAAGTTCGAAAAACTCAATACATATAAATATTTTTACTAACACACTTACATTTGACACAATAGTAACTTCTTTTATTTATTTTTTATTAAGTTCCTTAACCATAATAGGTTTTATAGCAAATTAAAAATCTAAAATAAGATATTGATTACAAATCAAAAATATTAAATATGATACTGATTGAAATTAAGTATTATTTATTTCAAAAATATTAAATATGATATTGATTGAAATTAAGTACTATTTAAAAATTTTATAAAAATATAATAAAAAAGCCAAGTCGAAACGATAATATCAGACAGCATAGCAGTGTTGCGTTTTTAAGACAAACAAGGTCAAGTTAACGACAATTTTGTGTATCCTGACATCGACGGAGTTGTGGAGTTGTCGGATACATATACAATATATATCGTTCTGTCTTCCTGAACCCGATGGGATCCTGGCTTGACAGGGAGGCTACTCGACAAACTAGGTCAACTTCACAACACCAATTTCCTTAAGACAAAGGAAACCGGTTGCGAACGCAGGCATCAAGACAAACTAGGTCTTATTGGCCACTCGTATTAATAAATTATAGATTGATCTAACGTAGTGTTTCAATAGGTGAAAACCAAGACACCACGGTACCGCTGAAAAATGTAGTCACATTCACCATGAAGATATACGGCAATTGAAGGTACACAGGTTTAGGTCCATTCAGATTATCTAGATGTACATACGCCAGAATTTATCCATTTAAGGCTTAGGTCCATTTAGATAATTCTAATAATTTGTTTTCATACGTCACCAGGTGCATCAGATATGTGTTTGAGAGAACGTGATCATAACACTGTGTATGAATCGGTCACTTTTTTTTGCAAACAAGCTAGGGACATATCATTTCTGCATAATTCGAGGACGCTGAATTTAATGGCGCTTACCGTTTTTTAATTCTTTTGCTCGTTTTCGAAAAATTGAAGGTTCAAGGTCAAGTACAGGTTGATGCAGTTTTTGTTAGAAAAACGTTTTTCTCGTTAACTTTATCGACTTCATGTCAATGAGTGAAACATGAAGAATTACCTGGAGAATAATTTTTTAAAACAGTTTAACCCTCGAACCCAACTCTTATGGTCCAAATTGACCTCAGAAATAAAAAAAACCCTTTTTTTCGTATAAAAGCTTTGTTCAAACAAAAACAAGTAAGCTTTTTGACGGAAAAATATTCCCCTGATATAGTGGTGCTAAATGAAATTACAAATTAAACTAAATTAGCTAGCCTTCTGTGTCCCTAAAACGAACTGAAAGGTGTTAAAACTAAGTTTTTCATACATACATATTTTTCTTTATTTTCTCAGATAGATTCATCTGTTTCTTCTGCTTCTTCATGTAAATTCCAAGAAATGTCTCCGAAGAGAGCATCTACGTTTTAACCACTGTACAAGTGCTTAAGTCTCGCCGTCACCTGATGGAAACGTCCAATATGCTCATCAGATTCGTCATCAGAAACGAATTACGCAGAATTTTTCCTCAATTGAGTAGTATGAAAATAAAGAAAGGTTGGTGTTTACATGATTTTAGATTTCATTCCCTAGCATTTATTTTTTACAGGAATACTAAATGGACCCGATATTCATCGCTTATTGAAGGATGAGCAATTGATAAACTAGCTCTCAGCCATAATGAGTTGTTGAAATGGGATTGTGTAAAAGGGGTAATAAAAAATGTTCTAGGAATTCACCGATCGGACGATTGGTCTTACACATTGACAGATTGCTTACCGCTTTCCATATTTTAAATGTAAGAATGTCGCTGCAAATTAATTTCCTGCATTGCCACGCTGAAAAATTACTCCAGTACTGGTACAGTGGTAAAAAACTAGACGCTCTCTTAGGAGATATTTTTTGGAATTTACATGAAGAAGCAGAAGAAACAGATAAATCTATCTGAGAAAATAAAGAAAAATATATTTGACAAACAAAGTTTTAATACTTTTCATGTCATTTTAGGGACACAGAAGGATGGCTGATTTGGTTTAATTTGTAATTTAATTTAGCACCACTATATTAGGGGAATATTTTTCCGTCAAAAAGCTTACTTGTTTTTGTTTGAACAAAGCTTTTACACGAAAAAAGGGTTTTTTTGATTTCTGAGGTCAATTTGGACCATAAGAGTTGAGTTTCGAGGGTTAAACTGTTTTAATAAATTACTCTCCAAGTAATTTTTTACGTTTCACTCATTAAAATATGTACTTGACCTTGAACCTTCAATTTTTCGAAAATGGGTTACTTACTTATTTAGTTGGCGCTACAACCGTATGTCGGTCTTTGAATTTGCGAATTTGCGCCAGCATCGTCTTTCGCTTGCTGGCGCCAGTTGGAAATTCCAAGCTTCGTCAGGTTGTCCTCTACTTGGTCTTTCCAACGAAGATGCGGTCGTCCTCTTCTGCGTTGACCGCCGCTGGGTACCGAATCGAATGTTTTCTTCACAGGAGCATCGTCTTTCATGCGCTGAATATGATCAAGCCAGCGAAGCCGCTCGATTTTAATGCACTTGACTATGTCGATGTCAGCGTACAGCTCATACAGTTCATCATTCCACCGGCATGCACCCTGTGATATCTACTACAGCGGCCATGCGGAGAAGCACGAGTTTGGATGCGGATTTTTAGTTGGCAAGAGACTACGGCCCCACGTCCTGCGATTCACACCTGTGAACGAACGACTTGCCATAATCCGCATCAAGGTTAAATTTTTCAATATAAGCCTAATATGTGCGCACGCTCCGACAGAAGACAGAAGACAAATGCTTACGAGCGCTGCCCCCGTCACGACGTAAAAATATTAGCTTGGTGACTTCAACGCTAAGGTGGGCAAGGAAAATATTTTTGGTCCAACATCCGGAAAGTTCAGCCTCCACGACAGCACCTCCGATAACGGAATGAGGCTGATTGACTTCGCCGCAGCACGAAACATGCTCGTAAGTAGCACTAGATTCAAGCATCTCAATATTCATAAGGCCACCTGGATGACCCTGATCAAAAACCAAGAATCAAATTGATCACGTTTTGATCGACGGAAGGCACTCTTCCAGTGTATTGGATGTACGCACGATCCGTGGCGCAAACTTTGACTCGAATCATTACCTTGTTGTAGCCAAGATCCGTACACGTCTGTGCGCAGCTAAGAATACACGCAACCCTACACAGAGAAAGCTAGACGTCGACAAGCTGCAATCGAAACAGACAGCCGATGCTTTCGCCACTCGACTCTCACTCCTGCTTCAAAGCACTCCTCCAATCGATGATATATGCGCGCAGTGGACACACATTTCTAACTCCATGCGTGCGGCTGCTGAAGAGGTGATTGGCTACCAACGCCCTCGCCGAAACCAGTGGTACGACCAGGAGTGTCGCGACGCCACTGCAGAGAAAGACGCCGCCTACAAAGCCACCCTGCAATCGGTTGTAATGCGCGCTGCTAAGGAGCGATGCAAAGAAAAGAGGAGGGGAGAGAAACATATTTTCAGGCGGAAATAAAGAGAGGCAGAAAAGCGCGAGCAGGAGAAGATTGAGATGTATGGTGACAGGAATGAGGCCCGAAAATTTTTCGAAAAAATAAGACGCCTTGCTGATGGTTTTAAAACCGGGGCCTCTTCCTGCAAGGATGAAAACGGGAATCTAGTGACAGATGTCCAGAGTACACTGACGTTATGGAGGGAACACTTCTCTAAGCTTCTAAATGGCGACGCTGACAACAATCCCGCCAATAGAGATGATATTCCGGAAACCCCAATTTTGGATGACAGCGTTGAGGTGTTCCGCTGCCCGACTATGATGAAGTTCTGACAGCTATAGCTCGGCTGAAAAATAACAAAGCCGCGGGAGCTGATGGCTTACCTGCTGAGCTGTTTAAGAACAGAGGCGAAGCTCTACTTAAATGCATTCACGAGCTTCTATGCAGAATAAGGTCGGAAGAATGCATTGCGAACGATTGGAATCTCAGTGTGCTCTGCCCAATCCACAAGAAAGGCGATCCCACTATCTGTGCCAATTACCGTGGGATAAGCCTTCTTAATATCGCATATAAGGTCCTGTCGAGCGTTTTATGTGAAAGATTGAAGCCCATTGTAAACGAACTGATCGGACCTTATCAGTGTGGCTTCAGACCTGGAAAGTGCACCATCGACCAGATTTTCACGCTACGACAAATCCTGGAGAAGACTCAAGAAAAGCAAGTCGACACCCACCATCTTTTTGTCGACTACAAAGCCGCCCCCAATAAGGAAGCACCTGTACTCCACCATGTCTGAATTTGGTATCCCTGCAAAACTAATACGACTTTGCAGGATGACACTGAGCAACACCAGCAGCGCAGTTAAAATCGGGAAGGACCTCTCCCCACCATTTTTTACCAAACATGGTTTCAGACAAGGTGATTCCTTATCGTGCGACTTTTTCAACCTAATGATGGAAAATATCATCCGAGCTGTTGATATGAGACGTAGTGGCACAATATTCTACAAGAGTGTTATGCTGCTTGCGTATGCTGATGACATCGATATCATTGGCCATAATACGCGCGAAGTCAGTGCAGCATTTTCCAGATTAGAAAGAGAGTCAAGTCGAATGGATCTGGCAGGGAATGCAGATAAGACGAAATACTTAGTGTCAACAAACAAACAGTCCCAGCGTCTTGGAACCCACGTTACCGTTGACAATACCACCTTCGAGGTTGTGAAGAACTTTGTTTATCTGGGATCCAGCATTAATTCAACCAACGACATCAGCATTGAGATCAAACGAATAATAACTCTTGCCAACAGGTGTTACTTTGGGCTCAGTAGGCAATTGAGAAGCAGAGCCCTCTCTCGACGAACGAAAATCACGCTCTATAAATCGCTCATCATGCCCGTCCTACTTTATGCATCACAAACCTGGACGCTGAGCAGTTCAGATGAAAAGACTTTAGGAGCATTCGAGAGAAAGATTCTTCGTAAGATCTACGGACCAATCCGCGTCAATGGCGAGTACCGAATACGGTGGAATGATGAGCTGTATGAGCTGTACCCTGACATCGACATAGTCAAGCGAATTAAAATCGAGCGGTTTCACTGGCTTGGTCATGTTCAGCGCATGAAAGACGATGCTCCAGTGAAGAAAACATTCGATTCGGTACCCAGCGGCGGTCAACGCAGAAGAGGACGACCGCATCTTCGTTGGAAAGACCAAGTAGAGGACAACCTGACGAAGCTTGGAATTTCCAACTGGCGCCAGCAAACGAAAGACGAAGGGGAATATCAAAGTATATTTTACTCAATAAATATGAAAAAAACTGGACATTTCAGCCCTTGGAAGGACTTTGACCTAGCTTCTATTGATCAATTGTGTTGTGCGTGTTATTAAATGTTTGATCACAAATGGCCGAGAACTAGACCTACGTGTGTTTTATGCCGACTCCGAACGGCTTATGTCCTCAAGAAGCTTTACATGGCAATTTTTACTCTCTGAGGTTTGCCATTGTCTGCAGAGAGGTGACGATCGAACAGAAAAATTAATTCAATCGAAAAAACTTTCTGTCTGAGCTGGAATTGAACCGGGCTACCGCAGTTCTTAAGCTTAGGGGCCACGCACTTTACCCACTAGGCTACGGCAAACCTCAGAGAGTAAAAATTGCCATGCAAAGCTTCTTGAGAACATAAGCCGTTCGGAGTCGGCATAAAAATCGTAGGTCCAGTTCTCGATCATTTGTGATCAAAAATTAGTAACACGCACAACACAATTGATCAATAGAAGCTAGGTCAAAGTCCTTCCAAGGGCTGAAATGGCCAGTTTATTAATTTATTAAATTAATAGTTATATAAATAATAAATTTCTAATATTTTATAATTATATAAAAATAATTCACTATAATTCTTGAATCCGCGTTGAGTAAATGACGTCGTCGAGAGATCATTTTCACCAACGAATCGTCGTCGAAGATCATTTCGACGATCGAAAATTTAAATATTTATTTGACGACGTTTGCTCAGTAATTGAGTGAACAACCAATGCAGATCTCAGCGTCGAAATTGAAAGTTTCGAGAATATGGTCAGTCTTATTCTCCCGCAAGGACAAAACTATTTTTTAAGAAAAACTGTAAAAAATCACGATCTTAAAATGTTTTGATTTTTGTAAGAAAAACTACATATGTCTTAAAGTAATAATAAATAAAGGCTTTAAGTAACAATATCCTGCCAAACACGCTGTCACTCTCGATTTTTACCCACAAGCTACCTAATTGTCTAAATTTTGTCAATATTGATATTGAATTAATAATTTGCATAGTTTTTGCGTATGCATTTTTTGTTTTTGAGCAATGTATAGTTGAATGCAAATTTTGACTTTTTCAAAAAAATGAATATAAAGTTTTAAATCTCGGACACCAGAAGTGGTACCGAAGATAATATGCTTAATTAAGATTCTTCAAATATTTTTAATCGAAATATCTATTTTAAAACAGTAGGGAAAGACTACGATTTTTTTTCCTATTTTGATAGTTAAAAATTTTCGATTCGATCAGAACGTTAAAAGTTCTGAGAACACTCATAAGAACTTAATTTACTTACTACTCATAGCTGATCGCAGCTAAATAGCTTACAAATAAATGGTGTATATTTTATATGTTCACTTTTGAGAAGTTCTAATATAAAAAAATAAAGTTCATTATAAACTACTAGTAAGCCCGTGTGGCGTTAAAACGCCAAAATCAAACATACCTAGATTTTATTTGAAGCTATTGAAAACATTTTCAACTGATCAAAATTGAAATGAAATTAATTTTGGTCTTTTTGTAATATACGCGGTATCGCACGCACAACGACGATATATTGTTAGCATATTTAATTTCATACCCAAATTTATTTTAAATATATATAATATTTCTTGATTTCCAGTTGAAAACTGCCTGAACAAAAATTTTTCATTACCAGTTTCCAATTTCTAATAAAATTTTTGTGTAAATTTTTAAAAATTAAAAAATTTTCCGGCCAACAGTTTAGAAATTTATTTTCAACTGTAAGAAATCATTCCAGTATCACTTTGATATTGAATATATCAATTAATAGTTTTTACTGTGAAATTATAAAAGTTCATTCGTCAGTATAACAGTTTCATAGTTATTAGCCGATAGGTGGCGCTAAATACTTCACATATTTTTTGGCATATTCTGAAATTAAGAAGAGAAAAAGCAACACAACAACAACAATTATAAGCAAACTTTAACTCGCTATAACTTAAAAAATATAAATTTTTAAGAAATAAAAAGTCCAGTTTGCACATCTACAGGTCTAAACCTACCACACTATACTAAATTTATTGAGATTGGACTTGTACTTAAAAAGTCTTACGCCGGACAAAATTTGCGTTTGCGTAATATATATAAGACTAACTGGCCCTGTAGACGTTGTTCTCCCCTTTCTGGTAGTTGGCTTATCAATCCAAGTCTCATTTTATTACTCAGTTTCGGCGGGTCAATATTTTAAAGAAGTATATATTACTTCAATTATGTCTATTATTCTATTAGAAGTCTATTATGAACCAACTTTCGTTGTCAATATGTAATATGGCATTAAAATGAGTTCTTACATCTTGTTCTAATGTTCAAGATATAGCAAAATAGATAAAGCCAAAGCAATCCAAGAACCTGTAAACACTTTCCGTATCCGAAAACACCTCTTTGGTGATTGTAGCTCTTAATAAGCGATTATGACGATTTGCACGTGAAGTATCTCGCCACACATTCGACTTACTTCGACGACCTATGTTAGCTCGTCCTCTCTTTGGCATTGTAATAAACACATAAAAACGACACGGAATTGTTTTCACAGTAACTCAAATCTGTCGAACTTACCTTGATAATTTAACAAAATTGAAATCTTAAAACTGAGTCCTCAAGTCTTGCTTAACCGTGTTGCGGACCGTTGCCAAACGCCAATAAAATGTTATCAGTGAAACTGCATATGTAAATTGTGGTCAAATACTGAATTGCAGTGCGACCAATAACTCAAAAGCTGTTGAATTTCTCTAATTTAGGTTGTATGGTAGATACCACGCCCCCTTGTGCAATGCCATAAGGTGTTATCAGTAAAACTGCATGTGCAAATGGAGTTCTGAATACCGAATTCCGGGGCTGTGCGGCTTGTAACTCGAAAGCAATTCGATATCGCAAATTTGGGTTGTATGGGAAGTGCCACGCCCCTTTTCCAACGCTCATAAAATGTTACCAGTAAAACTGAATGTGTAAATTGTGGTCGAAAACTGAATTCCATGGCTGTGCCACCCATAACTCATTAGCTATTCAATTTCTCAAATTTGGGTTGTATGGGAGTTGCCACGCCCCCTTGTCCAACGCCATACAATTTTATAAGTGAAACGCAACGTATAAACTGTGGTCGAATACCGAATTCTGAGGCTGTGTGCCTATAACTCCAAAGCTTTTCGATATCAGTGATATGATATCAGTGAAAAATGATATCAGTGAACGATTACGGTATGTGCAAATTGTGGTCGAATACCGAATTCCGAGTCTGTGCGGCTTGTAACTCCAAAGCTATTCGAATACTTCCCATAAAAAATAGAAAATTTTTATACAAAAAGCTAATTGATTTGTAGGCGGTAAAAGGGGGTGTGGTAAACTTTTCTTTTTCTCTAATCCTTCCCTGATATGAGGTGGGAAAAAACGCAAAAAAATTATTAAAATCGGCCGAGCCGTTTCCGAGTTTTAGCGAGACTAACGCACACGCATTTGATTTTTATATATACAGGGTGCGTACGGTATTTGAGAAGATATTGCTATTAAAACTAAATCGTTCATATTTTTAACAAAAGTAATTCTAATTCAGTGAAATTTTTGCAGCAAGTAAATCGACTATTATACTTAACAATTATTCAATAAAAGCCCCGTCCGCGGCAATTACAGCTGCAATTATCGATCGGAAACGCCTGCATGCCCGAATTAGATGTTCCTTATTCATTTCGGGCGTAGCTCTGGCAATACTAGCTCGAAGGGAAGCAAACGTGTTGTGGGGGTGTTTATTGGTTTCCCGTTCAAGTGCGCCTTAATAATCCAGAGGATTAAGGTCCGCTGAGCTAGGTGGCCACAAGTGTGGGGTAACGTGGTCATGCAAATTCTGGGACATCCAATCTTGATTCGTCATGGCTTTGTGCACGCTATCTATCCAGGGTTTTTTTAAAACCTCAATGTAGGCGGCAGTATTCACCCGAAGCCCCTGAGGAAAGAAATGGGGTGGTATGACGTGCCCTTCATTGCTTACTACACCCAAAACCATGATGGTTGCAGGAAATTTTGTGTGCATTTTATGAGGAACATCTGAAGGAACCGAACATAACCACCTATCATTTCGTCGGTTTGTTTTCTGCTCCTGATCAAAAATCTTCTCGTCGAAAAAACCAGAGCATATCCAGACTTTCATTATGTTTTAATTTGTTTAAAAGTCATTTTGCACGAACTAATCGCTGATTCTGAGCTTGTGCCGACATAAACTGACCCCTGCGCTTCACATAAGATCTATACCGGAGGTCCTCGTGGACAATTTTTCGGATTAAGTCCTCAGAAACATTGAGGTCCCTCGCGGCGGCTCTTACGGGCTTTGAAGGGTCCTGCTCAATAACGTCTTGAGCTTGTTGAACGAATTGTGGGATTCTAACACTGTCCGAACCTTTTTTATGCTTTTTGCTTTTAGCAGTACTTTCCACATCGCCACCAGATGCTTCCAACTCTTGACGAACTTTATAAAAAAACGATCGAGCGACTTTAAAAAATTGGCTGATTTCAAGATCGTTGTGTTCTGCGTGTAAAGCGATGATAACTGCGTGTCTTTTCGTTTTTTGCGTTAGGATATGGTCCTTCATTGTTAATGTGAAAAGAAATAAAAGATCATGTTACAATATATAAAATGGCAGGTACATATAAGTGTCCTCAAATACCGTACGCACCCGTATAGATAAATAGATTATAAAATATCAACTATAATAAATAATTCATGCTGCTGATGCAACAATTTTTTTCAAAGTGACATACTCCTAAAAAATTTATTTCGAAATTTTTGTCTTATTTTCTGTTGATCTTATCCACCGTAAGAAAAATAAACATTATTGTTTTGGCCTAAAAACAAAAGTCTGGCACGTTTCATTATTGACGTCAGACCAGCTTTAAGTTTCATTAAGCTGCTAGAATAAAACAGATTACACTTTGAATAAAAAAAAAAAGCAGGAAATGTTCGCGAAAAAGAACTCCAGTGCATCGTAGTTTTAAGATATTTGGAAAATTTAGTTATTCTAATCGACTTAGTATTAATGATCTGCTGACAAGGAAATTGTCGAAAAACTTTTTCGAAAAATTATTTTTTAGAATTATATTTATAAAAAAACAAGTTTGGTTTTTTCTTAACTTTGTAAAAGATGCCCAATAATACTCTGGATGTATCGACAATTTCAAAAAAATATAAACATTTTAAATTTGAGCAAAATTTTATATACAAAAGTTTTTTTAAAACTCTCAAAATTCGGATGTTTAAAACGAATAAATATAATTAAAAAAAAAAATTTAAATATTGTCATAATAATGCCATCATCAGTCATCAGTAGATTTTAATTATTTGGAATGTCCTACAAAAAAGTTGTCGTTTGGTAGAGACAATTATTAATTTTGCTTCTATTTATTTATTTCTTCATTAATGTCTTTGGATACAATATCCTTACACACTACTTAAAACTAATAAAAAATAAAAACAAAATATATGTACCTACTTTATTAATATAGAATTAACAAAATAGGATAAAAAAGTAACATCTTTAGATGCAAAAGCTCTAATTTAGCAATTTCTTAAAAGTTAATTTCGAAAAGTAAAAGCTAAATCATTCTTTGAAGATAGTTCATTATACATTGTTAACGCGAGAGTAATGATGGGCTCTTTAAGAGCATACAGACCCAGCGGTAAAATAAGCAGACATTTTGAAACATATCCGAATGTTTTATATGATCTCTAACATAAAATTTTGCTCCGAATGTCACTAGTCCGATTGTAAGTGAAAATGTGGCTGATTGCGAGGAGCAAAGAGCAAAAGCACAAAGAAAAATGACGAAATAAATAGGAAACTTTTACATATGGAAATATCTCCTAAAAAATTCGAGACCGACATTTTATTTTTACACTTTTAGAGTAAAAAATCCCAAATATATTTAATAAAAATAAAAAAAAATATTTACGCGTGGGCCGTAAACTGCACTTATGCCAATATTTTCACCAAACTTGAATTTTCCAAAAGTGGAAAAAATGCAACATTCCCTCCTGAATGAAGAAAAAGCCGACTGGCAACACTTACACAAATGTGAACAAACAAACTTCAAAATTTTCAAATTCGATCAACTCGTGCTTTTGTTAACAGTTTTGTTTGCATTAAAGAAGAAAAAAGTTTTGTCAACGAGTTTTGATATTTTATTCAATATTTATTTCAAGTGAATCAATTAAATATATATAGATCTTAAGTAAGTGTTATTAAAAGCATCAACAACATCAGGATGGATGGATTCAGCAGCAGAAATTTAAAGCGGCTGGCAAAAAAAGAGGAGGAAATTTATAGAAAAATTAGACGTGTGTCCACCCATATAACTTCATTTGGTAATGTAGAAATTCCCCTTGCTAGTTTTAGTGTACCTACTGAGGCAGAGATTCCAGGTGCAAGTACTGAGAATAGGTTTAAAAAGTCAAAATCACCAGCTGCAAACAGTGAAACAGAAATTCCTTGTGCAAGTGACGAGTTTGACTTCCCCACAATCCCAACTAAAGCAGAAGTTGAAATACCCAATATCTCATTAAAAGTCAAACTCGCCTCTTGGTATCGTAAATACCTGCCAGGAAGAATATGTTGTGATGAGTTATTACAGATTCTAAATTCTGAACAATTAGATGTTCCTATTTCGACCAACTCATTAATAAAACAACATGAATTAATAACAAGAAGAACCATTGCCCCTGGAACATACTTTCACATAGGAATAAAACATCATATGCAATCGTTAAAATCCGAAATTTCTGAATTTGAGTTGCAAGAACTACTTTTAGATTTAGGTGTAGATGGGCTTCCGCTATTCAAGAGCTCTCAAACTTGTTTATGGCCAATAATGGGACATTTTTATAATGTACCGGTTTCTAGTGTTTTTTTAATTGGAACGTTCCTTGGTAAAACGAAACCGTTAAGTATCGATAGTTATTTACACGATTTAATGAACGAACTTCAAGAAATAAATGCAACTGGAATTTCTATAGGTAACTTTGCAGTGAAAGTAAAAATTAGAGTTTTTATTTGCGACACTCCTGCGCGCTCGTTTTTATGTGGAATCGTAGGTCACAATTCATTCCATGGCTGTTCTAAGTGTGAACAAATTGGAACCCGTATAGAAAACACAACAAAATTTATGGCCCAAGCTGGTCCTTTACGTACTAACGAAGACTTTTTAGTTAGAAAGGATCCCCTGCATCATCTAGCTCTTTATATAGACAAAAGGTCTATTTTAGAACATAACATTAGAATGGTTTCATAGTTTCCTGTTGAGCCAATGCATTTATTTGACCTAGGTGTGTGTAAGAAAATTTTGACTTGCTTAGCTAATAAAAAAAATAATCATTCCAAATTAACCAATTATTGTATGATTTGGATTTAATATCAAACAAATTAGAAACGTTATCCAATTTTGTACCTTTTGTACCTTGATTTATCCCGATGGAAATCTATAGAATTCCGTCAATTTGTTTTATATACTTCCATTATAGTTTTTAAAGATGTGTTGAACGAAGATTATTATTATCATTTTTTACTATTTCACTGCTCATATAGACTGCTGCTTTCTAAAAACTATTTAACTTTCCTTCATGTTATAGATGATATGTTGCAAGATTTTGTAAGTTATTTTGAAGTTTTGTATCCGAAAAAAATGTTAACATATAACATACACAATATGCTACATATAACAGAATGTGTTAAAGAACATGGTTATCTTCAAAACTTTACAGCATACAAGTATGAAAACTTTTTGCAGCAAATTAAAAAAAAAACAAAGAGTCCCTCAAATATTCTTCAACAAATAAATAATAACTTTAAACAATGCAATCGTCAAAATGAAAATCAAAGTTATGGTTTTAAAATAACTAGAAATGGTATTATAAAGCAATATACGACACCAGGATTCAACTTGTCAACAAAAGCACATAACAATCTATGCTGCATACAAAACTCGATCCCTTTTATCATAAATAATTTTGAAGTTATCAATGAAAAAAAGAGTTTGTTATAGGAAAAAAAATTTTAAACACTTCTAGTTTCTTCGAAGCACCCCTTTCTTCTTCTGAATTAGGTATAGTGGTAGTTTCGTTCAAGTCTTTAGGTCTTGAAGAAAAAATTCCTATAGAAAATATAACTTTTAAATATGTATATTTTCCGCTAAATGACGATTTCCTCCTCTTGCCATTGCTTCACACATGCAACTTTCCATAACTTCCCAGTAGTTCCAGTCTTGAAGAAATCTCAAATGAATCATGTACGATTTTTCTTGATCTTTGACGAAACATGCTGATTTTGCCATACATTTCATTGACGAAAATTTCATATAAATGTTCCAAATTCGTGCAAGACGCAATGCAGAAACGTCGGGATTTTTCATGCACGAACCCAATATCGAAATATTGAGGAATTTTCGTTGACGAAAAGTAGACAGGAATATAAAGAAAATTCGTCAAGTAATTAAAATCGAAACTTACAGCATTATTTCCTATCTCTAACGAGCGACCCAACGAACGAGTGCTAGGCGAACGATGTTGTGTTCTAATTGAGATCTGTATCTCTAACGAACTTGTTCGCCAGCCCTTACGGCAAGCTTACGCTTCTTACGTTAATTCAATATGTTAAACCTAAGCTGTTGTCAAATCCAGCATTGCTAGATCAAACATTTCCGAAGTTTTTTGAATTTTATCTATTTCCTTAAAGATTTTCTTTACTTTTTTGCTTTGTTTCTTGTTTGTTGGCAATACTCAGTTTGTCAAATTTGTTCGGTTTGTTTTTTTTAAGACAGCTGTTCTTGTTTACTGTTGATTTGTGTTTTTGAAAAATTACAAAATAATTTCAATAAATTTTGTGAATTTAAAGAAAAATGTGTTAGTGTTAATAATTAAATATATACAGCAATTGCAAATTTTAGATTTTCACCATGTTGATGGAAGTGTGTTTGCTGACGAAGACTGTGAGACAGCACAAAGGTTTTGAGCTAGCAGTGAGTTAAAAGCAGTGAGTTTTTTTTTAAAATATATTTTAAAGTGCATCACAACTTTTGACCACTGCACGGGGCGATTCACCCTCATCGAACCAGGTGTCAGCTTCAGTATATATATATATATATATTTATATATATTAACATTTTTTTTGCTGTATTTTCCACAAGCACATATATGTAACGATTACTTTAAAGTGTTCGTTTGATTTTGACATGTCTGCTCGTGATTTGGTTGGCTGTTAGAGATACAGATTGCAAAAATGTTACTGTATTACGGCATCGTTCGCCAGCTAACAGCTGTTCTCGTTAGTTCACACTGTTCGAATTACATATTTAAAAACCACGAACGAGCAGTGTTTTGAACGAAACGATTGATCGGATAGAGATGCAGAATGATGCCGTTAAAATCGAAAAATAAAATGCTTGAAGGAATGCCGAAACGTTGAAGAATTGAAAACGCTGTATTGTTGCAGTTAAGCCTCTGAACGACTCGGCAAATTACAACAATCATGAATATCTTTAACCCTTTGACGACCACAGGCAAGTATACTTGGGACCTATGATTGTCCGGGTAAGAGATAGAGCAAATATCATCAAAGAGGATTTGTAAAGAAAGCTCAGGGCAACAACAACTTAGAATGAAGTAGATTGCTACCTGGTCTCACCCGAGCTGGAGAAGCCCACAAAGTTGAAAAATATTACAAACAAAAAGTTATAATTCTAAAGCCCTCTAAGAGCCGAAAAAATGTCGCGCATTAATGAGACTCCATTATGTTTGGGAGTCATCCCTTACCTTTCAAAAATTTTAAGTTTAGAAGTTTTCGTGTATTCCAAGGAGACCACAGGGCCTAAAACAGGTTAGGCAAATATATTTGCCTCTGGGCGACGAGGGAGCAAAACTTATAAAAAAAAACAAAGTACAAAAATGCCGTTAGTTTGTTCGTCATGTGTTTGCTTTTGCATGATTTGTTTTCTATTTCCCTGTGCATCTTTATTTATGTTTAGTCTTTGTCGAAATTGAGTGAAAGCAGACGTATTGATTGAAAGTGATTTTTTATAGTTTGTGCGATATTCTTGATAAACAGCATCTTTGTGCAGTGTTTTTTCCATATTCGTTACTAAAACAAATTTTTATGAAAATGAGTGCATCAACGCGTGATCGTTTGTTTTTTCTTCGATCGGACGAAATCGAGCAGATTTTGCTTTGCGACACCAGTGACAACGAAGATGATGGTGTCACAAACTTGGATGAAGAAGACATCGCATTTCTTGAAAATGACGCTTTAGAAAATGAAGGCGAAGACAATATAGAAGTCATCATTGAGGGCGCAAATGATGCAGCTCCTGCACCTAAAAAACTGAGATCACACCGGACGCAAATCCCAACGCCAGTAAGCCCAGTTCCATCGACATCAAATCTAGCACTGGATCCAGTTGGCATACGATGTGTTCAACACTGTTAGTAATTTTGAGGGTAAGTTATCATTAGCCAAAATGCATAGCTACTTGTTTGTCAGTTCATTTATTTTTTGTTGCAGAATTGTGCATCATGATAGTTGAACAGTCAAATCTAAACGCCATACAAAAAGGCCGCATTTTCACTATTACGGTGACTGAGTTCAAGGCCTATATGGGTTTGATTATACGTATGACCCTTGTCAAATTGCCCAACATTCGTCTGTACTGGTCTACAGATAACACTTTCCGCCAAGCCCAAGTAGCTGATGTCATGACCCGGAATCGATTTGAAGAAATAACTTCCAATCTTCACTTTTCCGACAACGAACAGGATGATAAAACCGATCGCGCTTACAAAATCAGGCCAATTATAAACCATTTAAACAAGGCTATGCCGGAAACGTACACGTACCCAAAGAAACTATCAATTGATGAACACATGGTGAAGTTCAAAGGTCATAATGCTATGAAGCAGTACATGAAGGATAAGCCTGTTTCGTGGGGCTTCAAACTTTGGTGCTTGTGTGAATCGGAAACTGGCTACTTATACAATGTTGAAATTTACACAGGTAAAAAGCAATTCGTGGAACACGGCCTTGGTGAGTCTGTTGTTTTGCAGCTATGTGCACCCCTCGCAATAAAAGGCATTGAAGTTTATTTCGACAACTTCTTCACTAGTCTAAACCTTATGCACATTCTCCAGGAAAACGAAATAATGGCCTGCGGCACAATTCGGAGCAATAGAAAGCATATGCCAAAGAATTTTCCGGCGGATAAAATAATGAAGCGGGGCGACATAAGCTACTTTACATCTGACAGCATTTCTGTAGTTATATGGATGGATAATCGTGGCGTATATCTGGCATCAAATTTTATTGACCCAACTGCTGTGTTTCAAGTAAAGCGCCGTGTTGTTGGACAAGCTGGAAAAGTTGATGTCAGCTGCCCTTTGGTTATCCAACACTACAACAAGGGAATGGGTGGACTTGACCTTATGGACCAGAAGAAGGTTTATTATGAGTACGATCGTAGAAGCAAATGGCGTTTCTATATTCGTCTGTTCATCGATCTCTTCGAAATATGCATCCATAATAGCTATATAGTCTACAACAAGCTAATACTACCCAGCAGCTTTTCGACAAACATAACATCTATTGAATATAGGGCAGCTTTGGCCAAGGAACTAATCAGTGACTTCACGTCAAGAACGCGAGCATTTCCAGAAGTTTCCAGAATTGGAAACCACAAGTTAGTCAAGCCCCGATCTCTCCACAAAATGGAAAAGCGCGACCAATGGAAACGGTGTTCGAATTGTACAGCGAAGGGCAAATATAGCCGAACCAATGTATTTTGTGTCCAATGCAACTTGTTCCTTTGCTTCACTACATCCCGCGACTGCTTTGGAATTTACCAAACACAACATTAATTAATAGTTTTTCTTGTAAAATTTTTAAATATAACATATACTTATGCATAAAAATCTTAATTGTACATTTATTTTTTTTGGGATAAAATTTTCCGTCGTTGATCACAGGCAACTATACTTGCCGTCAAAAATTGGAGACAAGGGGGAGATTTAGGGATCCAATTTTTTGTGAAGCAACTACCAATAGGCCATAGAAAAAAAAAATAGAAAAAAAATTAAAATCGCTTCGGCCAAAAATGTCTGGTCGTCAAAGGGTTAAGTTGTTGTAATAGAGTGGAAAAAGTTAGGCGCTGACAACCGCCAGTTTGCATTTTATTTTGTATGAATTTTTTTTAAGTTCAACAGCTCATGCAGAAACTTCCTTCAAGAAATCATCACGAAAAGTTCGTCAATGATGCCGCAAACTACTGGGTTAATTTATTATTAGAATGTCATCATTACTTAAACGTAAACACTATGCAACGGCACAAGAAAACAATGGTAATGTAGTATTTTTATAAAATGACCTCCGACAAACAATTATTTATTTTTTTAATTGCAGATTTATTAACAAAACTGGATACGATTTTAAGCAATCAGATTGAAATTATAAAAACCACAGCAATAATAAATGAGCGTGTCAATGCATTTGAACGAAAATTAGAAGATATGAATGGTAAATATATACTGCAACTACTAAGGTTGACTACAAATAACAAGAAGTAATTCACACCACAAATATCATATTTTATTTTAGATGAAGTAGTAAAAGAACGTTCAAAAATACTAGCGATCCTAAACCAATTTATAAGAAAAAATATCCGGTTACCAGACACACGAGAATTTCCTGTAAAAACCGCTGACGAATTGGAAGCACTAAATACAAATATTATGAACGATCCCGAAAACTATGTAAGATGAATTTAATTGCAAATAATCATGTTTTGAATGTAGTTATACAGTTTGTTTAAAAAAACTGAATAATCACTGTGAAAAAAATATAGAAGAATACTTTTCTTTTGTTTGCATACTGTAATACTACTGTAATATCAGAGTAATTAAGTAATATCAATTTAAAAATTTCATGCTTTTTGAAATTGTAATTTTTTTTAAAACTGTTGTCATAATGTATAAATGAATTTTTGAAATTTTAGTCTCTTTTTGAGCCTGTCTACACTGGCTTCACTCAACCGACTTTGACATGGAAAAGTTGTTTAATATTCACACACATAACTTGCCTCACTTTATGTCTGCATTTGCTTCTGTGCTGCTTTATAATAAAACATTTTAAAGCAATAAAATGAAAAAACACTCAAAAGGGCAAATTTCAAATCAAAGTGATCTCTTCAACAGACATCAAAGTGAGTCGGTGGAGTGAAGCTAGTGTTGACAGGGTATTTCATATAAAAGTTGTTGTCATTTCCTAAATTTTGAATTTTCGCTGTTCTATGCATTGATGAATATGTAATGTACATAAAAATAATTTGAAACATTAAAACAACCATATTTGTGGCTATTTTAGAAAATAACTTCTTCACAAGTTTTGATTAAGTATAGATTTCAGTACATATGCAAAACCTAGAATTCAATTTTTTCGAAATTAAATTTTGCGAAATATTACCTTCATCCACTCATGTCTTAATTTATTCTTTAAGTTTCTTTTTTTCACAACAATTTTCTTTATCAAAACTATTTACCCATCTGAATTGAATAATCAAAACTATTATTATTTATAAACGGTTATAAAAGCATATTTAAATAAGGACAATAATAATACATTTTCATTTATATATTAATTGTTCTTATTATTCTTCATATTTATCCTTAAATTTTCTCTTTTTTAAAAATTTTGTTTCAAAAAGATGGATTTACTTATAATTCTATTGTTTGTCTATCTTAATGGAATTTTTAAAAAATTTTTTGAAAATGTTTATAGAAAAAATTGGAAAAAGACAGTAATGCTAAATTTTATTTTGTACAGGGTGTCACAGACATATTGCCATCCCCTTTTTCATATTTTTGTATTTAAACTTTTATAAGAGCTTAATCTGTTAATTTTGCAATACTTATATATACGAGTAATAAATACAATTGAATGGAACACACATATGTATAATAAGCATTCATTAAGCTACAATGTTTTCACATAGGATAATTGGACTTCCTTGTACAATGTTTCTATATCGGATATATCTAAACTCTCCTCACAATGTTTCCACCTTAGATTTATCCGAAGTCACATACAATGTTTCCACATTAGATATATCCGACGTCACATACAATGTTTCCACATTAGATATATCCGACGTCACATACAATGTTTCCACATTAGATATATCCAACGTCACATACAATGCTTCTACATTAGATATATCCGACGTCACATACAATGTTTCCACATTAGATATAACCAACGTCACATGCAATGTTTCAAGTTAGGATGTATCTGCTTCCTATGACAAGCTTGTGTAAATGTAAAGTACAATTAAGCATAGGCTTAGGATGTATCCAACATACATTGTATGTTAGAGATCATAGGTCTTGTTAAGATCATTTTTACCGCTGGGGAGTTTATGCACTTGGGAGTGAAATAGAGAGTAATGCCGCAATGACCGTGCAGGAATATTAAAATCAATAAAATTTAATAGCTCGGGAGAATCTATTTGACCAGAATCTATGTATGTGGGTATGTGGCTATATCAGGTATAGACTCCAAAACCGCTGAAAAGGTCTTTATGAAATTTTCAGGGAAACTAAAGCCACATCTTGAGAGTGTTCCTGTGAGGTTTGGTAACGATTGGACCTGGGGGGCGTGGTACCTCCCATACAAGCCAAATTGTCGCTATCGACCACAAACAAAAAAAAAGGATATAATCAGACGGTTTTGATCGTAAAACTAAGATTTAGTAATTTGATTTGTATGGTTACTGTCGGTAACTGTATAAAAAATGGGCATGGTCGCAATAAATATACGCCCTTTTTTCGAAATAGTGGCAATTCCGGAGTTCTATACATTTTTATAGTGAAACTTACTGTGTAGGTGATCCAAGAGGCGGCATAAATACACGACAACTTTTACGCCCCACAAATCAATATCTATACCCAGTGTGCCAAACGGATCTGTAACGAATCCGTAACGAACTCACTTCTTCGTTCATTTTTTCCGAAACGGATTGCGTTTCGCATCCGGAACGGATCCTTTTTCGTATGAAATTCCTCTCTCCGTTACGGACTTCAGTTACGAATCCGTTTCGGACTTCAGATACGAATCCGTTTCGGACTACAGTTACGAATCCGTTTCGGACTTCAGATACGAATCCGTTTCGGACTTCAGATATGAATCTGTTTCGGGCTTCAGATACGAATCCGTTTCGGACTTCAGATACGAATCCATTTCGGACTTCATATACGAAACAGACGTTTCAGACTCTTTTTTTTTAAATAATGCGAACTCGCAACGGACTCGTTTGACGCATTTAGCTATATATGTTAAAAATATAGGATCTCTAAACAAGTTTGACGCATTCAAATTCGAAAACTTTTTGCAGGAAATTAAACGTAAATTAAAACAAAAAAAATTATTTTGTAATAAAATTTATAAGAGAGTAGTGGAGGCTAGTTTAAATGGTAAAAAAAATAATTCAAAATATCAAACAAACGAGTACAATGTTGGTGAGTTCCAGGATGGCTCATACTTGTTTCTTCAAACAGCTCAACATTATTTTTCATTGAAGCATCCCAATAACTTTTACTGCTATAATGACAAAGCGTACCAAATTCACGCAATTAAAAAAGTTTCCGAAAAATATCTTGTGTACGGCTATCCTATAGTCACATTTAACTTGATCACTAATGATAATTATTTAAAAATTCTGACAAGTACTTTTCTTCGATTTGAAGGAGAGCTTGAGGAGCACGAGCTTAATGAAATAAAAAAATGTTTAAAATAAAAATAAGCACACAATTGTATTTCGTATCCCTAATCCACTGAAAATAAAATAAGAAATTGTAAAACAAATTTAAGACTGTCTTTTATGTTAACGTTGTGGTAATTTTTTTGACGGATTCGTAACGGGTTCGTAACGGGTCCGTCAAAACATAAGAGCGATTCCTCTCAAAAATACGAATTGCTTTTTCCATTTTTTCGGATCCGCCTCGAACTCAGAACGGACTTCAGAAACGAATCCGTAACGGACTTCAGATACGAATCCGTTTCGGACTTCATATACGAATCCGTTTCAGACTCTTTTGGCGGATTCGTAACGGGTTCGTAACGGGTCCGTCGAAACATAAGAAAGCGTAGTGCGTACTGAAGGACTCGTAACGGGTTCGTAACGGATCCGTATCCGTTTTTGTGCACATTGGGTACCCAATGACGAGTCCGTCAACCCGTTACGAATCCGTCAAAAAAATTACCACAACGTTAACATAAAAGACAGTCTTAAATTTGTTTTACAATTTCTTATTTTATTTTCAGTGGATTAGGGATACGAAATACAATTGTGTACTTATTTTTATTTTAAACAACTTTTTTATTTCATTAGGCTCGTGCTCCTCAAGCTCTCCTTAAAATCGAAGAAAAGTACTTGTCAGAATTTTTAAATAATTATCATTAGTGAACAAGTTAAATGTGACTATAGGATAGCCGTACACAAGATATTTTTCGGAAACTTTTTTAATTGCGTGAATTTTGAACGCTTTGCCATTATAGCAGTAAAAGTTATTGGGATGCTTCAATGAAAAACAATGCTGTTTGAATTAGCTGTTTGAAGGAACAAGTATGAGCCATCCTTGAACTCACCAACATTGTACTCGTTTGTTTGATATTTTGAATTATTTTTTTTACCATTTTTTACCATTTACTAGCCTCCACTACTCTCTTATAAATTTGATTACAAAATAATATTTTTTGTTTTAATTTACGTTTAATTTCCTGCAAAAAGTTTTCGAATTTGAATACGTCAAACTTGTTTAGAGAACCTATATTGTTAACATCTGTAGCTAAATGCGTCAAACGAGTCCATTGCGAGTTCGCATTATTTAAAAAAAAAAGAGTCTGAAAAGTCTGTTTCGTATATGAAGTCCGAAATGGATTCGTATCTGAAGTCCGAAACGGATTCGTATCTGAAGCCCGAAACAGATTCGTATCTGAAGTCCGAAACGGATTCGTATCTGAAGTCCGAAACGGATTCGTATCTGAAGTCCGAAACGAATTCGTAACTGAAGTCCGAAACGGATTCGTAACTGAAGTCCGTAACGGAGAGAGGAATTTCATACGAAAAAGTATCCGTTCCGGATGCGAAACGCAATCCGTTTCGGACAAAATATACGAAGAAGTGAGTTCGTTACGGATTCGTAACAGATCCGTTTGGCACACTGGGTATATATAAAAAGCAAAACGATGTGTGTCTGTGTGTGTGATGCCTATAGATTCCAAAACTACTGAGCCGATTCACCTGAAATTGAAATTCAGAAAAGATTAATTGAAATTCAGAATAGATTAATTGACGTTGAGAAAAGATAAATTGAAATTCAGAAAAGATCAAGTAAAATTTTAAAATTGTATTTGATATTCAAAAAAGATTTATTGAAATTCAGAATACATCAACTGATATTTAGCAAAGATCAATTGAAATTCAGATTTGGTCAATTAGAATTCAAAAACGAATATTTTAAATTCAAAATAGATCAATAAATATTCAGAATAGATCAATTGGAAATCAGAAAAGATCAATTGAAATTCACAAAAGTTTATTTGAAAATCAGAATAAATCAATTGAAATTTAGTAAAGAACAATTAAAACTCGGAAAATATTAATTAAAATTAATAAATTTCATCGTAGAGGCGTCATTAAAAATATTCATGCAACCGTGATAATCGTATAACCCTTAAATCTTTTATATTGAAAAATACAAAATTTCTAAATGCATCCATTGGTTCCTAATACAGTTGCGATAAAAAGATGGAAATAAAAATGGCTGGTAAGTCATAATCGTTTAATATGAATATTTCAAGATGGAATAAATAAAAAATATGGTATGTGGCAAATAGCTGTTTAGAGAGCTGTTGTCACTTTTCAGTTTTTAACTTACTTAAGTCAATATGAATGTTTTTGTTTTGCAATATATAAGTATTAGTTGGCTTCAAATTTCACAGTCGTTCGATATATTTCTATGCAATTAGTAAACAATTCGAGCAGAAGTGTGTTTTTCCAAGTATAGTGAATATGAATTTTTTGTTTTAGCCAAATTTCATAGATAACACGGTGCTACAATGAAAATGTACTTTTGAAATGACATAGCACAAGTTGTAGATCTGGTCGCTTATAACATGACACCATACTTGAAATTGTTAATACACCCCCAAAATTTAATTTTACCGTTAAAAAAATCGATTTTTAGTTACTTGATGCATTAAACAACCATTAACTCGGCAATTTTTCAACCGATCTTCAATTTCAAAACGGTTTTGGAAAGATAATATGTACAAAATATGTGCACATCTTTAGAACTTTAAGAAGAACTTTTTGAGTTATAATCGGCCAAACCTAATATTTTTACCTTTTTTCCACTTTCTTCAACTTTGCGAATTATTTACTGCCAAAGTTTTTTCAAAAGCTTTCGTTAAAAATAAAATGAATTTTTATTTATGAAAACCGGATGAAAATTTACTGAGTTATTAAATATTTCTATAAATAAGAAATTACGCCTTCATTGCTCAATGGGTCTTGTGAGAGTTCATGTATCACTTTGATAAATTCCATTAAATATAACTCTATGATTTATTTTAAAATTAGTGTATTTTTTATATATAAATGATCCTTTATTTTTCTATTTGGAAATTTAAACACCCCCAAGATTATTACTTTTACATTAAACTAATCTTTATATGAATAAAGCAATATTTTAGAATTTTTGCATTTTTTGTTTCATTGTAAAAAGTTTTTTCGACTTTGATCGATATACGGGTAGTTTACAGAAGAAATAATTACTGTAAAATTGGTCCTAGGTAGAAAACTTTTTCAATTTGAAATGATACAGAACATCATTTTCAGTTAGAACATATTTATAAAACATAAAAAATAAACTGGCCATTTGGCCACTTTGACCCAGCGTCTATTGATCAATTGTGTTGTGCGTGTTATTAAATGTTTGATCACAAATGACCGATAACTGGACTTATGTGTATTATGCTGACTACGAACGGTTTATGTTCTCAAGATGCTTTATATATAGAAGCTACATATATATGTGGTGCTCTATTACATCACCACATAGAGTAAATCTCTACAGCCTATATTACCTTTAGTTACATTAATACTTACCTCTTTGTTATATTGTACTTACCTTTAGTTACATTAATACTTACCTCTTTGTTATATTATACTTACCTTTAGTTTCATTAATAACGTATTATACTTACACTTGCCTATAAAACACTTGTTATAAAAAAACATTTTGAATTGTATTCAGTTATTATAATTTCAGAAATTTTCATTTTGAAAATTTCAGTATTAATAATTTGTTCAAAGAAAATTGTTCGAATAAAAAATTATAAAATAAAAAATTGGTTTTAAAATAAAAAATTAATTTTAAACAAAATCCATAAATGTTCGCACTAAAACTGGCGATCCTGCCAGGAGCACCAAAAACTGGCGATCCTGCGACACGAACATCAAAACTGGCGATCCTGCGACACGAACACCAAAACTGGCGATCCTACAAACCGCACTAAAATTGGCGCTCAACAACAGGGAGCAGTAAAATGGCTACATCAATTTAAAAACAAAGCGACACCAATTCCGCTACAGAGTCCCAAGCCAATTCTAATGGCAACAACTCATCAACAGAAATTGGCACTACATCAGCAGATGGCTTAATTAATGAGAATCGGCCAAATCAAACACGTTCCACAACAGATACGCCAACGCCCACTACACCTACGGTTGATACAACTACAGCAGCACCAGCAACTGCTTCTGCACCAAGAACAACAGCCACAGATAAACCAGCAACAGGCACAACATTATCCACAACGCCACCTTAAGTTCCTCCTCAATCGTCACTACCGCCGGTGCCAAAAAACAGCTACAACCACAGCGCTCCAACAACAAAAACAGCAGCAGACAAGGTCACTGCCAGAAAACAACAACAACAACAACAACAACAAAAAGAACAACAACAATAATAACAGCAGCCATAACAACAACAACAACAAAACAGCTACAACGACAGCGTTTATAACAACAACAACAACAAAGTGAGCAACAACCACAATAACAGCAGCTACAACAACAACCACAACCACAACGAAAAGAGCAACAACAACAACAACGTTGGCAGCAACAACAACAACGTCAGCAGCAACAACAATTTATTTTATATGAAATTTTATATTTTGTAAAAATCTATATTTATTTTTGTTGACATTTATAAAATATTTTTTTCAGGCTGCGTATCACTTTAGCTCATCACGAGGCACACAACATAGCTTCTTAAACGAATTTTAGACGATAGGGTCGTAAGAAACCTATCGTCTCACTTTCGTAGGCACTACACTACACTAGGGACATAGGTACACTAAAAAAAAAAAAAAAGGGAAGAGTTAGAATTTTCAAATAGAAGCAAATCTAGAGGGAAGAATGCTACGAACACCCCCACACACCCCTTACTCCACTCCCACCCCTTACTCCACACACCGGAGAGGGAGATAACACACCATTCATAGACTTTGAGACTAACCCTCTCACACCACCAACACAAATACACACGGTTTCGGTAAAATTATCTACATTGTGGACGAGTTGCCCAGACGCTTGGTTCGCACATGCGGAAATACAATTCCAAGCGAAAGGAATCACAGTCGATAAGACTAAATACGAATACTTGGTAACCTCGTTACCACAAGAAGTCATAGTCACTGTGCTAGACTTTATCCAAAAACCGCCAACACAAAACACATACGAAGGGCTTAAAAAGACATTGCTCGATAGATTTTCACTGAGCGAAAACAAGCGATTAGATAAAATCCTTTCGGATTCTGAGATGGGTGACTAAAGGCCATCTCAGTGCTATCGGTCACTTCTTCTACTAGCTGGATAAACAGTCAGTGGCGATTTAATTTATAAATTATGGCTACGCAAGTTGCCAAAAAGTTTAAATATCGCCTTGACCGGGTCCAGACACAGAGAACTAGAGGTCCTCTTAAAACTAGCAGATGACTTATGGGAAGCCATGACTGGTAGTGAAATTTCTACCATGTCTAAAAAACCAGCTTCCGGCTCAGAAGAAATAATGGCGATTACCCAACGTTTCGCGGAGACCACATCCACAATTTTAGAAAACTTTAATAAGTTGGCACTGGAGGTACAAGAACTGAGAAGTGAACGTTCTCGATCACAAAGCTCAAACTTCCAAAGGTACTCCAGACGTCGTTCATCTAGAAGAGAAGGGTCACAACAAAGACCGGCCAACTGGGTTTGTAGGTACCACTACAAATTTGGCAGAGCGGCCAGACGATGCGAACAACCATGCGCGTATGTTCAAACGACATCCACACCAAACCACAATACACCAAACACATTAAACTAAAAAACACCATCATTGCAACGGCTAATGATGGGAGTTCTATAACACTAACACGCCGTTTATTCATATTTGACAAGGACAATAACTTAAATTTCTTAATCGACAGTGGCGCTGAAGTTTCCGTATTGCCATCCTCCAAATTCAAAATTTATAAAAAATCTGATTTGACACTCCAAGCTGCTAATGGCACAGCAATATCGACTTACGGAAAAAAATTGTTAAACGTAAATTTAAAACTCAGACGAGAATTTCCTTTCACTTTCATATTAGCAGATATCACAAGACCTATCATTGGCGCAGACTTTCTTACCAAATATGGACTTCTAATAGATCTAAAACACAGAAAACTCATTGACCCCCTTACAAAATTATCCGTCAACGCAATTTCGAGGTATTCTGAAACACAATTACCAAAACTATTTACACTCGACGACAAATACACACAGTTACTCAAACAATTACCTTCACTCTTCACAGAACCAGATTACACTGCACCAATCAAACACAAGACAGTACACCACATAGTTACAGAAGGACAGTTACCATTCACACGACCACGACGTTTAGACCTATCAAAATTAAAAATCGCAAAACAAGAATTCGACTTTCTAGTCAAGTCAGGAATTTGTAGACCGTCTGACTCGAAAACTTCTTCTCCACTACACCTTGTAGCCAAACGCGAACCAAATGACTGGAGACCATGTGGTGACTACAGACGACTGAACGCTATTACTGTACCTGACCGTTACCCTTTACCACATATACACGACTTTTCCATCAACTTACACAACACAAACTTTTATTCAAAAATTGACCTGGTCAGAGCATATCACCAGATACCGATGGCTCCTAGCGACATCCACAAAACAGCAATAACAACACCTTTCGGAATGTTCGAATTTCTCCGAATGCCTTTCGGCTTGAGAAATTCAGCACAGACATTCCAAAGATTTATACACGAAGTCTTACAGGGACTAGATTTCATTTTCGTTTATTTAGACGACATACTTATAGCTAGCGAGACCGAGACAGAACACATAAAACACTTAACACAAGTTTTCCAAAGACTTTCAGTATACGGCTTAAATATTAAATCTAACAAATGCACTTTCGGAGCATCAGACATAAACTTCCTCAGTTATAACATTTTTAAACAAGGTATCCGACCTTCAGAAGATCGTACACAGTGCATACGAGACTACCCACAACCCACCACAGTCAAACAAATGCAAAAATTCATAGGCATGACAAATTACTACCACCGTTGTATCCCAAAACTCGCACACATGCTAGGCCCAATTCATGACATGGTCACCGTAGCATCAAAAACAAAAAACAAACAGTTACACTGGACAGAGAACACACTACAGGCATTTACAACAATCAAAGATAGTTTTGCAAAGGAAACACTACTCAATCACATCAGTAGTAATGCAAAATTATCGATTGCCGTAGACGCATCGAACACAGCCATTGGCGGCGTTTTACAACAACGCAATAACGGTACACTAGAACCATTAGCCTTTTTCTCAAAAAAGTTATCAAAGTCAGAAACGAAATACAGTACATTCGACAGAGAATTACTAGCCATATACTTAAACATCAAACACTTTAGACACTACCTAGAAGGAAACAATTTTACGGTATACACAGATCACAAACCACTGATTAACGCTATACATTCACAAACAGAACGCAGTCCCAGACAAACAAGACACTTGGAATACATTGCACAATTCACACATGACATTAAACACATTAAAGGTTCAGAAAACACTGTAGCAGATGCACTTTCACGAGCTGAAATAGAAGCTTTTGCCTGCACAGACATCAACCTGAGAACACTACATAAAGAACAGAACACAGACACAGAATTGCAAGATATACTAAATAGCCACAGATACAAGCTCAAACAGATACTCATACCGGTACTCAACATTAAAATTTGGTGCGAACAGAAAAATTCTTTAACACGACCTTACATACCACAGACTTTACGGAAACAAGTATTCGAACAACTACACAACATAGCACATACTGGTACACGAGCTTCACGGCGATTACTTACACAAAGATATTTCTGGCCGAATATGAATACACACGTTAACAAATGGGCACAAGAATGCGTTAGATGTCAACGCTCAAAAATACACAAGCACACGAAGACAACACCACACAAAATCAGCATACCACACGGACGTTTCGAACATATCCACGTTGATATAGTCGGTCCTTTGCCAATTTCAAAAGGGTATAGATACCTACTTACCGTAGTCGACAGGAACACTCGTTGGCCAGAAGCATTTCCGCTGAAAGACACAAACACCGACACGATAGTCGACACTCTTCAAAGAGAGTATATTTCACGTTTTGGAGTTCCATTGAAGGTTACCTCTGATCGAGGAGCACAATTCACTTCCGCGACCTTTAACACATTTCTCAAAAATCTCGGTTGCCAACATATAACTACTTCGGCTTACCACCCACAAGCCAACGGCATGGTAGAGCGTTTTCACCGCCAGTTAAAGGTTTCCCTTATCGCAACAAACAACCAGACAAATTGGTTCACAGAGTTGCCACTAGTTCTTCTGGGCCTTAGATCCTCAGTCAAAGAAGACATCAAAGCGTCGCCAGCTGAGATGGTCTTTGGCCAGCCGCTCAGATTACCGAAACAAATAGTAATTCGCAACAATGAAACTTTAAACCCTTCAGAGATGCTTCCAAAAATAAAACAAGTAGTCAAAAACAAACAATCACTCATTTCACACCATAACACAAAATTCCAACAACACGTTCCTAAGGAACTCAACACTTGTAAATTTGTCTTCGTTAGAAACGACACCATACACAGCAAGCTCAAGGAACCCTATGATGGACCTTTCGAAGTAATCAACCGAAACCCAAAATACTTCACAATACTCAAAAATAACACTCATACTACAGTTAGTTTAGACCGTTTAAAACCAGCATCAATTAATACAGACACAACAACTACAACACAATCTAAAAGAAAGGTACATTTTAATTTACTCAGAAATACAACAAGATTAATTTGAGGAGGGGGAATAATGTGGTGCTCTATTACATCACCACATAGAGTAAATCTCTACAGCCTATATTACCTTTAGTTACATTAATACTTACCTCTTTGTTATATTGTACTTACCTTTAGTTACATTAATAACGTATTATACTTACACTTGCCTATAAAACACTTGTTATAAAAAAACATTTTGAATTGTATTCAGTTATTATAATTTCAGAAATTTTCATTTTGAAAATTTCAGTATTAAAAATTTGTTCAAAGAAAATTGTTCGAATAAAAAATTATAAAATAAAAAATTGGTTTTAAAATAAAAAATTAATTTCAAACGAAATTCATAAACGTTCGCACTAAATATATATGCTTTTATTAAAAATACATATTTTTCACAATGCTCAGAAATGCTTACTGGAATCCTTCTGTTTGTAAGAAACATCGTCAGCTTCACGTTGAAGCGACCAGCAGTAATCAGCTAACATTCTGATTTGGCTTTTCCCTTAAAACGATTTTCAAGTGATAGCATCTCTTGATAAAATCGTTCACACTTGTTATCGCTAAATTTACCAAAATTTTCAGGAAAAAATTTAAATAAGAATGCAGAAAAGGAATTTTGATATAAATTCTGCATCCTATTTTTTCGTACGCATTAAGAATTCGTTAACAACGTCCTTCACTCAATTTTTCTGAGAAATTTTCATCGTACATAGTTTTTCGAATTTGAGGTCCAACGAATATACCTGTAAATTAACAAATATATAATTGCGTCTAAACATTCGGTTCCGAGAAGAAAAACCATGTAATTTCCTTGCTTTTGGCGTCACTTAGACCAGGAAACACCGGTTTTAAATATAAAAAGAACTTCACATTCTATATTAATACTTTCTTAATATAACCCAATTTAGAAAAATGTTGACAACATTATTTTCTCCAATCATAAACGATTTTCGCGGTGACCACTCACTGCGTTTGTAGTGATCCTTCGCACGACTCACAAAGATAGCAGGGATATTTAGTATATCCTCCTTGCATTCCAAATATTACAGGGAGGACTTTCCGATCCGAGACGATATGAAATTGATGTTTTGTGTATGCAATTACCCTCAGAAACTTCGACATAGTTATGTACATTTGAAAGGTTATTTTTGAATAGGGAAATAAAAGAAAGGGTCATTCTTTTATAGAAACATATTAAACATTACCGACAAAGTGATACACTAAAGCTCCCAAGACCTATTGACCAATGTAGGCGTAATTTCTTATTTATAAAAATTTAATAACTCAGTTATTTTTCTTCCGATTTCAATAGATAAACTTTAATTTTATTTTTAAGGAAGTATATTTTCAAAAAATTACTGAGACTGGTTGGTTGTTTGTTGGCCAAGTACCTAAAAATCGGTTTTTAACGGTTAAATTACATTTTAGGGCTGTATTAACAATTTAAAGTATGATATCATGTTATAATAGACCAGATCTACAACGTGTCACTTCAAAAGTACATGCGATTTTTTTTAGTAGCACCGTGTAATATCAATATTGACTGTAATACACACAGCTATTCGATACATTTTTATATAACTAGTAGGCAACGTGTGCAGAAGTGTGTTGTTTTGAAAGTTCTGTTTTTTCTTGTTTTTATGTTGTGTTCTTAGCTTGCCCGTTTTTTTTGTTTGTTTTATTTCTTTGTTAAGTTTCTATATAAGGCAGAAAAATATTTTTGCCACAAAAATATTCTATTTTATATACTTCTTATAGTATGTTCTAACAAAGTATTCGACTGAAAATGTTTTGGTGAAATTAACCATAATTGTTTAACCACAATCAGTGTTGGATTTACATACGGGCTGAAAGTGCTTTAGCCCCCTGCCCCCTTGGAGAATTTTTTGTATAGCAAATTAATGCAAATAAGCCCAAAAATTCTGTTTTTTCCTTTTTTTGCGTGCTGCTCAGTTTGGATTTTTAAAATCTTGCGTGGCAGCTTGTGACATCCAAAGTTTGTTAAAAAAAAAATACCTTAGAACCTAAGGAAAATGAAAAACCAACCGACAAATAAAAATATTTAGAAGCTTTGAAGGTTTACTAACCTTCAATTAAGGTTAGAACAAATTAGTTCTTTGCTACCGACACTTCAATCCCCATTTCATTACCTATTGCCAGTTGAAGAACAAAATAGTATTTGTTTAATGATTCTGCTTGGGTCTGGAACTCACTGGCGCACAGTAGTTTGAACCCATCCAAGAGATGGACAAACATAAAAGGAGTGGTCCAATCTTCATGAAATTTGGCATTTTAGTTAATTTGGAGTCAAAAATGAAATCAGATTTAATGCAAAGCTATTATTTTCCCCAAAAAAACGCGTTTGTATTCCGAATTTTGAGCATTTTCAAAATATTATGGAAATATGGAAGTTAATTTCAAGTTTGTTGCTATTGATGAATGTCGGCCGGTGTGTTAATAAAATAAAATCCAACGCAATGGGTGAAGACGGAATTTAAATTCAATTTTTAAAAATTATTTCACCGTACATCCTCAGCCCGCTTACCCACATATTCAATCACTGTTTCACAAGTACATGCTTCCCTGATGTTTGGAAAGCAGCAACAATTATTCCCATGGCGAAAAAAAGAATGCGATACGATCTGATTATCGTCCTGTTAGTCTGTTGTCATCATTGGCAAAAGTTTGCCAATGCTTGCAGAACCATCTGCTTTTTATGGTGGTAACTTTTTCATTAGGTCTTGTTATCAAATTTAATGCCCTTTTGGCAGCAGCATTTAAGACTTTTATGCTTCCAACAATTTCCTCGGCTCGACAGTAATTTTTATTGTAAGTCCAGCGGCTAAATTCCCAAAAAAAAAAAACTCTTGAGATCCGCTTTATTTGAATCGCTAGCAAGCAATGTGTCAAAAAATTTGTGAGTGTTTGACTTAACTTTTTGCCATCACCATTTTTTTAGTAAGCGCAATTACCATTAATCTTTGCGTTCTTGCATAAATGGTTCTATCAAGGAAGGCAAAGCCGAGGAGAGTCTCTGATTAATACCATACATGACAACTCAATACGTTCAGAATTTCGGTCTGATATTAACATTTGGGGCAGCAAAAAGTAAATTGCATTCAAACCAATACACAGTGAATCGTGTAGAACATCCCAGTAAAAAAGACGGCTTCGATAGTATCGTAAGTATAGACGTAGAATTCCTTTTTATACAGTAATAGAGAAAACTCTGGTTTTTTTCATGTATACTATTCAAAACTTTATTAAAGTATTTCATCTTCTAAATAAAAGTTATTCAAAAACAAATTTGTTATTGTTGTCCTTCTTTAAACTTACCTGATCTAAAAAGCTCACAATTAAATTCATGTAAAAATTTGTTTTGTTTTATAAAAAGTTTTCGTTTGATATTTATGGTGATGAATTTGTTGTTCTTTTTCATTTGTTTTGTTGGTTAAAACTAAATGTAATTCAAAGTTATGTTTAGTTAATGGAAATAAATATGGGTAAATTTAATTATTTATTTTCCTGTAGTAAAGACCGTATACATACAGTCATGTGAAAATATATAGGGACACCTGTATTTTTATATTTAAAGCTGCATGAATTACATACAAGGTGCAACAGATATAGCATTAATTCCCTCGGGTGGTGGTTCCTCTTGATAAGGCGAGTATAAAACTTTATGGAGTTTCCTCACACATTGTAAAACTTTGAAGATACAGGGTGTTTTACGGTTTTGGTACGTGTTTAGTGTTATTGATCTAGAATCTAAACTGCTCATCATAAAATAAAAAATAATATTTTGTATTTTAGAAAAAATATCAGCTTTTCCATCTATATATCAACCACTTTCGTGTCATGTGCTACAGCGGAGCTAAAATTTTGAGATTAGCAAACGAAATATCAACAAATTTTGTATCTTTTGTTTTAGCGGAGCTGTAATCGTCAAAATTTAAAATCTCTGTTTTTCATGTTAAAATACACTAAATCAACAGTTCTTTTCTAAATTCTAACTTTGGATGATAACAGCTCCGCTAAAACAAAAGATACAAAATTTGTTGATATTTCGTTTGCTAATTTCAAAATTTTAACTCCGCTGTAGCACATGACACGAAAGTGGTTGATATATAGATGGAAAAGCTGATATTTTTTCTAAAATACAAAATATTATTTTTTATTTTATGGTGAGTAGTTTAGATTCTAGATCAATAATACTAAACACGTACCAAAACCGTAAAACACCCTGTATCTTCAAAGTTTTACAATGTGGGAGGAAACTCCATAAAGTGCTATACTCGCCTTATCAATAAGAATCACCAGCCGGGGGAATTAATGGTATATCTGGGGCACCTTGTATATAATTCATGCAGCTTCAAACATAAAAATATAGGTGTCCCTATTTATTTTCACATGACTGTATATGTATATTTTAAAAGTAATTTAAAATTAAAATTTTAGTTAACAAAATAAATTTTTAGTATGGAAAGAATATAATGCATAATGAAAATAATTCGAATTTATTATGGTATTTAGAAAATAAATGTAGTTTTAAAGCACAACGCATGCTTAAGCCCATATGACACTTGCTTTTTTTTGCATTTTTAAGATCTGAAAAATCAGCTTACTGAACCAACAACAATTACCAAGCAAATCTAAAACAACGACGCACAGAAATGAGCAAGATCACAGCGGTTGAGCAGCGTAAGAGGGGATGAACCGAATCGTCCACAGAAAATAAACAGAACTTTGCTTACTATGTCCCGCTTTTTACTCGTCACACACGAAAATTCTAGAGCTTGCGGCGAAAGCAATTATTGCTCTGGTAGCAAGATCTCTTTGTCATGCTTTTCACTCGGCAATAATTGCCTTTGCCGCAAGCAGTTTGTTGATTATTCGCCCGCATGAGGGGGTTTACGAAAGTCCCCTTTAAATCCGAGAAGTCAACAAACTACTTGCGGCGAAAGCAATTATTTCTCATAGAATTGCCGAGTGAAAAACGGCCCTTTGCAGCACATGCAGAAACAAAACAACAATATCAGAAGCTAGTAGCAACGTTGCTAGTTATGTTGGAAAAATCCCATTCGTGGTAATTTTTAATTGCCCTTAGGAATTTTTGTTTCTGGGAATTCCTATTAAATTTTTTAATTCAGCGTGGTATTTTTTAATTGGCGTGGAAATTCAGCGGGGTATTATTTAAATTTCCGTGGGAGTTTGGTAATATTCTTAAATTTTTTTTCTTTTTTAGTAAGCAAAGTTTCTTTGTGGTATTTCTTAATGTTTTTTAAATTGTTTGTGCATATGGGACTTGCTGTGGTATTTTTTAATGCGAATGAGATTTTTGTGGCAATTTTAAATGCATATGGAATTTGTGGTGGTATTTTTAAAAAGTGTGGTATTTTTGTGGTAATTTTTAATGATCGTGAGATTTTTTTTGATATTTTTTTATTGCGGTAGAAACTTTTTTGTTTTATCTTTACCATGTTAATTTAAGTTACTGTCAAAGAGGGAACTTTTTGGCGGAATTGTTTTAAATTTTAACTGGCAACCTTGGCTAGTAGTAGTACATTTATTTGAAGCCACATACTGGTTCTCTAGCTACGTGCATCTGTAATCTCTATTGTATTACAACCCAACAAGCCATGAATGTCACTGTTCCAGCTAAACGGTACATAAAACGTCAGCGTCTGATGTTCTGGAATGAAAACGACATGTTTTTGTATATTTAAACCATTCTCTACATAATTGTAAAGTCCTTTTTTATACTTATCAAGAATCGAATTGAAATTTATGTCATATTCGCTAGATGCGTCGTTTGTTCTTGTCTTTTTCCCCTCTCTTTTTCACCCGTTCACCAAAAAACTCTAAAATATGCATTGAATCTTGTATTGAAATCAGTTGAGTAGTGCAGTTGAGTTGCCATTTATTGTTTAGTTTATTGTTGCAACTTAATAAAAACCATTTCATTTGCTTAACAACAAATAAAATTAATATGCAACTTAAAGTTTTTTGTATGACCTTGTTATTTATTGTGTTGATTTTCTATGATTCAAATACAAAATGTTCTAACCTGACATAAAGCTCAATAAACGATTTTAAATTATCAAACAACTAGAATTTGTATTTAAAATCAAGAAGGATTTAAACTATCAAACATTTACGGCCGATTTCTTCACAGAGTTTTAATGCTAGACCGAGTACTAAACCTATTTTTAGTTCTCTCCCGAGTACTTAGTCATTTCTTCACAGAGATCTAAAGCATAAAAATTTAAATTTGAAACTCGGTTCTAGCTGATACTGAGTTTTAGCTGGAACCCCGAAATCGGAAGTCTAGCAATCTTAAAACTCGGTCTTGTGCTCTTTTTATTTCTTCACATCAAAAAATAGAACTTTGTTTTGACTATTGTGTCAAGTTTTTGATTTTAATAATAAAAAATATTTTAAACAAATTTTTTGCTTTTATAATTTCTTTACTTTTTTAATTACGCTTTGTGTTAGTTGTGTTAAAAAGTAAGCTTTAAAATATAAAAAGCAAGTTCGTCTAAATTGAACGAGTTCCTCACTCGCAAACTTGCTGAAGATGGTAACTCCGGAGTTGAGGTGCGCGTCACACCATCGCGCACTGAAAACATTATCATGACAACAAAAACCTGCTGGGAGAGAAGGAACATCGCATTCGATAGTTAACTGCAATGGTACAGAGGCGTTTCAATTTTGAACCGTATTGAGTTGTATGCCGATAGTCGCAATCCGTGGTCTTCACGCCATTGCTCAATCCGAGTCACTGCGCTACAATATTACCGGTTGAATGGCTTCGCGTCGCGCTTGCTATGGTGTGCTCCGTTTTATTTTTGAATCTTGAGCAAAGGGCTGCGAAAACGTAGTCTCTGGCAAGTTTCGTGGTCAACTTGCAAAGTCTTTAAAGTTCGTCGATGGTCTGATGATTCACTCTGGTGATCCATGCAACGACTATGTCAAAACTGCTACTCGTCACGTCTTATTGCGCTAGAATGTGTGGAGTATTAAGATCAAGATCATGTTGCCTTATGATCCCAAGAGCAAGATTGGTCCTAGGAAACCATTGCCTAATAATGTATCTGTTGTTGAGCCAAAGGAGAAGAAAACCTACGAGACTCCAGAGACGGAATACAAAATTCCACCACCAGCACCTAAAGTATTGTAAATTTTTTTTATTTAAAACAAAAACTTCAAATAAAATGATAAATTTTAAATACCTATTTATTTGGTGAGTTTTGTATATAACTACCGCGTTTTATTAACTACTAAGCCAATCGACCATAAAAATTACTTAAACGATCTTTTAGCATTTAAAATTGTTCAGTTTAAACGGGCCAATTGATTGCCATAATCACTAAACTAAAAACTACCCGGCGAATAAATGCCCTTCTAGTGGACCGTTTAGTAAGAAATTTTTGGAAGGATATTTCCCACTCGTGTCAGCTCAATTATTTCACGCGAATTGCGTGTCTGCTCCAGCAATCACCAGTAGACATGCTTATCCACTTTTCTTGGCAGGCAATGACAACAAAAGTGTCACTGTATTTTAAGCGACTTTCGTGGCTGACTTTAATTTTGGCTTTGTCGGCAACTAACCACGAAGCACGGTCCATATGTACTTTTTATAAAACAGGAAATATATCATATATAAACTTCAATATTCAAACAAGACTTACTCTTCTCCATAGTAGGCGTTTTCAGCACCTCGCTGATAGTCTATTTAAATGTTTAAACTCATGTGTTTCCACATTCATTTTTAAGACAGCGGAGAGTAGTTTTTCCCTCTAACGACATCATGTGCAAATAAAAAAATGGCGTTTTCAAAGGAAATGCTTCCTACATTCTATGGAATGTTTCCTGCTTAAATCTGGGAATGTTTCCATTTCCTAGAGGTTTGGCATAAACTCGATCCGAGTATTAGTGTCTAACACTCTCTTTTGAAAATGATCCAAGTACTATATAAGTGAAGAAATGACAGAGTTCTAACTTTTTTTTGATTCGAAAATCAGTTTGAAACTGAGTTCTAAGCAGAACTCGGACTAGCTCGATTTGATACTCGGTGAAGAAATCGGCCGTTAGAATTTTTATTTAAATCATAGAAAATCAACATTAATGTACAACTTAATAAATGGTACGCTTATACGAAACACACAATGCATAGTTTTCTGACAACGAAACGGTCCTCTTCAGTGTTTTTAAAAGTGCAAACCGTCTTCAACCTAGACGATTGGCTATCTGGGAAACAAAAAAAAAAAGGAACGCAACTGATGTGTATTTATATGTTTTACATACATATTAATAAAAAACAACAACAACAATAACAAAAGCAGCACTACAACAAACGACGTGATTACGAACCAAACAAGCAAACACAACAACAACAACAACAACAACAACAACAACAACTTTAAAAACAGCATAAACAGCTACTGCAGCTAAGCAGCTAGCAGCTTGTGCATTTCTCATACGAATATATGAATTTTCTTCTTAGATTTCATCTTCTTAGATTTTGCTATTTTATTAGATATTCGTTTTGTTCCCACTAAAACTGATATTTTGGCATATTTTTTTTTCTTTGTACGATGAATATTAAAGGCTGTGGGTATACCCCAAAGTGTCAAATATCACTTTGAAAAAATTCGTGAAACTGACCCTCATACAAACCGCGCTGTATGACGGTATTCTACGTCAAAAGTGAATCATCCTATGAGCGATCTGGGAGTGCTCCCTGAGGAGCAGTGGAGTGCTCCTTATTGCTCCAAGCTAGGTGTATTTTGTGTGGTTTTTCGTGTCATTTAACATTGCGTGCCATTTAACATCCCAGATGAGCTCAAAAAGAGCGATCAATACATATCCAAATGGATCAGCAAAGGAACATTTTTTTTTTTTGGGATTGAGGTTTACTCCGAAAGCTAGGCCTCCCTAGCTCAAGTAGACTCCTCAGGATCCTAAGGAGGCGATGCAATTATTTGAAAATCGTGAGATTTATAACGCCATCACAAATTACGAATCGTTTTTGATTCTATTTAAAAACTGTACTTTAATTGCGTCAGTCGCATCAGCGGATGGACAAAACGCAATTACTGTTGGCTGGGCGCACTTCACGACCTCGGCGTTGAAACGACGCAAATCGAATGAAAGGAACATTTAAAATACTTTTTGTTTCACAGAAAATAATAAAAGAGTTTCCTAAAAAGCACATGCTTCACTTTATTTTCTTTTTTTAGGTTAAAATCGCGCCAATTTATAGCTCGGCTCCAGATTGTCAGAACAAAAGAAAGAAAAATGCATTCGAAAATGGACTCTTCAATGCACATTTTCTACCAAAGTTGAATGAAAATATGGAAAATTATGAAGCGTTGAAAACAAGCCGAAAAAATGTTCTTTACAATTTTACAAAGACGCTCATTTTGGTGAAAGATGTGAAGAATTACATTATAAATAGATTAAAAAAAATGTAAAATTGGTCGATTAGTTTGTTTGCAGTAGTTTGGCCCGTTTTGAAGAAGTATGTTTCGAGAAAAAAGATACTCTGGCTAGTTAAAGGAACTCTCGCGCACCGGGTTTTAAGCGCCAAACCGTAGAATCTGCATTATAAGCAGGTTTGATTTGATATTTTTTTACATATTCTTGAATAGTTGTACAGCAATAATCAATTTAAAAAAATGTTATTTTCAAAAAATTGTTTGCCTAAGCCCCTTCCTTAACTTATTTTGCCCATTTACAATATAAAACATTGTTACGCGAAGTATTAATAAAAAAAAAGGAAACTAATTCGGTAAAAATTAGTTTTGTTTTTCTATAATACTTTATGAAATTAAAATTAAGCTATTAAATATAAACAAAAACTATATCAAACAATGCAGATTACTTCTTCCTGCAAAAGTTCCGAAAATTGTTCTATCAAACATTTCTTCTTGTACCCAAAAGCGCGCAAATTTATTAGTATTAGCTAGAAAAACTTGTACGTTTATTTTTAATGGATCTTAAAAACTCCTTATCAGCATCGACAAGATATTATTTTGATTCAACGAACTTAAATAGATTTTCGTTTCTTTCGTTCTTCGAAAATTTGCACCACATTTCATACAATTTCCATTTAGTGATGGAGAATGTGTACTCTAAAAAAAAGGGAAATTAAATAGAAGCGAGCGTGTGTGAAACCCCAAATTAGTGTTAAGGTAATGAATAAAAACGTATTCAACATATACTGAAAAATCAGACCGGTGTCAAGCGGTGTCAAATAAGTCCCCTCTTCTGGAACTTTAAAAATAAAAACAAATAGCGCAGAAATAGCACTTCCGACAGTTTTGAAAATTTCCAAAATATGTATTTTACACTTATTTTCAATAAGATTATATAAATCATACCTTCCACTTAAAATTCCATTGCATAATTTAAAAAAAAATATTGTAGAAAAATGCACTTGCGTCTTAAAAACTGCACTAGTTTCCACTGATAATAAAAATAAAATTATTAAAACTAAATACCTGTTTTACACTGCTTACTACTAAATAATTCATTTCCAGTGACAAAAAAAATCTTAATACCATCTCTTTTAGATCATTGCCCATAAAATTGTACAGTTATTTTCTCAAAGTGAGAAAATCAATTTTGTCCAGCTAGAATGTTCTACATGATTCAATGTGCTATAAAGCATATAAACGATGGTAGTTGATTTAAACATTTTCATTAAAAAGTAGCAAAATGGCGGATTTCTAAAAAAAACTTTTCAAAAATCCTTTTTTTTGTTAAAACCGAAGTTTTTCGACTCGCGTCGTTTCAATACCGAGGTTGTGAGGCGCTAAGTGACTTTTACAGTTAAAGTACAATTCCAAGGTTGTGATTGCATCCATTATTGTGCATTAAACCAGTCAGCAAAAATTGAAATCGTCCATCTGCTGACGTGACTTGTACTGTCACGATGTTTAATTTCTTCATAGCCTGATCATTTCGTGGATCCTGCCAACCTAGAGAAGCCTAGGATTTTGGATTTCAACGGAAAGGTAGTGAACAGCGACTGGGCTTTGAGGATTCTTCTTAAGCTAGGGAAGCCTAGTTATCGGAGTTAAACTTAAAAGAACTTAACCCTCTGCAGCTGACGTCGTAGTCTGACAGACACCGCAAAACACAATTTCTTTGTAAATTTTGTAAATTGTATCAATGAAATAAGCCACATAATTTCAAGCAAACGACTTTTATATAAAGTTTTAACCTTGCATTAGATAATCTATAGTAATAAAACTCATTTTATGTTTGTTTGTTTGTTTGAACTTTATACAAATCTAAACGGCTCAATGGATTTCAATCAAACTAGGTATATATATTAAGTGCATCCTAACTTAAAATGTTACATACTTAGTTTTTGCCACGCCCCCTCCTAAATTTTTCAACTAACGGTAATTTTGTTGTTATAATACTTTTTACCATCGGAGTTTTTTGTGTATTTAATATAAAAAAATTTCTGTTATTTTGACATAAAAAACACTTACATATATTCAAAATTGTAGAAATTTTCAATACAACGACTTTTTCATAAAACATCGTTGCCTAAGAATGAGAAAAAAACGACATGAAAATCAAAGTTTGGTCTTTCGATGCAAATATCTCCGCTGTCCATTAATATATTTCATTCAAATTTTTTTTGTTCAAAAGTCCAATAAAACCGCTTCACAAAAATAGGTTGAATTGTACCGTTAAGTCAGTGTATATATATGTTTTATGATTATGTCAAAAAAAGCCCAAAATATTGACTTTTTACTCAAAAAACGACTCAAAAATTGTTGTTGTTATAAAAATGAAATCAATAAAAATTGCACATCTGGCTACCTTTCATATGACATAGCATTTATTTGCAAAAATTCTTCCAGCTAAGCGCAAAAATTATTTTACTGTTTTTGTCATCAAAACAACAAATTTTGATTTTATTTTTTTCGCGAAATTTTTTTTCCAAATTGTTGATTTTATATTTTTTACAAAAAGTTCAAGTCTCAAAAATAATTCATGTGAAAAAATTACCCCAATATCTCTTTCCAATCAAAAGTTATGGCTAAAAATCTATTTTTTCATACCACATTATTAATAAAACTGAGTTTTGTTTCAAAGTTCTCAATATAATTTGAACGTCCCCATTTATCTGTAAGAAAGCAGTTGTGTTTCTATAAAATCTTCCTAATAGTAATCAACTCAGTTTTTTGCCTCCCCACCCCCTCCTGTTAAATTTGTTTTGTTGTGATGGCTATATTTTTTCTCACTATTTTGTCACCGTTGTCACTCAGTTCTTTATCAATGGTACTTTAAATGTTGTATATATATCACCATTTCATCGAAAAGATGACTGTGAATAAGAATGCTGTAAAAGTTAATATATTTATGTAACCAGTTTCAGCTTGCACAAATATTTCATTGGTTTTGATCTGTGCTTTAAATTCACAGATAGATGGTGCCGCATTTGTAAGTACTGTGGGTTCAAACTATACACCTTGCGGTGAATAGCCGAATGATGTCTACCACAAGTTTCTTCGCCACACGTTTAGGATTACAGACAGGTGGCGCTATTTTCTGCTTACAGAAGAATATCTGATGTTCTTATGTAGCTAGCAGATAAGTTTTGCGAAAATACTATTGCTACCAAACTTTTAAAATGTCAAGTAATGCAGTACAGCCAGTTTTTTCAGTTGCAGCGTCATCTAGCCATCAATAACGGCTAAGTGTTGTCTACTTTTACAGTTGCGCCTTCAACACATAAAAACATAGAATTGGAATAATTTAAATGTCCAGCTCACTTGCTAAATTTTTTGTTGTTTTTGCTTTGCTTGCAAATGCGATGCTATCACATATCCTGATCTCCCATGAAAAAAACGCAGCTAATATAAATTTCAGTACAATCATTTTTAGAACAACTAATTTTTCTTAAAACATTGATAGCTAATAATGAGAAAAAAATTATATGAAAATCGAAGTTTTTACTTTTAAAGCCAATATCTCCGCTGATTTTAATATATTTCATTAAAATTGTTTTATTGTTAAAAAGTTTAATATCTTTTTTAATATAAATCTTTGTTTAGATGTTAAAATGTCCATATCTCAAGGACGCATTGAGTCCCACCATAATTTTTATATTGTTGAAAAGGTAATTTTGCCAGCTTTAAGATTAAATAAATATAAAAATTACTTTAAATATTTTTAATTTTCAAATATATTTTTCGTATCCCTTCTTTGAATTCAATTAGCTCACCACAAAAGATGGAACCACCAACAACAAAAATTTTTCAAAACTTTTTTGGATTAAAGTTCGTTCAATTACCTTCCTAACGGTAGCTTAAAAATAAAATTCAACTTGTTTTTAATTATTTCAGAATTTAAAAAACATTTAATCGAGAAGTGTATATTAAAATTTTTTTCATAAATGACTTTGGAGTAACACCGGGTAAATCAGCTTGTACTATAACACAGTATGACAAAATCAAATTTTTTTGAGTACACATAAGAAATGTTAACAGAATATTAAGATAGGCTTAAAATAAAGATAAACGTGTTTCGGCGTTTTGCTGTAGCATGTCAGAATTTTGAGAAAATCGATTTTTAAGCTTCGAAGGACCGTGGAGGTTCACTTGTAATGTAATACTATTGTAAAAATTTCTATAAAAACAGAATGGGTGAACCGATTTTAACGCTTGAGCCAGTTTTGAAAAGGGACTTAAATATGAATTTTTTTTAAGTGAAAACTTCTTTAGGCGCGTTGAACGATTTTGGTAGAGGGTAAATCATTGGTTTGCATCATCGTATTTTTTCAAGGAAATCGTCCACAATCGGCCGCAAGCTCACAAAGAAATCACTTGGAAACTCCTGAAATTAATGCATATAATCTGTTTGTTAGTATAAAAATACTTAAGTTAGGTTGCAATAGGATGTTTGCAACCAAAACTTATTATTAGTTCGGTTTATATTGGTATATATATGCCTTTAAAGTTTGGCAATTTCTTCAGTTGTTGTATTTGTCAACATTTTTGAAAAATTTGCTTTTACTCAAACAGCTGCTATTCATGGTGAGATTTAAAAATGGATCGATTTGCTTCTTTTTCTGCTTTTTTCTGCTTCTTGTTTCCAAACAAGAAAAATAATGTATGGATTGAGTGTTTTAACATTTTAATCTTTAAGTTGTGATAAAGGCATATGTTGAACATTCAAATAATTACATGCATGCTCTTATTTTATTACATATCGTCAAACAAAGTTTGACAATTTTCACACTTGTTGTATTTGTCAGTTTTTCACCATTTTTTTATTTTCACCACTGCGGCATTTTATATTCAGAGTTGTCAACTATGGCTGTATGTCAATCGGAAAGTTTTCAGTCGTGGTAGGATAGAAAATATCAAGTTGAATAAAATTTGTGTCTGTTGTAATAAATTTGTCTTTTTTGCTGTGTCAAATGGACGATGAAATTTTGACAATTACAAAATAATTTTGACGTTTCACATTTCGGTCGTGTTTTAGCGCAAATATTTTGTTTTATTTGCATTTTATCAATTTGCGACATATTTAATTCGAGAGCTTGTACTTGCAACATATTTCGTAAACTTGTAATATTGTAAACTTAAAAAATAACAAATTAATGAAAAAAATTAACGAAAGTGCTTGAGTTTGTGTCTGCCTGTGTGTGGGCCAACGGTCTCCAACATCAGCAAGTGCCACCACCAGCAAGTGCAGTGCAAAATTTGTTGCTAGCCAACAACCTCTAAGTGCCATCACCAGTAGCACAAGCAAGTGGTAAGTGCTTGCTAGCAGGCAAACAGAAAATATAGCATGCAAAGTGCTGTATATTTTACGCCGTCAATTCGGTTCATCCCCTATAACGCTGCGTAGCTTTAATTTCTTATATGAATTATATATAATTTATAAGCTATAGATATTTCTTAATTTTAGAATATTCTATTTTTAATACACAACGCAATATAGATATGGTGAACATGTACATTGTGTTAGTGTTATGATATAAATAGATATAAATAAGCTTTAATTTTTTATATTAATTCAATAATGAAATAATTTAAATAAATTACTTTAATTATATGTATTTTTGATATGGTAACACTTTTCCTTAAAATAAATAGTTCAGATCAGAGCGGAACTTTTAAAACTTTTTGATTTCATCCTACGTGTAGGACGGGCTGCAGTATGAGTTTTCGCACATCCTACATGTCCGTCCGACCTAACAAATCCATCCTACATGTAGGATAGTCCGAAACCCCCTATTAGCATGAAAATTCTTATATAGCAGTAAGGCGGTCCGTGGCAGGACAACGTCTTCCAGGCAATACTAATCTTCTTATATATATATATAAAATGGAATGTGTGTTTGTTTATTTGTTTGTTTGTACCTTATAGGAGACCAAACCTCTGGACCGATCTTCCTGAAATTTTCACAGCATTTAACTGGGACTCTGGCATGATTAATAGGGTACTTTTTTCTACCACGCCCACTTTAACGCCCACTTTTTTAAAATTATGTAATTGCTCCCATATAGTTTTTAACATATTTACTTCAAATTGTATACACATTATACTCCAGGTGAGGTAGAAATAAACATTTCTAACGCCACGCCCCCTTCCGCGCCCCTTTTCACGCCAAATTTAAGTTTTCAACTTTTTGTTCTCTGTACAAATTTGTTCCTTCCAACGGATTATTTTTTATTTGGTAGTATATTGCTCCTAATACTGTTAACGTTGCCATATTACTATGAACCACGCCCACTTCACCGCCCCCTTTTTTAATTCAGATACTTACTTATACCACTAACAATGTTTGTTATACAAAATACTTTTTTGTAATATGTATTTACCTAAAGTTTTATATACTTTTTATCTACAGGTAAGGTAGCCATAGATTTTTTTATTACCAAATCCCCTTTTTTCGCCCCATTTTACTTTAATAATAATTAATCTGCTTTCAATCTATATATGTAAAAATGAATGTCTGTCTGTCTGTTTGTTTGTTTGTTTGTGCTTTATAGGAGGCCAAACCCTTGGACCGATCTTCCTGAAACTTTCACAGCATTTTACTATGAATCTGGAAAGAATAAAAGGCTATATGAAGTTTTTGTTTGACAAAGGGGCGTGGCACTGCCCATATAACCTAAAAATTTAAATCGCCATATTTTGGGCATTTTTTGACCTACGTTGATGCTATTAGGTACATATGGTATTGGCATAGTTAGGAATACGTACCAGGAGAAAAGTGGGTGGGACTACGCCCCTTTTTAGGAAAATTAAAAATCGCAATATAGTCCTAACTACTGGACCGATCATCATTAAATTTTCACAATAGGATATTCTTACGAAATAATAAATTCTTGACTATATAAAGTTGTGAGTGGACGAAGGGGCGTGGCCTCGCCCATATAACCCAAAATTTAAAATCGTCATATCTTGGGCATTTTTTGACCAACGGCGGCAGTATTTGCTGTATATGGTATTGGCATGAATAGAAATACGTACCAAAAGAAAAGTGGACGGAGCACGCCCCTTTGTTTGCGATATATTGGAGGCTGGACCTGATAACCGATCTTAAATTTTCACAGCGTTCAGCTTTGACTCAGGAATACTTATTACATGATAATATTTTTCGACCATGCACACTTCTGCACCTACTTTTTTACTACGTTTATTAACGGCTTTACCACAAATTTAAAATACATATTAATTAAAATAGTGGGGTAGCCCCATTCTCTTTCTTCCACCACTGTCTTCAAAACAGCTGATTTTATAATACATGTTAATTAAAATAGAGAAAGGGGTAACCCCATTCTCATTCTCCCACAACTGACTGCGAAACAGCTGATGGTGTAATTGCTGCTTATTGATTGGTCTAAAAATAAAAAGGGGGAGCATGAAGCAAATTACATGCGATTCAGTGCTGAATTCTAATTGGTTTACAACAAAAAAAGAGGCGAAGCATTGCAATAATTAAATTAAATAAATAAATTTTTGTAAATATATACAGTATATCAAGAATTGCATTACACATTAAAATATAAAATGAATTTTTTAACTCACTTAGCAAAAAATTTTATTTTTTGTTAATGCACATACAATTTTTTTATCAGTTATGGTTATTTACAGTATTTACTAAGTAATAATAAAAATAAAAGTACTAATATAAAGCAAAAGAATTAAAAAACATAACATAAACATAATCTACTCCCTTTTGCAAGTGTCAAGAAATGCATTACACTAATTTTTCCAATGCCTTTTTGCAGCAATTCAACACTGTACAGTACATTTCCCGTTATTTTTTCTCATCATCTCGTTGCATTGATATTTTTGTTTGATCGTTTTATATATTAGGTGCTAGATTTTAGTTTTGTTTTCATCCTTGTTTCAAGCTTGTGTGTTAAAAAAATGGTGGGTCAAAAAACATCGTCTGATGTGGTTCAGTTGATATACTATAATCGCCAATTGGGAAAAAGTGTGCAGGAGTTATCGGACATGTTTTCTAAAACAAGAAAAACCATTTATAATATTTTAAATCGAATTGAAAACGAAGGTACATTCGAACCAAAGCTAGGAGGTGGCCGTAAGCGGAAAATAACTAAACGTGGAGAGCGCGCATTGGTAAGAAAACTTGAAAAAAATCCGACTGTTTTGACGAGAATACTTGCTAAAGAACTCAAGGATGAATGTGGTTTAATTGTTTCCCATGAAACAGTACGACAGGCCATGCTTCGCAACAAGTATTCATCAAGAGCTGCTCGTAAAAAGCCACTACTTTCTGCACAGAATATTGAAAAGCGATTCTCCTTCGCATCAATGCATATTTCTGAACCTGTAGAATATTGGGATGACGTCATATTCTGCGACGAAACAAAAATGATGCTATACTACAATGATGGACCGACTAGAGTGTGGCGAAAGCCGTTGACAGCATTAGAAAATCGCAACATCATTCCAACAGTAAAATTCGGAAAATTGTCTGTTATGATTTGGGGATGCATATCCAGCAGAGGAGTGGGAGACTTAGCATTTATCGAAAATACAATGGATGCCCAACAATATTTAGGGATTTTAAGAGCCTATTTGACCAGCAGTGCTGAAAAATTTGGTTTGATGAGCGGTAACAAACCAAATTTCAAATTTTACCAAGACAACGATCCGAAACATAAGGCGAATATAGTACGGATGTGGCTGCTATATAACTGCCGAAAAGTTATGGAAACAACAGCCCAAAGTCCGGATCTAAATCCCACAGAAAATGTGTAGGCCCTTTTAAAAAAGCAGGTGGCCAAAAGGCATCCAAAAAACAAACCAGCGCTTAAAACTGCAATACTTGAAGAATGGCAAAAAATACCAAGTAATTATGATATGAAAAAGTTGGTAAATTCAATGAAAAAACGGCTACAACATGTGATTGACGCCAGAGGTGGGCACACTAAATATTAAATATCCCAAACTTTAAGTTTTAGTTGCTAAAGCCCTTTTTTTAAATTTTGTGTAATGCATTTCTTGACACTTGCAAAAGGGAGTAGATTATGTTTATGTTATGTTTTTTAATTTTTTTGCTTTATATTAGTACTTTTATTTATATTATTACTTAGTAAATACTGTAAATAACCATAACTGATAAAAAAATTGTATGTGCATTAACAAAAAATAAAATTTTTTGCTAAGTGAGTTAAAAAATTCATTTTATATTTTAATGTGTAATGCAATTCTTGACATACTGTAAATACTTTTAATTTTATTTTATACGAGGGGGTAGCGAAGCACACCGGGTTCAGCCAGTATTTTATATATAGGTTTTCGCTTCGGTCGGCAGTCCTCTCACTGCTATACTTTTTTTATTAAAAAACAATGTTTTCTCTGCTAGATGGCGCTTTAATTTTCATGTAAAGTTAAAAAATAACCAAAAATGTAATGTAATGTAAATGTATTATTTTTCGGTTACCGGCTAGCGAAGTTATTGCTAACTTAAGTTATTGGATTTAAAATTAACAACATTGTATTTTTAATGAATTTCGTACATTTTTGGTTATTTTTTAACTTTACATGAAAATTAAAGCGCCATCTAGCGGAGAAAAAATATTTAAAAAAAAATTCAAATTTAGTTCCCTTTTCAAAACTGGCTCAAGCATTAAAATCGGTTCACCCATTCTGTTTTTATAGAAATTTTTTATAATAGTGCTACATTACAAGTGAACCTCCACGGTCCTTCGAAGCTTAAAAATGGATTTCTCAAAATTCTGACAGGCTACAGCAAAAAGCCGAGATACGTATTTCTTTATTTTAAACCTATTTTCATTTTCTGTAAACATTTATCATGTGTACCAACCACTGTCGTACTGTGTAATAAAAAATAACTTAATTATATTGATACTTTTGTCTTGAGAAGACTATTTTTTTTGCTCCAAAGGTCATTGATCTCACGAACCCCGTTCTAGTACTTATCAACCAAATCTCAGTTCTTACCATCCTTATGTACCGCCAATGTCCGAAAATTGAAGCTGAAAAAATAATTAACCTTTTCATATCTAAGTATTTCGATTATTCCAGTAGAACTATTTAAAAAAATATTTTTATAATATTTTACCTATTCAAATTTTTCGTCATATCTTTGACACTAAGAGTTTGATCTTAAAGTATGATGCATATATCGTTTGTGTCTTGAGGAGACCAATTTTTTAAAGCCGTTGCCCAGTACTTTGAAGGTTCTGCTGTCCCTAGCCCTTTAAAAATACACAGTAAAAAATATGAGCATAAATTTTATACTATTTTGTATACATATAAATCCAAACCAAAAATTTTTTAAAAGTTATACCATCAAATCTTATAAATTTTTTCAGACCATTTTTCTCGTCAAACCAATCGAAACCACTACATTTTTTAATTTCCCGATTTCTGTGAATTTTTTTCTTTCGAACCAGAATATATTTTGATTTACACATGTTATCCATATAAAATTTTTAAATTATATTTGTTTTATTATTTTTATAATATTGAGTGGTATAAAATTTATAAATTATTTGGAATAAAAAAAGTTTATATCCCACAAAAGTTATAAAAAAGATAAAATTTACCCTCAAATTTTTTACTGTGTAGCTTAACTTAATTTAAATTCATGAAGTGTTTTTAAAACGATATTTACAATGCCCCTTAGAATCCCCCAGTAGAATCTTCTTATTCTACCAATCGCAAAAAATTTGATATATGCTGTCGGCTTTTACTATAGTATTGTTTTTTTTACAGAAATGTCTATTATTATGCTGTAAAGACTATTTTCAATATCGGAAATCAATTGCGTAGTAAAATACGGCGACAGAATATTTTTATAAGTACCCTGTAGTTTGGCTGATGGCTGCATACACCTTTGGACACCCTATTTACTGGTATGGCCCAATGGGACAGAATAATTATAAAGCCAATGGTAATGCACGTTGGGTCTCTTCGCCCCTGTCAATGACATCGATGTGTCAAAAGGACATAGAGAATATTAGGCGAAGGGCATGGCCCTACCACTGAGGGCCATGCCCTTAGTAGTAGGTCCACTGAATGTGAGTAGTGGGTCCACTGAACTACAGGATAAAGCAACGTTTTTGACAGTTCGCCAAAAAAAAAAAATAAAAAAAAGCCATTTTCAAAGGGAAAAAGGTTAAAAAAAGCCATGAAGCTAAAATCTAAATCTACAGGCTAATCCCGTAAAAAACAGGCTAAATCTAGCACGAAAAAGGCTAAAATGGCCACACTGGTACTCTGTTACGCTCAGGTTTGCCGTTTTGGTAAAATATTATCATTTTTGGTAGAAAATTTTTGACTTGGAAAAATGATAAATTCTTTATAGTTTTGGTGAATTTTTTTAAAACAAGTACATTTTTTTAAAAAAAGTTCAAGATTTTCAATAAATAATTATGAATATGGGACATTTCATGCAATATGTGCTACCAAAATTTTATTTTCCATAAAAGGTTTCTTCATGGTTCATAAGTCAAAAATATTTGAAACGTATTTTGTATATCAATATAAAACAAGTAATTTTGGAAAAATTTTTTTATTTTACGTTTGTAAAAAAAGAATATAAAACGATAAAAAACTGACAGAACCCTCTATTTTTCGCATCATTCGAAAGTTAAGAAAAAGGCTCACATATCTTCTTTGGCACAAGTTATTCTATCTTCGTCAGTTATTGCCAGTACCCAGCAAAAAAGTGCTTCCATAAGAAGGCAAGGTCTTGAATTCCATCCCTTCTACTTTCATACCCAGGAGGCATTCGTTTAATATATGAATGTCATTGGGAGTAATGCTTTCTTTAGTCTTCTCTAGAAGTCCTTCCAGAATTTTTTTAATGGAAGATTTCTTTCAACCCTTTAATGAAAGGATTCTACCAAGAGAACTGTAAGAAGGCTTTAAGATGGTAGGAATGGAATGGTTTTTGTAGTTTGGGCGTGGAGTGGGTTTCGAAAATCCCACGGAAAATATCTAAAACTAGCTGAACCCGGTGTGCTTCGCTACCCCCCTCGCGCTGTTGCACTTGGTCGTTATCATCCGCTTGTCCCTTGAAATATATTTGTAAAAACTTAGGATCTTCATCTGGAATTGCCAATATTGATCCCATTCGGTGAAAAATTTGGCCTTGAACTCTAAATGTTGGCATGAAGCTGTCTCGAACCACTTTAGTCGCACCAAACGATGCCATTTGAAAACACGAATTGTATTTTCGTATGTTGCTTAAGAAATGTTGGGAATCCGCTGTTGTTCCTATGAAGTGGAATATTATTGTATTGAATAATAATAATTTTATTTTTCTTCTTCTTCTTTTTTGATGCCTTAGGGGCAAATTATTTATTTGTTCTTACCTGAAACTAACGATAGTAGTGGTTCTGGTGGTGGTAGCAGTTCGGGTAAAGCAATTTTACCATTTGCGCAGCACATTCCAGGTGCTTCATTTTTATATTTCTAAGCATTGCAGTATTGGCAAACTTTATTCATTGGTCCAATGGCAACTAACTCATCTTCACTGCAATCAATTTCTGATGTGTACTGTATCTAATATCACCGACGTAGGTCAAAAAATGCTCAAAATATGGCGATTTAAATTTTTGGGTTGTATGGGCGGTGGCACGCCTCTTTGTCCAATCAAAACTGGATATAGCCTATTATTCCTTCCAAAGTCACAGTAACATGCTGTGAAAATTTCAGGAAATCGGTTTAAGGATTTGGTCTCCTATAAAGCACAAACAAACAAACAGACAGACAGACATTAATTTGAACACGTTTTCATTAGCTTCACTTCACGAAGATTTTAATAGTTCTTTTTATTTATGTATTTTATTCAAACAATTTTTTATTTTATGACTTTTTTATTTGAACAATTTTTCACAACTGAAATTTTCAAAATGAAAATTTCTGAAAATATAATAAATGAATACAATTCAGAATGTTTTTTTATAACAAGTATTTTATAGACAAGTGTAAGTATTTTCAATAATTGCTAAAATGATATAATACGTTATTAATGATAAATCAAGGTAAGTGAAATGTAAGATAAGATATAAATCAACGTCAGGAGAGGTAAGTACTAATGTAACTTAAGGTAAATATCAATGTAACGAAAAGGTAAGTATTAATGTAACAAAAGGTAAAATAGGATGTAGAGATTTACTCTATGTGGTGATGTAACAGAGCACCACATATGTATGTATGTCTCGTACAAATCTTGGAATCCATTTTTAAGCAACTTCCCGATGAACTAGGGTTCTGAAATTTAAAATATAGCTCAGAACTAGATGACAACATATATAATTAAGGAAAAAAATTTGCCACTCCCCCTTTACCGCCTACAAATCAATAAAAATGATATATCTCAAAAACTACCGGGCCGATTCATCTGAAATTTTGGCAGTAAATTTCCCTCAAGTAGAGGATAGTTTAGGGAAAAAATTTGCAACTCCCTCTTTTACCACCCACTAATCAATAAAAATGCTATATCTCAAAAACTACCGGGCTGATTCAGCTGAAATTTTGGCAGTAAAATTACCTCAAGTAGAGGATGGTTTAAAGGCAAAAAAATTTGCCACTCCCCCTTTTTCCGCCTTCAAATCAATAAAAATGCTACATCTCAAAAACTACCATGCTGATTCAGCTGAAATTTTGGCAGTAAATTTCCTTCCAGTAGAAGATGGTTTTGGAAAAAATTTGGCCACTCGCCCTTTTACCGCCCACAAATCTATTAAAATCCTATATCTCCAACATTACTTTCACGATTGAGCTATAATTGTATCAATACATTTATTTCGAGTAAAAGGTGGTTTAGGCAAATATCACAGGATGAGATATATTACTGGACACGAAACAAACAAAATGAGTAATATAAGACTAAAAAATAAAAAATAAATATTTAAGTATAAACAAATTTTTAATATAACACGTTTTAAAAACGAACTAAAAAGTATAAAATAATTTCTCTTAGAGTGGGGCTTTTAGTTCAACTAAAAACGTGGGGCGCATGCTATAGATAATAGTAAGAAGTGTTATTAACAATTGTGATACTTTAGTGAACGAATGATTTCTTAGCCCAAATCCCTTGAGTGTCAGGAAAGAAATCTTTCAGGATGATAGATTCAAGTTTGCAGACATCTATTGTGTTCAAAGTCCTTCCAAGGGCTGAAATAGCCAGTTTATTTATTTATTTAAAAGCCCCACTCTAGAAGAAATTATTTCATACTTTTTAGTTCATTTTTAAAACGTGTTATAACAAGTATTAATTAATTAATAATTAATTAATAAAAATTAATAAAGTATTAATTAAAAAAATTTTTACTTAAATATTTATTAATATACATAGATACGTAAAATAAAAAATTTTTTCAACTTTGGGGCCCTATAACTTCTAAGCCTGATGAAAGCGGCCGTTATTTCAGATTTGAAATTAGAAAACCCTAATACATACATATGTTCCACGTGTGAAAAAATTTTTTAGCTAAAATTAAATTATTCCGAAATAAAAAAACCGCATGGGAGAAGGCTCTTTTCAGGATTTAACAGATTTTGTTTTTTGGTGTGGCTGCTTCACAGCTCGGATGTGAAAACTTCCAAACAAGATAAATTTTAGAACCATTAATAGCATTATGCTATCCAAAGAACTTTGCGAAGTAAAAAAATAAGCGTCAGTTTTAACCACGCATAAGGTTAAACAAAAATTATTTTTAGATTAAAATTTTATTGTTCAATTTGCAATTAGTTTCTATTTATTTAAAATACAAAGAGGATACTTTAAAACTATTAAATATTTAAAAAACTTGTATTAATAAATTTTAATTCGTTTTTAATGGCAAATTTAATATTTAAATGTTTTTTATCGTGTTGTATATGCTTACTTATGTTTATTTTTATGTAATAAAAAATTATAAACTTATGTTTTGTGTAATAAATATTAATTTTAATTAAAAATGAAGATATACATATCTCTTTTTTTAAAATTTTTTTTCATATTGATATTTTTTTTTAAGAAATTTTTAATTAAGAATTTTTTTTCTGTTTGGCAACCCTGGCAACGCTGCGTGAAATTATCGCAACATGTTTCTGAGCAACATTTTTCACGATTATTTAATTGTACTGCCTATTTATTTTGAAGTAAAAAGAGAGAGAGATCATATGAAATTTCCCAACTCACTCTCGAGAACGAGTCGAGCAACAAATAAATGAATGTTTTCTGTGAAATTTCACGCAAGCAAACATAGTACTATGCTTAAACCTAAACAAACAAAAAAATCGGAGTAAAAAATAGGAAAAATTATGAAAAATAAACAACTCTACTACCTTCGAGAGCCATAAGCGTGTAAAATAATGTTCTAAACATGGCCGATCAAAAAACTTTCTTATAAGAAAATGTCTTTAAAACGAAAACATAAAGTTAGATTATGAGATAAACCATAGATCATCACATTCCCTATTGATATATTTTTGAAAAATAACTTTATTTATGTGGCGAAAATTTTCGAAAATCGACCGTTTCAGCTATATGCAAAACAAATTTACTCGATCCAATCGCAATAATGCCTTAATTCCGCTGAAGCACCCGGTACTTTTGTCAGAACGCAGTTTTTTGCCAGTTTTTTGTCAATTCAAACGGCTTTGGAATCAATTACCATATAACTTACATAATCATCATAAGCAACGCAAAGCAATTTAAAGCACAACTATTAGTTCTGCTTTCTCAACCGGTTTTTTATTTTTCCTCTTGTTTAATTGTCTTGTTTAATTGTCTCTTGTTTAATTGTCTTGTTTAATTTTTAATTTTTTATTTTTTATTGAAAATTTATATGTGATATTAAGTTTTGTGTTATAAATAATTTAATGTAGGCATACTGGCACCCAGTACCAGCGTCTATGATGAAAATTCCATTTCGGAAAATATCCCGCTTTCTTTGTCACAGACTGTTTCTTCAGGGACACAAACAATCCTATCATCAGAAGACCACATTATCGCAAAAAAAAAGAGAAAAAATAAAAAAAATAATAAGAAGCGAAAATCATCTAGATCTACTTCTCAGGCCAAGCAGCCCTCAGCACCGCTTTTGAACAGGAACACTCCAGTTACTTCCTCGTCACCTTCTAACATTCCTTCTTTGACTAATAGTTCAGTTTTGACTCCTATTGAGCCTAGAAATCTATCAAGCTTAAGGGCAGTGTCGAGGAAAAAAAATGTATTTATTTCACGTCTTCAGCCCGACACAACTGTTGAAAATGTATTGACTTTTATCAAACATAATAAATTGTTGAGTCAAAATGCATTTTGTTCATGCAAAAAAATAGGTAATAAACCTTCCCATGCTTCCTTTATTCTCACAGTTCCAGCTGAAGAGTTTGCAACTGTTCTAAACTCTAATTTGTGGACTGATAATATACTCGTTACAGAGTTTCAGCCTAAGAATAAGCCTAGAGGGACGACTCAAGCCGCTCGTCAATCCCAAAAAAACTGAATAGGTTATCCCTTTACTATCAAAATGTAAGGGGATTACGCTCTAAGACGCGAGACATATTTTTAATGTCTCAGAATTTCTCTGAGGATATTATCGCACTGACTGAAACTTGGTTAAACGGAAGCATTACTGACTTAGAATTGTTTGATAACAGTTTTGAAGTTTATAGAAGAGATAGACATGCTGACAATACTTCTGCTGTCGGTGGAGGTGTCTTATTAGCTGTAAGGAACTCCTTCGTTAGTTCCATTATTGTTATTCCCTGCTCTGCTAACATCGAACTTATATGCGTCAAGGTTGTACATTCCAATTCTAATGTATATCTTATTAATGCATACGTTCCTCCTAAGAGCAGTGTAGAAGTTTATGCAAGCCTTGCGGATTGCATAGAATACGTTATAAGCATAATTGACGTTAATGACGACATTTTATTGTTAGGTGATTTTAATCTGCCTGACTTGAAATGGGAATCTTCTGACGATGATACATATTTTTGTGCATCTAATTCGAAGACTCGCCAAGAGCATATATTTGTTGATAATATATGTTCTGACTTACAACAAGTGAGTTGTATTTATAATAGTCGTGAAAGACTTCTTGACCTGGTCTTAACTACAGATAGTAACAATGTGATTGTTGAGAGGGCCCCTCATGTTTTGACTGCTGTTGATGAATACCATCCACCATTGAGCATATGGTACAAATCAGACAGGGATAATATAGTAAAGTCTAACTCAATAGATAAAGTTTATGAATTCAATTTTAAAAAAGCTGACTTTTTGAAGTTGAATCATTTACTTCAAAGTAAACTTCATGTTATTTTAGAATATGTTAATAATAACATTCTTGATAATTCAATTAATTTTTTTTATATGGAAATCTTTGCTATGTTTTCTCTGTCCGTGCCATATAGCCTCAAATTTACGAAAAATTGTGCTTACCCCTGGTACACAAAGGAGTTAAAGATTCTTCGCAACAGCAGGAATAGGGCATGGAAAAAATATGTCTGTAGCTTAGACTTGAATGACCTAGAAATCTACAAGCGTTTGTTTCTGGATTTTGAAAATTGCTCAGCTACCTTATATCAAAATTATTTAGACAGTACTAAGCTGAGAATATTGTCTGATCCGAAGAAATTCTGGGGTTTCATAAACACCAAAAAAAAATCTGATGGATTCCCTTCATCATTTAAGACCTCTGACGGATTTACTGACGATCCTGTCGTAATTTGTGGTCTATTTGCCAATCTCTTTAAAGAGTCATTTTGTTCAGACTCTTTTAATCCTGATGAAGAGTACTTTGAATATATGAACTCTACACCCAGGGTTTCGTTGGATTCTATATCCTTTACTTCAGAGGATATTTTAAAGTATATTGGGTTGATCGATGAGGATTTTAATGCTGGACCTGACGGAATTCCTGCCGCAGTGTTAACACGATGTGGTTCCGTTCTAAGTCAACCACTGTCCATGTTATTCAATAAATCAATTAGCGAAAGTATTTTTCCACTTTTTTGGAAAAAATCTTTTATAGGTCCTATCTATAAAAAAGGTTGTAAGAACGATATAAACAACTACAGGCCTATCGCGAAACTCTCGTCAATTCCAAAACTTTTTGAGCGCCTCGTGTATGATCGTGTGAAAATTCACTGTGGGAAGGTCATGACAACTCGTCAGCATGGATTTGTTACTGGCAGATCCACTGTGTCTAATCTCCTCGATTTTACAACGTTTTGCTTAAATTCATTTTATTCAGGTAACCAGGTCGACTGTATTTACACTGATTTTAGTAAAGCATTTGATAAACTGCCACATAACTTAATTCTATTTAAACTAAAGTTAATGGGTTTTCCACAATTTTTTGTAAGCTGGATTCAATCGTATCTGACGGAGCGATCTTATCAAATACGATTTCGAGGCGTATTGTCAGCTGAATTTATTGCTGAATCAGGTGTTCCTCAAGGTAGCCACCTTGGTCCACTTCTGTTTATTTTAGCCATTAATGATGTAACCCACATCATCAAACACTCTCATCTACTTATCTATGCAGATGACATGAAAATATACAGAACAATAGATGCTAAAGACAATTCAGATCTGCTCCAGTCTGATTTGAAATCCTTTGAAATTTGGTGTTCTAAAAACAATATGTTTCTAAATCCAGATAAATGCCAAACTATGACCTTTTCGCGAAAAAGGAATAATTTAATTTTTGATTATACGATAAAAGATACGGCTTTAAATCGTGTAGATTCTGTCAAAGATCTTGGTATATGCATGGATTCTAAGCTATCGTTTAACGTTCATATTGATTACATTTGCAAAAAAACATCTTCTATGCTCGGGTTTATGAAACGCTGGGCCAAAGAATTTAATAGTATGATCACAACTACAACGCTGTATTATGCAATTGTGCGACCTCACTTAGAGTATGCAAGTCAAGTTTGGTCCCCAAGTTACAATGTACATGTTGAACGTATAGAGAGAATCCAAAAACGTTTTGTTCGGTTTGCTCTAAGGGGCTTAAGTGCAACTGATACTTTAAACCTTCCTCCTTATGAGGATCGTTTAAAACTTTTAAAAATGCAATCTTTGAATGAGAGAAGGAAGTCTGCAGATATCGTCTATTTACACCAACTCATAACTGGTGTATTCGATTCACCAGAACTTCTAACTCTTATAAATTTTAACACTAACCGTAGAAGCAGTAGAAATGCTAACAATTTAATTTACTTACCTTTTAGTAGAACAAATTATATGGCTACTGCTCCTTTACATCGCATGAGTACCTTTGTTAACAACTGTAGCTTTTTTGATGTTAACTTATCGAAAGGTCAACTCAAAAGTAGATTGAAAACTAATGTATGATTAGATCTATGTAAACGCATGGTTAGTTGTTATGTCTTGTGTTGTCCCTGAGCCCAACCCATATTATGGTGGGAAAATTTTTCTCACTTTGGATTGTTTTGGACCGCTCTTATCGATATCATTGGGGCTATTCACGGTTTGAGCGTACTTTTAACAAATCGTATTTATAGCATTTGTTATTGTTCGAATTGTGAGCACCTCGCCATGTGACTGTCGTATAAAAAGACTGTGCAACTCTATGACGTATGTGATTATGCGGCTGTAGACAGAGCATAAAAATACGAGGTACAAAAAACACATCCAAGGGCTGCTTTTATTTACGAGTGCCTGCGTATTTGCATTTGTATGCAAAACAACAGCAAAGCAAAATGCGCTTTCGTAAATTGGCGTACAAATAGCGGATCGAACAAATGGCAGACCAGCGTATTCGAACTGTGAATGGCCTTATTGAGATGTTTTGATGTTATTTGGGCTGGTGCTTAAGATGATCCAATGCGGAGAAAGTGCGAAAAAGCTGTAGTAGCTGAACTCTATTGTTATTATTTGTGACTAACATTTTAAATGCACAAGGGCTAACCCCTTTTAATGTTAGGATGTTCACAAATAAATAAATATAATAAACTAGCTGAAACCCGGCGCGTTGCTGCCACACTTTCTTGCATGTGTAAATTGAGGTCGAATACTGAATTTCGATGCTGTGCGACCTAGTATAAATCCAAAGCTGTTAGATATCCCCAATTTGGGTTGTATGGGAGGTGCAACGCCCCTTGACCAAAACCCATTATATGTGATCAATAAAACTGAATGTGTAAATTAAGGTCGAATACTGTATTCCGACGCTTTGCGACCTATAATTCCAAAGCAATTCGATATCGCAAATTTGGGTCAAATAAGAGGTCCCTTGGCAAACGCCCATAAAATGTAATCAATGAAATGGGATGTGTGCATTTAGGTCAAATACTGAGTTCCGACGCTGTGCGATAAATAACTCAGAAGCTATTCGATATCGCAAATTTGGGTTGTATTGGAGGTGTCACTCTCCCTTGTCCAACGCCCAAAAAATGTTACCAATGAAAGTGCATATGTAAATTCGGATCGAATACTGAATTCCGACGCTGAGCGACCTATAATTCCAAAGCTATTCGATAGCGCAAATCTGGGTTGTATGGGAGATGCCAGTCCCCCTTTTCCTACGCCCATAAAATGTTATTAATGAAACTGCATGTATGAATTGAGGTCGAATACTGAATTCTGACGCTGTGTTACTCATAACTTTAAAGCTATTCGATTTTGCATGTTAGGGTTGTACTTGTCCAACGCCATAACATGTTTTCAGTAAAACTGCATGTGTAAATTTAGGTCGATTACTGAATTTCGTTGCTGTGTGACCTGTAACTTCAAAACTATTCGATATCGCAAGTTTTGGTTGTATCGGAGGTTCCACTCCCCCTTGTTTAACTCCCATAAAAAGTCATCAGTGGAACGACATCTGTAAATTGTGGTTGAATATTGAATTTCGAGGCTGTGCAACCCATAACTCCAAAGAAATTTGATATCGCGAATTTTTTATAAATTTGTGAGCGGCAATTGTTCGTACTCGAAGCAAATCCACTGCCAAAGGCGTAGCTGTAGTAGGACTACGCCCATTTTAAGTAGGGTAGAAGGGGGATCATTTCACAGTGGGGCACATATCACATTGATTATTTTATGACTGCACGGCAACTCTTAATAATTTTAATTGCTATGGTAAGTTCGTTTAGTACAGCACTTACTGCTGACAAAGTTTGATGGTTGCATATCAAATTTGAAAGAAGGCGAGTTAAATTATTAAAAGGTGATCTCTTGAAAAAAATTTGTTGTTTAGGTTTGTATATTTTTTTTTTGCTTTTTCAACTGAATTTAATATTGTGTTATAATTGCCACCATTTAATACAGTCACGACTTTCATTTCTGATCATTGTAAATTTGTTGAAATACTTAGATTAAAATAAGTGTCGTAAATCGTGGCATGGAATCTTGTGGGGCACATTTCACACAACATAATGGTGCACTTTTCACGTACAGTGAAATGTGCCCCATCCTCAGTATTTATGTATTTGAAATCTATGTAACAGGTTGCAATAGAAATATGGTGCGTGTTTACAAAAGAAAAACAAACAGAGTTGAGATAAATGAGAAGGACATCCAAAAAGCTATTAGAGATGTGCGGCAAAAATCAGAAACTATCAGTTCTGCAGCAACGAAATACGGAATTAATAGGACAACACTCTCCAAATGAATCAAAAAATTTAAAAGTAAATCCAGTGATCCTCTTCGCTTGGATTCAGGAAATAGCAGCAGTGATGATAAAGAGAGAAAGTACCATTCAAAATATACCAGCCGACAAGTTTTTACTATTAAATAGGAGTTAGAAGTATTAATGAATTTAAAAAAAGTGTTCAAATCTACAATTTGGATTAACATATGATTTGGCCCGTAAATTTTTTAATGATTATGCTAAAATCAATAATATTTCGCGACCAAGCTCATGGGATTCTAATCAAAAGGCTGGTATAGACTGGTTGCAAGGTTTTATGAGACGACATGGTGACCTTAGTTTAAGAAAACCTGAGAATACAAGTCTGGCTAGATCTTCAGCTTTTACTAAAACCAACGTAATGGAGTGCTTTGACAACTTAAGGTCCTTATATGAAAAACATTAACTTACACCAAAAGATATTTATAATTTGGACGATATTGCTCTAACCACTGTATTACCATCTCCAAAGGTGAGTGTTTAGTTATTCTTATACATTTTTATTTTTATAATCATATTATTTTTTACAATTATGAACAGGTAATTTCAACGAAAGGTAAACGAACAGTTTCACAGGCTGCTTCCGCGGAGAGAGGATCTCTTGTAACATTAGTTGGCATAATTAATGGAATCGGTAATGCTGTCCCTCCTGTTTATGTTTTTCCAAGGGTTAAATTTAATGACCGATTTACGAGTGGTGCGCCTACAGGATCTCTCGGCTTAGCTAGCAAAAGCGGTTGGATGATTGCTGAGCTATTTATTGATGTTTTAAAACACATACAAAATTATTCAGTGTGCTCCAAAGACTGTCCCATCCTTCTTATATTGGACAATCATGCATCACACTGCAGCCTTGACGCAATCATGTATTCTCAAGAGAACGGTATTATATTGCTTTTGTTCCCTCCGCATACTTCAGACAAGTTTCAGCCGTTGGTTGTTGTTATTTAAGCGCCATTTAAAAGGTTTTACGGCAAATGTTTGAGCGATTTTATAATCAACAATCCAGGCAAACCGATCACTATATATGACGTTTGCAGACTGTCTTTGACTGCATTTTACAGAGCATTTTTGGTGGAAAATATAGTAAAATCGTTTGAAGTTACAGGAATATCCCCATTTAATTCGCACATTTTTCAAGACTCCGACTACACAGCACCTTTAGAACATATTACTGGTTCCGATAATGCTAAACCGAAAGGAGAATTGAACTTAGGAAATGATACTACAGTCATAAGCAATATTGTTATAAAGCCAGCAGAAACAACGAAAAATCCTAAAACTCCAGAGCAAGTCCGTCCACTTGTAAGGACGTTAAAAAAGAATAGAATTACTAATCACCCTGTAGGAAAATCAAGGATTTATACTACTACGCCAGAAAGAGATAGACTTAAAGATGTAGCAAACCAAAAAAAAAAAATTTAATTAATGAAAAAACAAGATAATGCAAGAAAAAGACAAAAGGAATCTAAACGAATCCCTAACAACCTCGGAAGATGAAATTGCAAACATGACGATTGAAACCGATGAATCATTGGGAAATATGTCAATAAACGACAGCGTTATATCGTCAAATCATGATGATGAGCTAATGAGGTTTAAGCTTTGCGATGATGACGTTTTTACTCCAAAGGATTTCGTTTTGGTAAAATTTGATACAAAGCCACCGCAGTTTTATGTTGGAAATATTATAAGTTTCTTGAACAGTGATGATAAATCATACGATGTAAGTTTCCTGCACTCACAATATTATTACAGTAACGGACTGTAGTTTATTTAGGAAGTATTCCGTGCAGTTGTTTTTAACTTAAAATGCATTTAAAATTCTAAGAAAATTTATTTTTAACTGAATCTAACATTTATTCAAAAAACTAAGTGCACATTAATACGGATTTTCAGTTGCATTTGATATTGACAGTTGTTTACGTTAAAGTATTTTGTATGTAAAATTAAATGAAACTGTAATTTAAAATGACTGAAAATTTACTTAAAAACCGATCTACTTATTTTTCATTTCATTTTAACAAAAAGTTCATATAATTTTAAATGTTAAAATAGCTGACTTAACTATCAAAAGAACAAGTCACGGATTCCGTGAAAATATAAGATTTTTCCTTTGTTTATGCTAATTTTACTATCAAAAATTCAACTGTGAATTCCGTAAAAATAAATTATTTATAAGTTAATTTACATAATTCAACTACAAAAAAATTAACTACAAATTCCGTAAAAACAAAAGAATTTTCAGTTATTTTTTATAAATTAACTAACAAGAAATTAACAACGAATTCCATAAAAACAAAAGAATTTTCAGTTATTTTATGTATTTTAACTATCAACAAATTAACCACAAATTCCGTAAAAACAACAGAATTTTCTGTTACCGTGCCACCCGAACGGTCAGCAGACACATGCAGATGGTTTGACGTGGAGGCGAACGGGGTGTGCGAGTGGTAACCGTTGTATGGATTGGAGCAATTTACATGCTCTTCTCCAACTTGATGAGTTCGTTAATGCCATCGTACTATTTGCCATCGGAGTATTTGTAGTGTCCACATATTGTTAAAATGTTTACTTGTTTTATTTTTTATACTTTACGTTTAATTCTGTTTATTATTTATAATCATAAAAAAAAGTCACAGATAAAAAAATGTATGTTCAAAAGTTTTCATTATAAAATTGTATTCCTTAAAATAATGACGTACAAAATAAATTGTTAAAAGAAACAAAAATTTAAATAAAAATACATAAAATAAAATACATCGTGATAAAAGTAATTCGTGGGAACAAACTATCTAACCATACAAGCCTAGGTGGTGGGTTTAAATTTGACAAAATTAATAAGTGTAAATATTAAATAAGTGTAAGAGTGTAAAGTGTAAAATATTTTTTTCTTTTAGTTCTCGCGGCAATTTAAAGATATGGCAAAATGTTTTGTGTGTAAGAAATTGTTTAAGTGTCACAAAGAATTTTTTAACCATTTAAAAATCCACTACATTTCAAAGTTAAGTTATTTTACTTGCATAGAATGTCAAAATAAATCGTTTTCTTGTTTGGAAAATTTTAGAAGGCATATGAAAAATGTCCATTTTAATAATGAAAGACTTAATACTGTCTCAAACCCTCCAACTCCTATACCTCAAACAGACGAAAATATTACTGACGATACCAATAAAAAAGCTAAAAAACCGTATTTTGAAGGCAGCTCAATTGATCACATTGCTAATTTAAAAAATTCTGCTTAAAAATTTGTATTGTCTTTATTTTCCAAAAACAACATCAATAGAACAAATGCTTTTGAAATTATAGATTCCATTAAACAGTTCATACTGGTTGAAATTGTTAGCGCAGTAAAATCTACCATATTACCTTTCATAGATATTAACAATCAAATAACTTTACTGGATTTGTTGTTTAATATAACAAATATGTTTAAAAATTATGATACTGAATTTAAATTCATAAATGCATTAACTTCATTAAATTTATTAACATCAGTAGATAAGGTTGTTTTTTCACGTGATATAAGGCCTGTGCATAATCGAGGCGACATATGTCTTAACGAATCGATTAAAGAAGGTATAGTTTTTCCAATTGATTTCTATTTTGAACAGTTTTTTAAAAGCCATAATTTAATTGCACAATCATTAAAAGATATAGAAAATATGCTTGGAGAAAAAAAATTGGATAACTTTGTTCAAGGCAGTATATGGCGAAAGAAATTGAATAAGTTCCCTAAGAAAGAAAAAATAATTCCATATTTTCTTTACATTGACGACCTTCAAATCAACAATTCTTTAGGTTCCCATACATCGTCAGTTTGCGCATTTTATATAGCATTTCCCACGATTCCAAATTGTTACAAAATTGACAATATTTTAATTGGGGCATTAATAAAAAGCTGTGATTTAAAGGAATTCGGAAATTTTACTTGCCTTAATAATCTCATTAATAAACTTATTAATTTGGAAGTGTACGGCATAAATTTTGTTATTAATGATAAGACAGTAAATGTGAAGTTTGTATTAGGTTTAGTACTAGGAGATAACTTGGCTTTGAATACAATTTTAGAATGCAATAAGAGCTTCAATGCTAACTCTTATTGTCGATTATGCCGTATAACCAAAACTCAAGCTGTGCATACATGTGAGGAAATTTCAGAAAAAATGAGAGATAGAAAAAACTATTATCTAGATATCATAAGCGGAGACTCCCAAAAAACAGGTTTAAAACAAGAAACAATATTGAATAAAATACCGTCATTTCATTTTACAGAAAATTATGTCGTTGATATTATGCACGATCTTTTTGAGGGAGTGTTCATTTATGATATTTGCAAATCTATTTTATTTTTAATTGAGGCAGGCAAATGTGATAAAGGAAATGAATACCAAAAATTTTCTCTAACTACTTTAAACTTAAGAAAATTAAAATTTAACTATGGACCGATTGAAGTTGGTAACATTTCTGGAGATATTACGATCAATAGGCTAAAAAGTAATAACCTCAATATGTCGGCAAGAGAATGCTGGACATTCATTCACTTTTTCCCACTAATGTTCCATGATTTAATTGACAATGATAGCGATGTATGGATATTTATTTGCATTGTTGTGCGATTGTTGGACATAGTTTTATACGTATCTCATAATACTAAAACAATCAGCTTGCTTAGAAATACAATAAAAGAGCACAATAAACTGTATATAGAAATTTTTGGAGATACCCTTAAGCCAAAACACCATTTTCTAACTCATTATCCAACTATTATTGAATCTTCCGGTCCGTTAAGACATTTCTCCAATTTTATGTTCGAAGCCAAACACAAAGAAATTAAAACTTATGCCAACGTTACAAATAACCGCATATGTTTTGTTTTATCAGCTGCAATTAAATTCCAATTTAAATTTGCTCACAAAATTTTTTTTAACAAAAGTAGTTGCAAACAAATAATTTATAATGAAAATCAAATAGTTACATCAAAATTTAGCGATACAATTTCAACTTATGAACATTTTAAAAACGTTGATTTCATTACACTTAATTCAATATCCTTCAATGGAACAATTTATAAAACTGGATATCATGTAGCAAAACTTAATAATGAACAACAAAACGAAGTATTTGAAATAAAAGAAATAATTTTCTGTATTTCAGATCAAAAAGTATTCTTAATTTATGAAAAACAGTTTAAGCTAATCTTTAAACCTCATATTGTGGGTTATTTTGCTGAACCTTTCAAAAATACCTTATTATTGATAGCGCCTATTAATGAGCTAGTAGGATTTCCATTTAATATAACTATATTGCACAGTGGTAAAAAAACGGTTAGGTTAAAAAGATTTACTTGTACTTAAAAAATATAAAACAATACAATGCAAGCCAATACCCAACCGCTGTTATTTACCCTATCCGGAGTAAGCAATTTATCTGCCAACAACAATCTACCCGAATCAATCTCCCAATCTCAGCATGACAATGATTCATTATTAAACTCTGAACATGAAACAACGGAAAGCACATTGTCATTGCTTTTGAAAAGTATTGACAGTAGCAACTTTTCATATGTTATGCCGTTAATAGAAGGTAAAAAAGTTTATATTTTACTATGAATATTTTATAATACTTTATTTAATTTTATTTTACAGAGCACAAGATTACACAAAATCAATTTAAAATTTTTGACAGATACCACTTAGAAAAGTTATTTGAAATTGGTAGTTTTCATCACGTCAGAGAACTGGGAAGAGAAGTGGAGTTCATCGAAAAATTCTGTGTTTGGAAATCTTTACAAGACTCTAACAACCTTAATGCCTGTAGCAGCAACGATTACAACCCTTTAAATAACACAAACCAAAAAACCACCAACAATTATGTAAGATATTGTTTTTAAATTTTGCAAAATATTTTTTTGATTTTCATATGTACTTGCAGACATTACACCACGTTTTCAAAGATAATCCAATTTATAATGAACTGAGATCATATTATGACAAGTATCAACAATTAGGGACTGCTGAGCAGAATAAATTGTCAAGGGCAATTATTGATTTCTACATGTCGAAAAATATTGCATTAGAATCAACAAGTTTACAAAATCTTGCATCGCAAATCACAACATTATTTCCCAACGAAGCACAAGAAGTTTACTTTGAAAAACATAAAAACCAAAGGGCGAAAGGCAAACTCTTCTTTAGATACCAAAATATGTTAAAGTTAAACGTGAAGACAAATAAAAGATCTCTAAAGCAGTTTACTGAAAAAAATATTTCTCTCCTTGCAAATGGTACGAAATATGTACTATTTATTTCTGATTAATTTTATATACATACATACTTATTATAAATATCCGTTCGCTCATTTTTTTATAGCGATTTGAAGCAAGGAAATTTAATCGCTATAGAAAGAAAAGAGCAAAAGCATGTTTGTAATATTTCACAATTTTTATCTATATACATATATATTTTGTTTTTAGAAGCAGATGAATTGCAAGTCAAATATTTTTTAAAATATAATTTTGCCGACAAGGAAGAAACATGCCAACGTTGGAAAGAATGCATTAATATTCGCCATAAACATTTAACGGAATGTAAAGATCCAAGTATAGCAAATATTATTGACAGCTGGCCTGCATATAAACAGACTTTTGGAGCAGATTTGGTAAAAATAAAGTACAAATATTTATGTATGTATATCTGTTTAATTGAATTTTTATTTTTTAGATTTCAATTGATTTTGAGGGCTTGTATCCCGAAAACAAAAATTTTTTTTCAAATTGGACCAAAGTAAACCGATTATTGCCAATGTACATCAGCATGAATTTGAAAGATGTTACGATGAAATCGGTATGGGTGGAAGCAAAGGAGAAATGGTCAACATTAGATCAAAGTAATATACTATATACATATATATCAATGCAAATATTAACAAAATGAATAACAATTTCTTTATTTTCAGATACGAAAGACGCAATTTTTATATTTTTACTACATGGTATTTTAAAACCTGAGAGAATTTCGAAGGAAGTTGGGAAAGCAACCATAGCTGAATCCCAAATGGCTACCATCAAATTCATCGAATCGGAGATTCAATTAAATTTGTATACAGGGCATTCACCGTTTCTGCTAGTTCAAAAAAGCCTTTTTGATGTTAAAGAAATTTTTGTGGTTGTAGACCAAATCATATATAAAACTGATACGGTGGCCGCGGCATTAGCCCTATGTTTTAAAATCCACCAAGTATTCAATTTGAAATATTCTACAAAGTGTAGAAACTTTTGGCTATTTGTGCAAATTATTTTATTTGAAATTAACTTAAAAGAAGACTATGTAGGAAGTTCTTTAAGAAGTATAAAATCATTTTTTGAATCACAAACATAAATATTAATCTATTCATAAATAATAATAAATATAATAAAATAATTGTTATTATAAAACAAAAAAATTAATAAAAAATTAATTACATACATGTATATTTATTTTCCTAAAATTGTGTCTTATTTTTAACAATTAAAAAAATGCAGTTTAGTAGTTAAAATATATAAAATAACTGAAAATTCTGTTGTTTTTACGGAATTTGTGGTTAATTTTTTGATAGTTAAAATACATAAAATAACTGAAAATTCTGTTGTTTTTACGGAATTTGTGGTTAATTTTTTGATAGTTAAAATACATAAAATAACTGAAAATTCTGTTGTTTTTACGGAATTTGTGGTTCATTTTTTGTTAGTTAAAATACATAAAATAACTGAAAATTCTGTTGTTTTTACGGAATTTGTGGTTAATTTTTTGTTAGTTAAAATACATAAAATAACGGAAAATTCTTTTGATTTTACGCAATTCGGGGTTGAATTTTTGACAGTTTAAATAGCAGAAGCAAATGAAAAATTTTTTATTTTTACGGAAGTTATGACTTGTTCTTTTGATAGTTAAAATAAATGCAATTATGGAATGTCAGTTATTTTTACGGATTAAAGTCAGCCAATATTTTAACATTTAAAATTAAATGAACTTTTCGTTAAAATTAAATGAATATTAGGTAGACCGGTTTTTAACTGAATATTCATTTATTTTATATTACAATTTCAGTTAATTTTACGTACAGAATTTTTTGAGTGTGCGAAAAAATATAACTAGGGAAACATTTTATGAACCTCATAAGGAAGACATAGCGCTTGTACTACGCACTGACATTGTATTGAAACTGCCGACACCAGAGCATCCTCCTGGGACAAGTCGACAAGCTTCATTTTATAAATTTAACGTGAATTTAAAAAGTTTTAATTTAAAATGATATTTTTACATAAAATTTGTTCCTTACAACGTGATCTTGTAACTTTTATGAAAAATCTTTTAAGCTTGTATTTGTTTTTTAGTTCCTAATTGAATATAAGGAATTGTTATGTTTTGTTTTCTATGATTTTCGTTAAATACAATAAGTAAAAACTGACAGAAAAATCGTTTCAATTCAAAATTATAAGAAAGTGCAATGTGCCCCATACAAGAGTGAAAGGCTGCCCAGCCAGGGCAGATTTACCGTTTTATCGACTTTCAGAATTGGCTAAAAATTTGTTATGCATGGATGATCTATAGTAATAAAACTAATTTTCTGTTTGTTTGTTTGTTTGGCCTTTATACAAATCTAAACGGCTCAACGGATTTTGGTCAAACTAGGTACACATATTAAGTTTATTCCAACTTAAAATGTTACATACTTAGTTTTTGCCACGCCCCCTCTGAAATTTTTCAACTAACGGTAATTTTGTTATTATAAAACTTTTTACAGTCGGAGATTTTTGTATATTTAATATTAAATTTTTTTGTTATTTTGACATCAAAAACACTCACATATCTTCAGAATTGGAGAAATTTTCAGTACAATGACTTTTTCATAAAACATCGTTACCTAAGAATAAGAAAAAAACGACATGAAAATCAAAGTTTGGTCTTTCGATGCAAATATCTCCGCTGTCCATTAATATATTTTATTCAAATTTTTTTTGTTCAAACGTCAATAAAATCACTTCACAAAAATAGGTTGAACTGTACCGTTAAGTCAGTGTATATATGCTTTACGAGTATGCCAAAAAAGGTCAAAAATATTGACTTTTTACTCAAAAAATGACTCAAAAATTGTTGTTAAAATGAAATCAATTAAAAACAGCAAATCTGACTACCTTTCATATGACATAGTAGGTATTTGCAAAAATTCTTCCAGCTAAGCGCAAAAATTATTTTACTGTTTTTGTCATCAAAACAACAAGGGTACCTTTGATTTTTTCGCGAAATTTATTTTTTCCAAAATGTTGTTTTTATCTTTTTTACAAAAAAGTCAAGTCTCAGAAAAAATTTATGTGAAAACATTACCCCAATATCTCTTTCCAATCAAAAGTTATGGCTAAAAATCTATTTTTTCATACCAGACTATTTAATACAATAAAACTTAGTTTTGTTTTAGAATTCTCTATATAGTTTGAACGTCCCCATTTATCTCTAAGAATGCAGTTGTGTGTCTAAAGTAATTACGATTATTTTGGATTTTATAAAATCATCTTTATAGTGATTTTCTTATTTTTTGCCTCCCCACCCCCCTCCTCCTGTTAAATTTGTTTTGTTCCGATGGCTCTATTTTTTCTCACTATTGTGTCACCGTTGTCACTTAGTTCTTTATCAATGGTACTCTAAATGTTGTATATATATCACAATTTTATCGAAAAAATGACTGTGAATAAGAATGCTGTTAAAGTTAATATTTTCATGTAATCAGTTTCAGCTATATGGCGATATAATAAAACATATGCGCATCTGGTCAGCACAATTATTTCATTAGTTTTGATATGTGCGTTAAATTTACAGATAGATGGCGCTACATTTGTAAGATGTGTGGGTACAGACTATACTTACACCTTGCGGTGAAAAGCTGAATAATGTTTTTTCAAAAGTTTCTTCAAATTTAACCCCACACGTTTGGGATTACAGACAGGTGGCGCTATTTTCTGCTTACAGAAGAATATCTGATGTTCTTATACAGCTAGCAGATAAGTTTTGCGAAATATTTTGCAAAAATGCTATAGCTACCAAAGTTTTAAAAAGTAAAATAATGCAGTACTGCCAGTTTTTTCAGTCGCAGCGTCATCTAGCGTCATAAACACTTAAAAACATAGAATTGGATCAATTTAAATGTCAAGCTCATTTGCTGGACTTTTTGTTGTTTTTGCCTTGCTTGCAAATGCGATTATATGATCCTGATCTCCAATGAAAAAACGCAGCTAATAGAAATTTTAGTAGGTACAATCATTTTTAGCACAACGAATTTTCATAAAACATTGATAGCTAATAATGAGAAAAAAATTATATGAAAATCAAAGTTTTTACTTTTAATGGCAATAACTCCGCTGTTTTTAATATATTTCATTAAAATTTTTTTTGTTAAAAAGCTCAATATGTTTTTTAATATTAATCTTTGTTTAGACGTTAAAATGTCCATATATCAAAGACGCATTAAGTCCCACCATAATTTTTATTTTGTTGAAAAGGTAATTGTGCTTGCTTTAAGATTAAGTAAATATAAAAATTCTTTTTAATTTTTAAAATATGTTTTTCGTACCCCTTCTTTGAATTCAATTAGCTCACCGTAAGAGATGGAACCTCCAACAACTTTTTTGGATTAATGTTCGTTCAATTACCTTTCTAACGGTAGATAAATAAAATTGAATAAAATAAAATTCAAATAAAATTCAACATGTTTTTCATTTTTCCCGATTTTAAAAAACATTTAATCGAGAAGTGTATGTTAAAATGTTTATATAAATGACTCTCGAGTAACACCGGGTATATCAGCTAGTATTTTATAAAACCAAATATGCAAAAAGTTCACTTAAATAGAGCTTTACCAAAAAAACAAAAAAAAAAAAAGGATTTATGTTAATCAACTTTGAAATGACTACCAAATAAAAAAAAATGTGAAATGGTCCCCCTCCTACCCTATAGTTACCGATAGTATCATAAGGACTGAACTACCAAATTTTAGTTTAATACGACAAAAATTGTCTTAAATATAATATTTTTATTGATTTGTGGGCGGTAAAAAAGGGTGTGGCAAATTTTAAATATGCCTATATTGTTCGCGTAAGTGCAAGCAATAAGTTGACAAAGTTTTATCGCAATCCACTATAGGTCAAATGACTACTTTTTCTGTGCAAAATTAATAACAGCTAAATTAATGCCTAATTTTAAGGGAAATTAAAACAAAAAGGAAGGTAAGGTATAAAGGAAACCAAAATTTATAAAAACAAATTTAATTACATTCAATCCGAATAAAAAACACCCTACAAAAAACTTAAATTTTTCAATCGTAATATTAGTCCTCAATTTCATTCAGCAAACATAAATTATTTAATACATCCACAGATGTTGGTGATAAAATTTCATTTTCATTGTTTTCTTCATCTTCGTTGATGTCTTGTCTTGGGCTCTCAATGCTTAACAATTCGATAGCTTCAGGTGGAAAGTGTAATAGCTTCTGTTGCCGCATGCGTCTGCTTAAATATTTTGATGAGATAAGCGGATCGGACGTATCAGTAGCTCTATTAAATATGTCCAAAAGATTATTAGATCGGCTGTTTTTACGAGCGTGATGCAATCTGTCAGCCTTATAAATTTTGTGCCTGGACTCAGCACCTGCTTCTCCAAAGTATCCAATCGGAAGCACAGTGTTGTCAATAATCTGCTTGGAATGTACAAGCACTTTGTGGACTGTAGCTGTCATCGGCAACCAAGAATAAAGCTTTTGGATCAAATCCGCTGTTTGAAAGCAGAACGTCTCAAATTTTGTTGAGTTCAGAGGATACTGGCATGACAAACAAATTAAAATAATTTTAAAACGGAAAATTAATGTCTGATCAACGCCCGTAATGTTGGAAAAGATTTCGTGATCGGTGAATGCTCTACGCGCAGTATTTCCGTCATTTGTGCTGCCAAAGCCGCCAACTTTTGGCATGTCCACACGGAGACCCAGTTCTCTCCAAAAAGCGTCTTGAATATTTTTTTTTCTATTTGAAACAGCCAATTTGTCGGTTTCAGATCGTGTCTGCCATTTTTGCAATTCACATTTGTAACCTAAATGTAATATGAACTCGAAAAATCGAATCCAGCAATGCAATGGGCTTAAACCAAATTTACAATTAGAATCTTCTGCACGAAATCTTTCAGAAGTGTAATTAGTTATATTCATGAAGTCTTTTGGTGTGGAACCGCAAATAGGACAAGTTTGATTTGATTTGGTTCCAGTCAAAATGTTCAAAACTTTCCCGTCAATAAGTGTTAAATACAAATCAAAGGACACTTCCACAATTTTCCCTTCGCTGATCGTAATGTGTATACTTTTTAATGCGTCAATTTCTTTTTTCAAGTCTGATTTTTCCTTCAAGATAGATTCCTTTGTTTCTTTGACGTATTCTAACTTAACGGGCCGACAAAACCTTGTCGATTGCGCAGTAAGATTATTCCAAATAGGCTGTCCTGACGTGACCAAAAGTCTTAACGGGATAATTGTAGTTGCCAAAAGCGACGCATCGGAATGATTCGACGTGCTTGGTTCGTTAAAAGCTTGTTTAAATTGTGCTTGACCGGTGCTACTATCGAAACCGTAACTTAATATCAGCTTACACTTTAAATAATTGGTATTTTCCTTATCCATTACATATTCAAAGACCTCCTTCTGCATTTCAACAATTCTTTTAGTAGTATGTGATAGAAGCGATTCCAAGGGTACTCTTGCTGTTGTCTCGCTTGCTATTATTCCATCAGGTCGGCACATCAATTTTGCAGCAGCAACTTCGTTGTAATGGGGATAAATGTCGCAGTTCCTTAATTTGCTTTCTCCACGTATTGAATTATATTGTTCTTTTGTAAAATTATTTTCGAGCAAAAAAGCTAATGCTTCCCCCGCAGAAAATACAACAGGTTTTTGATGGACTTCAGTGCACAATTTTTTTATTTTTGAAGGCCTTGTAGGGCTTGCTAGTGATCCTTTAAGAAGCACCGCTAAGTCTGCATTTCCTTGTTTTCGAGCTGACGTTGCTGCCGCACGAACTAATAGCTCAGTTTCATTATTTGTTCTGCTTGAAAGGTCTGCTGCTGCTTTCCTCTTTCCGTACTCAGACTTTTCGCAAAATGCAAGTTGAGGACGTCCAAGAGCAGAAAAAGTCACTTTGCCAGATTTAATTTCATTTTCGAAGCTTATTTCAGCGTTGAGCCAAGTGACATACTCACTTCGAAACTTTTCAGCCTTTTTGTCCTTCCCAATACTTTTGCCATATTTCGCCCACATTTCTGATATGTTTTTACAGAAAAGGCGCACTTTTTCCTTAATACATTTGGTGCAGTCATCGGAAATTTCATTTTTACCAATTTTGTCGACTATAAAATTCACAAGTTTATCCTGCTTGTCTTGCCTTGAATTTTCGTTAAACCAAATTTCAAACAACTCAGCTTTTTTTAAAACGCAATAACCTAAAAAATATGGAATTATTCGAAAACGGCTAAAAATGGCTATTAAATGTAAATGGGAATTGCTTTATAACATTTCAATATATTCATTTATGATTGCATTCAATCCGCCGATCTTCGCCGAAATTTTAAAAGCTTCCACGAAGTTACAGTTTGAAAACAATCGCAGTACTTTTAAGGTTATGTTAAAAACGTGGCTTTATTTCAAGCAAGTCAAACAAATTTATCACCTTTTTTAACAAAAAACATTAAAACTTACTTAATTTATTGTTCTCCATTTTCACTTTCTTCTTTACAACTCGCGAAATTATTTAAACAAGCAATTGAATCTTTAAAAGCAATACAGGCTTTTCAACAAAATTTATTAAGTGATTACAATGCAATGACTTCGACTGCGTGTTGTCAAACGGAATTTAATATTAACCAAAAACAAAAAGCTTACTTAGTTAACTTGAAGTATTGGTTACAAAATGACATTAAGAAAAGTGCAATATTTGCACTTGAAAAATTGGACTTTAGCACAGTTTTGGTAGCCGTTTAACCTACTGTGCAATCGGATGAACGGAATTGCAGCGCTTAGCGAACGAACAAAAAAACAAACAAACAAACAAACAAACATTCATTTTTATATATTAGATAAATAACAGAGAGCGTGCAATAAGAAGGTGCTCTCGACTATTTGCTATAACTTCGTTAATATATTGAATTTTGTTCTGAAATTTTACTGTTTACTCTCAATATATAGTTCTTTTGAAACACATTAAAAAATAGATTTTTTTAAACTAGAGCACCAGACTACATTCTTAAAGAATAAATTTTTTCTTAGGCAAATATGCTCCGATTTTAACTTTTTTTACGACATAAAACAACATAAAATTACCATCAATCCTAGATTTAAAAGATTTGAAGTAATGTGTATTTTTTCAAATGATAATTTTAAAAATGATGACGAAAATTACTGAGTATGTATATGGTTTGGGTGGTGGTTTGGTTGGTTTCAATATCATATAAATTAAAAATCTAATTTCAAAAATGCATTAACAAGCTAATTTTACATAATAATAATATACTGGCTTCAATTTTGAAGTAGCTGTAATGTATGGAAAAAATTAAAATTTTACTCTCAACAAATCGCCGCCTAAGAAGTTTCACTTGAATTCAATGTGTTTGTAATAAAAAATTAATTAAACTCTTGATTATAATAATGACTCTTGTTCGCCTTATTTTGGCTAATTGATTTTATTTTTTTTAAATTCTACAATACCAAAATACACACACACACTCTCACACACATGCATATTTACTTTTAATGGTTTTCCGAAAAAAATAAAAATATTAAATTATATGGAAAAATTTTCGTCTAGTCGTATTCCTCCTCAATATTACAGAGATTAAAATAGTCTTTATTATTATAAGTCTTACACTCACTGGCAGGATCATGACTGAACTTGTAGACGGGTTGGCCGACGATATTTTTGTATTTATAATTACATGCCATCATTATGGTATTTAATCCTTCTTCGATATATCTCGAAGCTGCGCAACCAACATGTGTGCTACGATCGTTAATCATCACCGCTAATGAAGCGCAATCACTGAAAATGAGACATTTTTAATGTGTTCTTACTCCATACCATAGTAGAACTAGACAAGGTAGTGTTAGGGCTGAATGTGTTCTCTTTCTTAGTGACCATAACTGTCAAACTCAGCCATTTTGGTATTTTTGCTTTCATATTGCATTCACATTGGTTGCAGATTTTGTATGAAATGTCAACTTCGTTTTGACAGTTTCGGTCACCGGCTCTCCGCCCTAACACTACCTTGTCTAATTTTGCCATGCTCCATACTATTAGATCTATCGGCAATAAATGTACCTACCCGTCGTTGATACTGAAATTGTGCATAACCTTATCGGTACAGCTATCACCATTTTCAAACCATGTCGTCACATGTTTTTGAAACGCATCTTCCAAATTTATTTCGTTGGCATCTCGGTATTCGTCCGTATACCTATATATTCCGACATTTTGGCCAGTGCTATTATTTTCGGGAGTGCTGATGCACAAATTTTGCATCTTGTTACATGTTAGCACCTTCAACGTAGCCATATCGGCTAGGTTATGACACCACTGCATAGTGGCCATGCGTGCTGCACCTTGCAGTTGTGTGGATCCGCTGGCAATATCGTCACGTATTATATTGTGCATTTTCAAAATTTTATTCCTGAACTGTAGCATATTCACCAAATTAACAGATTTTGGACAATCTTTACCTGGTATCTAACGTCCAAAAATATATCACGTTAGTAGTTTTCCGGGTGTGATAGATGCTGAACTTACACCATAGTTGTTGCAAGCTAAATGCTCAGAAAGTGTACATTTTAATGTGCAGAAATCTTTTTTCGAGAAACCACTGATTTGAGTTAAAAAATGCATCAGTAACAGGCCAACAACTGTAATTCTTTTAAAAATCATTTTGAGATCGAAGACATAACTATTTCCTTATTTATGACGAAGTCGTTTTTATAACTAGTTAGCAGAGAGAGAGAGAGAGAGAGAGGTAGTAAAAAATTCATTATACTTCGAGGTGCATAATATTTGAATTAAAGTAGCATGGATAAAGAATTTTGCAATGCCTATCTGATATGGCGCATTTTTGTTAAAAAAAATGTTTTTTGCACCCTTCGTTTTTTTTTTGCGACATAACTTTTGACGTTGCCCAAAGGTTTTTATATTTCATTGCCATATTATTTTTACAGAAATTTTTTTTTAATTGGAGTCGAAAAATGTACATCCAAATTTTGTTGATGCAAACAACTTAATTAAGTCATAATAAACAACCCGTCATGAGTTCCGTATGATACCATTTACGTGTTAGGAGATATTCGGGTTCAAAGTTCCCTTGAAGTTCCTTCTTGATTTAAAATACAAAATACAATGTAATCAAATGGTAGAGCCTGACCAAAAAAAAAAAAAAAAACTGAAACAGCCTGAAGATTTTTCAGCAAAATCTAAAAACAACTTCAGTAACTATGCTTTGTTAGTGGCGAATTCCGACAAATAACACTGGTTATAAATAACGAAAATTTGCTTGTACAATGAATGCCACTATCTATTTCTAATGTGAAATCGATTCCGAAAATGTCATTATTTTTTTCACTGTCATTCCGTTTTCGAGATATTGCCTATGTAGTTTTTTTTACAAAAACAAAAGTTGGTTCCATTTAATATCATATATCTTCAGAACCAAGAACAATAATCAAACTAGTAGTATATCAAATTAAAGCTTATAAAATTTCCTACAAATAATGACAAAATGATTTTGTGATTCAACTTTTATTTTTGCCGAAATAATTTAATTTTTTAGAGATTTTCCGTGTTTTTCCCAAAATTTAAAAAAAAAAAAATAAAAAAAACTGCAAATTTTGTTAAGAAATCAAAATATTTTGTTAGTATTGATATTTTTTGATTAAAACCTGTACTCTTCCAAAAAAAAAAATAGATTTTTAAAGAAAATCTATTGAGAAAAGAAAAAGTTGTGTTTAATTGAACGAAAGCACCCAAATTGAGTGATTGTCTATTTATGCATTTCGTGTTATTTTATTGCCACATAAATAAATAACAGGTAAAGGTTGTTGTAATATAATGTTTTTTATTTATTCTTTTTCTTATTTTCTTTTCACCATTTACATTGTTTCTTATATTATTTACATTGCATATACATTTTTTTGTTTTTATTGTTCTTTTAATGACTTACATTAGGAGTATTCACACTGACTTGGGTAGATTGGCAAATACCGTACATTTTGTTTTTGTAAAGTGCCATTCTACCCAAGTACCCATCTACCAATCTACTCTAGCTGGCCCCCTGATTTTTTTGGGTAGATTGTTTTCTTGCCAAATTGAGTACATTTTCCATTTGTTGCCACCTTTTGCAAAAATAGTTGTCAAGGCTAATATCTCGAATAATACACAAAAAATATTGCCACACCCCTTATTTCCGCCCACAATTTAATAAAACCGCTATATTTCAGACAAATTCGGTGTTATTGGACTAAAATTTTGTAATTTATTTCGTATGGCTACTATCGACAATTAAACAAAAAATGGGCGTGGTTGAACTATAACTACGCCTACTTTTCAGAAATTATAATTCCTGAGTTATGCATATTTTTATACTGAAACTTGGTTTATATTTGCTATTAGACCAAGCAATGTTCACTAGATATATAAATTTTGCCACGCCTACTTCTACCGCCCTTCTATAGGGAGGTGTCTCTTAAGATCTCAGGAACGGTAACACCTAAGGCCACCAAATTTGCAATATCTGTTAATATCTCGGTTAATAAAGTAAATATATCGGTTAATAAAAGAAGCCACACCCCCTTTTACCGCCCACAAATCAATAAAAATTCTATATTTCGGACGGTTTTGATCGTATTGGATTAAAATTTGGTAATTTAATTTGTGTGGTTACTGTCTGAAATTGTATTAAAAATTGGTGTCCACGCCCTCTTTTACAGTTCACAAATCAATACAATTACTTTATTTAAGACGATTTCGGTCGTATAAGACTTAAATTTGGTAATTTAGTTTGTATGGTTACATTAGAGAACAGTACTAAAATGGGCGTGGTTGCTCTATAGAAACGCCCACTTTTTCATAAATCATTAAAATTTACTACTATTAAAATTGGCCGATAGCTCTAGATAGTTTAGGAAAATGTAGCCAAACCCCCTTTTACCGCCTACAAATTAATAAAAATGCTATATTTTAGACGGTATTGGTTGTATTAGACTAAAATTTGGTATATTAGTGCAGAAAGTAGTCGTACTATAGTTATGCCAGTTCAGATATACAAAAAATTAAAACATTTTTTTCCGATTGGCAGGAAAATTCTTATGTGGCAGTAAGCCGGTCTGTGACAGGAAAACGTTTTCCCCCTGGATTACTGGTAAATGATAAGATGCTGCGAAGTTCACGTTAAAAATTACTCGTATATAAAATAACTTTTTTTGCGCCCAATTAATGGCCTTAATTTTTCGCACATAAAATGACAAAGGTGGCAACCCTCTCCCAGCTGTCACTCATCTTTCGTCAGCTACATAAGCCGGGGAGATCAAACAAACATGCAGCACTGCCCAAAACTATTCTACAAAGTACTCAATTGCAATTTAAGGTGCTCGCAATAACCAAAAGAACTTAATTGTTTTTTATATTGACTACATTGTATGATTAACATTCTTGTTTTATCGTTCATTTAATTCAGGATCGGTTTCTCTAATGAGAAACCAACAATAGTCGCCAATCATACTTTCGTTCCAAAATCCTTGGTACCGATACTCAATTGACTTCATCTGCTGGTGAAATCTTTCGCCTAGGTTCTTCGGAAAGAAATTCAAATTTGAGTGCAGAAAGTGAACTTTTAAAGACATATTTACTCCCATTTTTTTATAGTTCTTGAGCAAACCGTTGACTATTTTCTCATAAGATTCACTTTTATTGTTCCCGAGGAAGCTATAAACAATCATTCTAAAAGAATCCCACGCTGCTGCTTCAACTGGTGACAATAATTCTGCGAATTAAAGATCGTTCAACACCTTTTTTATTTGCGGTCCAATGAAGACATCTTCTTTTATTTTGACATCAGAAAGATTTGTGAAAATGGTTTTCAAATATGTGATTCCTTCGCCTTCTTTGTCTAACGCCTTTACAAAAATTTTCATAAGACCAAGTTTAATGTGTAGCGGTGGGAGAATTATGTTTTCCTTTTTGAAAAGTGGAACGTTTTTGATATTGCTCTCTTCAACTTTAGATTCAATTCTTTCTCGCCAATCCTTTTTGTAGTAGTGGTGCTCATGTGCTCGACTGCCCCACTTGCAGAGAAAACAGCAGTATTTTGTGTAGCCTCTCTGTAAACCACATGGCAGGCCAACGACTTTCAGATCAGATCATATTTTCCGGTCGTGTTCTTCATATTTAATATATTGTAATAACTTCGCCATTGGTCCGTACGTTTGCTGTGTATTTATTGCATGTGCTTTCGGAAGCGATGGTTTTTTGTTGCCTTTATGCAATCTCAGTCTTCAAGCTCAGTTTGCTGCTATCGATAAACAAGCGCCACTCTTTGGTATCGTACAGCTGGCCGAAGGTACTAAATAAACCGGGAATGTCTTCGCAATATCAGACATTGTCTTTCCTATTAAAGTGTCTGGAAAATGGTTTTTCACGATGTCTGTCACCTTAACATCGGGCCCCAAAAAGTTGAATTGTTGCATACGAGAAGCATGTAATTCCTTTGACAGTTCCAAATCTCTTATTCAGTCATTCAATTTCGCTTGCGATAAAACGTGAGTTTTGATTTCAGTTGTAAGTACACTTTCTCCAGTGGTTCCTCCCGACTCCACTGAATCGAAGGATTTTCGATTATTTTCACGTGTTGAATCGGGACAAGTAGGATATGGAACATCATCAGAATGAGGAACTGGCAATGAAACGGTTTTGACAGTCGCGTATATCACTCGTTTGTGTCTTCCAACGCCAGTCATTTTGGCCAGACAAAAATAGCAATCGCTTAGGTGACAAAACGGTCGTCCCCATATCATCGGAACACCAAATTTCGTGTATCAAATAAACCAATTGAAAACCGCTTATATTTTACACCACTTGTTAAATTAGTTAAATTTAAACTATTTTTTTAATTAGTTTAAAATAAATCAATTGAAAAATAGTTAATATTCCATTTACTGAAGATGAATTTTAAATTCTTATGCATCAAAAAGATTATTTATTTTATTGTTTTGAAAAACATATACATAAATTCATATTAGTGAAAGCCTAAAGTTAATAATATGTAACGAAATAGAATGGTTAACTTTATATAAACTTGTAATATAATAAAAATTTGCTATAAAAACATGTCAAAATCAGAGTAGTTGTAGCCTTAATATAAATCAAAGTAGTTTTTAAACTACTTGTTTTTAAGTAGTTTCTCAACTACTTCATATATAATGCAATAAAAACTATTCAAAGTTGAAGTGGATGTCGCCTTAATATAATTCAAAGTTGTTCATAAACTAGTTTATTTTAAAGTAGTTTTTTAATTAGTTGTTTTTAAAAACAAGTTAGCTTGTTCCTATAGGGTATGTATTCATCTCACCTACAGAACGATCAAAACTTCAGTGTTCAAGCAAATGTCAAGCAGAAAAGATTTGCGCTGGCATGTTCCTTGAATATATTATATCTGTGTCGATAAGCAGTAATAGCTTAAGTCGATTTAAGACAGAACTGAGTTATTGATATAGTTGCGTTCCACGTATATATCATTATGAACACACAAAATCTAGAACTTCTAGCATGACCTTAGCCAAAGATATGACGCAAAAATAAAAGACACTTTCATATAACTTATATGGCGATTGAAAACTTTGAAGCAAGATTTTTGGAAACTTTGAAATAAAACTTAAGCTGTTATTGCTCATCGACACAGATATAACGTAAGATTACACTGTATAAAATTGTATGTGTGCAAAGTTTTTGGAAGTATGCATGGGAAAATTATTTATTTTTAGATTTTTAGAAAATAAAGGCATGGCACGGCATCTAAGACGTAAAATTAAAAAATTATGCATTACAAGGCATTTCTATAATTTGCATGGCCAATATAAGGTAATTGTGGGCCATGCGATGAAGCAATTAATTAATTAAAAGTTGCATGTCCACATATCATATTGTGATCTGTAGCTGGTTCCTGTAACAAAATCGGCAAGTTACTGATTTGTGTGACGTCACGCGTTATCGATCCCTAGTTATCGATTTCGTGAACGTTGCGAAATTGAGTTAAATGGCAAGCAGCTGTCTACTTGCATTTATTTTTTTTATGTGCGCTAAAATTTCATAACAAAAAGGTGATGGTCTTGTTATTAAAAAGTGATGATTTGATTATTTATGTGTTATAATGTTTACGGAAATAATCAACTATTATGAATGTAAATAATTTGACAATAAGTGATGTATTATACTTAGCAAATATTTGCAACCGGGTTCTTTTGCATTGCTCTAACAAAATATTTTGTTTTTTAAATTTCCTTCTTTTATGTAAATTAGCATTCTTTTTAAATCGCATTACCTTGAAAGTTACAACGTTTTAAAACAGAAACAGTATTATAATCAGAGTATTACAGTAAAAAAATGTAACTTAAACGAAAGTACCCGTTTTAGAATATTTATTGCGAGTACTTGATATTTAATATGAACACAACATTACTGTCATTTATACAGATCGGTAGAATTCTCACTTGCCACAGAGTGAGTGAGAAAAACATAAAGTTTTATCGATTTACTTTTCTTACACGAACACTTTTTTTAACGATTCTATTGAAGTGAAATCGGAACATGTGACAACTTATCGATTTGGAACAAACAAGTAGAACAAATCGATTCAGATTATTACACAAACAGTGTAGGTGAGAATTACGTCAGAGCGACGTCAAATCGGTAATATGATCGTTACGATCGTTACGAGTTACAAGAACGAGCTACAGTTCCAAGTACGTGAAATGAAAGCATCTTCCGCTGTCAGTTTGGCCTTGGCAAAACACAAGCAACATAAGCACAATAAAAAACATATTTGTTCTTTTTTCTACTAGCAGCCCTTTTTACATTTCCGTCTGCTTATCTGTATTTCACATTATCAGTCTGTCGGTCTGTTTCCTTTTGATATTGCGTCCACTGCTTATTAATTTAATTTCGCAACACAAATCCGAGCAAAAAAATATCCCATAATGCCTAGTAAGATTTCTGCAAAAAGCGCTTTAGCACTACTTTGATTTCAGTGTGAGCCTTAACCCAATCAACCATTGAGTAAAAGTGTTTGAAGTAAGCTTACCTACACAGTAAAAAATATGAGCATAAATTTTATACTATTTGGTATACACATAAATCCAAACCAAAAATGTTTTAAAAGTTATAAAATCAAATCTTATAAATTTTTTCAGACCATTTTTCTCGTCAGACCAATCGAAACCACTATATTTTTAAATTTCCCGATTTCAATGAACTTTTTACTTTCGAACCAGAATATATTTTGATTTACACATGATATCCATATAAAATTTTTAAATTATATTTGTATTATTATTTTTATAATATTGAGTGGTATAAAATTTATCTATTATTTGGAATAAAAAAGTTTATACCACACAAATGTTATAAAAAAGATAAAATTTACCCTCAAATTTTTAACTGTGTACAATGGAATAATGAAAGCCTTTTACAAACATGCTTTGAAAACACTTATCTACGTCATAAATATACAAGTCGTGTTGTTAAACTGTATCGAAACATAGTAAAAGTAAGCTTCTTATAATAATACTTGTAGTAAGTTTACTTGAAGTTTAAATAACAAGCGTTTTCAAAGCATGATTGGAAAATGCTTTCAGAAGTAATTGTTTCACAACTTCCACATTATTGTTGAACTTGGATTTCCCCAAGCACTAAAAATTACAATTGCAATAAGAAATAAAGTTCCATCACCAGGGATGGCCAGTAATAATTACTTTCGTGTAATGATTATAAAAAATTGCTGATTACAATTAATCATACATATATTTATAACTTGATTACTTAAAATAAATCACTAATAACTTTAAAGTTTTCAGTGTTTTTTTTTGAGAAATCAGTAACCATGCAGAAGTAATCAGTGATTAATTTAAGTAATCAATCACTTTCCAGTAATGAATGAATTATTCTGATTAAGAAATTTATCAATAATCAGGCTTAACCATTCGTTGATTGCAGATTTCTTTAACTAATATATTGTTTTATATCTGTTTTCTATATGTCGTTCAACTGTAAGACTGAGACAAGTAAAATACAGAATAGGTCTCTGAGCACTATTTTTACCACTTCTTTAACAAAACCAATCTAACAAACATTCACATCACTTATAGCTGCTTCACTAATAGCTGCTGAAGAAAATATTGTATTTATGGTAAATAGCAATTACTGGAATAATAAAATTACATACAAATTTTGAATTTTTTGTCTGACGAGAAGTAATCGGTAATCACCGAAGCCGGGTCTGATTACTGACTACTTGATTTATTTAAACATCATGTAATTCCATGTTACGATTACTTAATTTTTTTTAAAATCATGTAATCACCTTGCATGATTACTTTATTTTTTATAATCTCATGTAATTACCTTACCATGATTACTTAATTGAAAGTATTTTTATTTGGTCTTCAATGTGATTTATCTGAATATTTAGAAAAATCTAGTAATCTGTGCAATCTGAATACATGTAATCATAATCAGTAATCGTGATTTGTAATCATGGCCATCCCTGTCCATCACTAACAATTTTGATGTCAGTGCCTTGTGTTCAGTGATAATTCCAACACATTCTTTTAGAATTTCATAATACTTAAATAATTTTTAATATTTTGTTAGTGCTTTAATAAAAATTTATATTGAATAGTCCACATAGTTTTATTTATATTCCCTTTTTTTAAGTGGCAATGTGTTTATCGATAGTATATTATAGATAAATTTCCTATAGATTTGGATGAGATGGTCTTTTGTATGGATTAATTTTACTGAGAAGATAAATTTGTGCTCTTATGGTAACTGCGAGCACATAAGATTTCTTAAGAACAGGTGTTAAAAGCTTACAATAATACTTGCTTCCCATTATTTAATAAATGTTTTAATAATATTTTTATAACACTTTTTTTCAATTTTTTATAAACAGTTGTAAATAACTTACAAAAATACTTATTTCCAATTATTAAATAACTATTTTCAATAATACTTTTACAACACTTTTTTCCAATTGCAAAGAAAGTCTTGTAGAAAGCTTGTTTACAACACTTATATAAAATTTAATTGTATACGATTGTAATAATATTACAGTAAGGAATATTTTTCCAAGGGTTCCTTTTTGCTTATTCTTCAATTACTTGAAAGCATTTTACAGACATTTTTACAAGCTTTTTCCAAGCACAATGCTTACGCTGGTAAGCTTACTACTAAGCTTGTTTGGCTGATTGGGAAGAGCTCATTAATACATACTCAAGATGAGAAAGTATAGGTGTGCAAAGCTGCCCGACACTGCTCCAAATCCAAGTGCGTTTTTTTATTCTTTCTTTTTTTTTTCTACTTTTAATTACAGTGTTGGTGTTGGAAAATTTTTTTTTTTCTGGCACTAAGCTAAATATAAATACTTGTCAATTATTCCTCCATTATTAAATATGGAAAAAGTATTCCCTCCAATCAAATTAATGCTTCATAATACTGACTCTTGTTCGCCTGATTTTGGCAAATTGATTTTTTTTTAATTATGCAATAAAAATCACACACACAAATTTGCTTTTAATGGTTTTTCGGAAAAAATATATAAAATCATATGGAAAAATGTTCGTCTAGTCGTATTCCTCCTCAATATTACAGAGATTAAAATAGTCCATATTATTAAAGGTCTTACACTCACTGGCAGGCTCATTACTGAACTTGTAGATGATATTACCAATGATATTTGTGTATTTATAATTACAGGCCATCATTACTGTGTTTAATCCTTCTTCGATATATCTTGATGCTGCGCAACCAACATGTGTGTTACGTTCGTTAACCATCATCGCTAATGAAGCGCACTGGCTAAAATGAAGGATTTGTTATGTGTCCTTACACGATACTAATTAGATCTATCGGCAGTAATAGTACCTACCGGTCGTTGATACTGAAATTGCTCATAACCCTATCGGTACAGCCATTACCATTTTCAAACCATGTCGTCACATGTTTTTGAAACGCATCTTCCAAATCTATTTCGTGGTCATCTCGGTATTCGTCCGTATACCTATATATTCCTACATTTTGGCCAGTGCTATTATTTTCGGGAGTGCCGATGCACAAATGTTGCATCTTGTTGCATGTTAGCACCTTCAACGTAGCCATATCGGCTAGATTATGACACCACTGCATAGTGGCCATGTGTGCTGCACCTTTTAGTTGTGTGGATCCGCTGGCAATATCGTCACGTATTATATTGTGCATTTTCAAAATTTTATTCCTGAATTGTAGCATATTCACCAAATTAATAGATTTTGGACAATCTTTACCTGGTATCTAACGTCAAAAATATTTCACGTTATTAGTTTTCCGAGCGTTATATATGCTGAACTTACACCATAGTTGTTGCAAGCTAAATGCTTAGAACGTGGACATTTAATTGTGCAGAAATCTATTTTTGATAATCCACCGATTTGAGTTGAAAAAAGCATCAACAGCAGGCCAACGGTAATTCTTTGAAGAATCATTTTGAAGTGGAATATATAACTATTTCCTTATTTATGACAAAGCCGTTTTTATAACTACTTAGCAGAGAGAGAGAGAGAGAGAGAGAGAGAGAGAGAGAGAGAGAGAGAGAGAGAGAGAGGTAGACAGAGGTAGCTGAAAGTTAATCATACTCCGTGTAGCATAATATTAGAATTGAAATAGCATGGATAAAGAATTTTGCAATGCCTATCTGATATGGCGCATTTTTGCTTAAAAAATAGAAATAAAAATTATAGGGTCTAGCGAAGAAAGGGTATAGAAAAGTATGTAATATACATTCTTAATCAGCATCACCTCCCAAGTAAATTTTTCCATGTCCGTCTGCCCGTCTGTTTGTGTCACGATTACAACCGTAATTTTAGAGCTATCGCACAGTGTTTCAACTCCTTACAAACGATGGACAAAAATAGCAGAAGTGGTCAGAATTGAATGATTTTGTTTTTAACTGAATAATTGCATACTGAATTGGAAAACGTTAAAAATTTTAATGGTTTTTTGGAAAAATTCGGTTTTTACCGATTTTTTTCTTCTTCATAATTCTGCTAATCAGTACTGCCATAAAAATTATACGTTTCAATTCTTATCGTGGAAAAAAACTTGTGATAAAATGCATTATATATAATATACTAGCAAGTACCCGCTGCTTCGCCTGCGATAAAAATATTAAATACCATAGGGGTATTCACACTGACTTGGGTAGTTGAGTAGATTGGTATATGCCGTACATTTTGTTTTTGTAAAGTGCCATTGTACCCAAGTACCCATCTACCAATCTACTCTAGCTGACCCCCTGACTTGTTTGGGTCAATTTTTTTCTTGCCAAATTGAGTACTTCTTTCATGTGTAGCACCACCTTTTGCAAAAATAGGCAATATTGACCTAAGGGAATCAAATTAAAAACATTTGTTGGCAAGGCTAATATTTCAAATAATAAAAAAACCACACCCCCTTTACCGCCCAGAAATCAGTAAAAACGCAATATTTCAGACGATGTCGGTTGCATTAGACTAAAATGTTGTAATTTAGTTCGTATGATTACTATAGGCAACTCAACAAAAAATGGGCGTGGTCGAACTATAACTACGACTAGTTTTCAGAAATCATTATAATCCCTGAGTTGTGCATGTTTTAATAATGAAACTTGGTGTCTATGTGCTGAAACCAAGTGGTGGCCACTACACAAATAAATGTTGCCACGCCTACTTTTACCGCCCTTCTATATAGATACAATCGTTCGTGCGGTGTCTCTTTAGATCTCAGGAACGGTAACACCTAAGGACACTAAATTTACAATATCTGCTATTTAGGTTAATATCTCGGATAATAAAAAATAACACCCCCTTTTACCGCCCACAAATCAATAAAAAATGCTATATTTCAGACGGTTTGGGTCGTATTAGACTAAAGTTAGTATAGTTACTGGCGGAATTTTTGCTAAATATGGGCGTAGGCCCAATTTTCAGGTGATAAGCGTGAGTGAAGCAAAGTGTGCCAGGTAAAATCTAAATTGAGCTACAATTTTTGCAGTCGATTTTTTCTAAATACGAGAATTCTTTTCTGAAAAATTCTGACTTCACAGAATGCAGAACTTTTAGATTCTGACCTGAATTTACAGAATGTTGACCTTTTTTTGAGCAGGAAAAAGAACGAAAAAAATGCAATTTTGTTTTTTTCATTTGATATTGGCTGCACTGTATTTACGATTGAGGTTGTGTATAGTGTCGACTGTATGGAATTTTTGAAAAATATTCATCGAGCTGTTCAGTTTTATTCAAACTATCCAATTTAATCAAAATTGTTCTGAATTTAATTTCAAAAATTTTTCAAAATTTCAACTTTTTTCTTCTCACAATTGTTACACCACATAATATTAATGTCAAAATTATTTTTGTTGTTGTTTTGTTGGTATTACTAGAGAGCAGAATGCAGAACCGCCGAACGAAACAAATGCAGAACGCTTGAAGAGGTAAAAAATGCAGAATTTTTGTTCAGAAAAGAATTATAGAACATTCTTTTCTGAAAAGATGACTGTTTTATTCTTTATATTGACGGTACCATTAAATCGATTTAAAAAAAGGTGTCCAGGCGAGTTTTCTGCTATTTCCGGTGCGTGCTGATGGTTGATCGTTTGGCAAGTTGGCATGCGGCTTTTGAGTAAATTTGGAATGCATGTGGAGTTACTTATGGTTATTACAGTTTTGCATTGGCAAATTGATAAATTATTAAAACTGTAACAATTTTGTTTAATTCCACAAAGCTTAATTTGACATTGAAGTACACAGAGTTATTATAATCAAATTTGTTTATTTGATTTGTGAATTTTACTGGCTTAAGAATTAAAGTTTTACAATATTCAATATTTGTTTGTGGGAAACTTACAATTTAAATTATTGTATCATCATTTGAAGCTATCTTTTTTTTCTGAAAACTCTACTGCTTCATCTATGCTAAGATATGGCATATATTTTTTACTAAAAATTTCTTTCACAATATCTATTTCTGAATTTGACAATATGTATGAATTGATAACATCAGCTTAAGTCCAATGTATGGCATATTCAATATATGTAATATCCTCTATTAAGTAATAGGTCTAATTTGTATTTTAATTTCATATTTAATTGATCTTCGACGTTATTTTCGGATCTGACAGCTTTTAAAATTGTATTCGTGATGTTAGTTATTTCATTGATTCTATCTAGTGAAGCGCTGGCATACGTCCCGGTTTTGAGATTGGTGTCCCTGTATCCCGGTGCATAGTAAAAAATGTCCCGGTAAAAAAATATTGATGACAAAAATTAAAATTGTACTAGTAAAACCTGAACAAATTTTTTGCAAAAGCGTGCAAATGAATGAAAATGGAATTATTTTTTTACAAATTTCTGAATTCCAATAGCTAAAATAAACTTTAAAATTTTTATTCATTATTACACGGCACAAGGGAAATGGAGCGAGAATTTTCACTGGTCTTCTCGCAATTAAGTAAGGAAATAAACTATCTGAACATAACCACCTTGGAATGCATTAAACAATGTAAGGACACATTTTACGGGCAAAATATGCCCTCACAAAATGAACACATCAAACACGCTATCACTCACAAAACGAACACATCATACACGCCATCATTCACAAGACAACACAACCAGCCTATACTAGAAGACGACATACACAGCCAGGGCACCACACCACCGGACTTACAAGTATTATTCTTATTTATTATTTTAGTAATTTAAATTTAATAATTAATTACCTAATTAACCTTATATTAAATACATAGTATTAGAGTACCTCTACTATTATAGTTATACTTACTTCATAGTATATTTATTTCATACTACCTAAATCGTTTTAGCATTTCGCACCTACTTACTTAAGCCCATATACAAGCATATGGCATTATCATATATTAAGTTCGAACATTTCGAACATTTCGAACAAATAATATACTTTACTTAAATATTCAAAAACACATCATATCCACATGATATCATACTCCAGCCTAAAGCCAACTCTAAGGCAGCTGCCTGCCACAAACTAACGTAAAAAAGAGCATAGATAATTAACTTAATACTTTACAAATAAATATAAAATAACAAACTAAAGTACTACATCTTACAGTACAACAACGTACTTGAGTATTTAATTAAAGAATCAATTTAAGTTACACCAAACACGCTGTAGCAATTACTTAAACATATAAATGCAATGTACATATTATATAAACTAAGTTTCTTGCAACATATATCATTAGTACGAAATTAACTTTAGTATATTCATACTAATCAAAATAACTCTGGGTACTTAAAGCGGACAGACAGAACAACACAGAAACTTACTCAAACGAGTACAACTTATACTTTACAATAATCGCGACTTATAACTAAAAGCTTTCGATTCTATACCCAGCAAAAAAGTGGATCATCCTATGAGCGATCTGGGAGTGCTCCCCGAGGAACAGTGGAGTGCTCCTTATTGATCTAAGCTAGGTGTATTTTGTGTTCTCTTTTAACATTGCATGTCCTAGGAAGGGTAGCGCTCCCTTTAACATCCCAGAGGAGCTCAAAAGGAGCGATCAATAAATGACTCAAATGGATCTGCAAAGGAACATTCAAAATATTTTTTTTGTTTTTTGTTAAAAGATCAAACAACCAACATGCGCCTTATACAAACAACGTTTGGTCTTTGATGTGAAAGGAAATGGATAGATTAGCTAGAAGAATTGATTGAAACCATACGTGAATTATTGATTAGACGAAACAGACGTGAAAGATAATGCTTTCAATCGCTTTTAACCGAGGCTAGTGTGTGTTATGCCTTAACCTCGGCAAGCATTTTCAGACCATAGTTGTTCCTGTTCTTTAATTCTACATTTTCCCACAATTTAGTTGTGGATTTTTTAGTTTGCCATAATTCTTAAATATAGGAAAGAACAAAGAAAGTGAAAAGAACCATGCCCGAACCCGGAGTCGAACTAGGGACCTCTGGATTGTTAGTCTAGCGCACTCTCCACTAGACTACAATGACCGATTTTTCACAGCAAATAATGATCGAGTTTCTTACAAAGCACATGACTCACTTTATATGCTTTTTTTCATTGATTGCTCGCTTATTGATGTTTTAAAACAGTTAAGGAGCACAAGAGCACAAGTGCTCACTTTTTTAAAGAATAAAACAGCAAAAGAGCGCTCTGTTGTTGCTCCTCATAGGAACAATCGCATGTTTTCTTACTGGGTACATACACACACACACAAGTAATACACGTTTTAGACTTTCACTCAACGAGTCTAACATAACTTCAAACCATGATACAAAGAACTACAGATAAAGTATTGCGCATGTCCGCCATCTTTGCTGTGACGTGCAAGGTGCTCATTGGTTGCAACGTAGTCACAATTTATTTATAGGGTGTAAAGATTTTAAAATACCTAAATTTTATTATGAAAACTTGTTTTACTGAAATGAAATAAATATTGTTAAATAAAGCACATGTCCAAAATAAAGTTAATATATTTTTTAGTACTGTTTGTGAAAAAAGTTTGCATATTTTGTAGGGGTGTTTTTTCCCTTTTTACTGATTTACACAAAAAGCGGCTACATTGCTTGATGTGCTTGACAGAATTTTGACTGTTTGTTAATTTTTAATTTGCAATTTTCGTCTCTTTTTGACATTTTCTTTTGAATGTATTCATCAAGTGTCACATTTGACGAGCACCAATGACGAGGGGCGCAGTAAATTTTGTTCGTTGCGCCGCGAATACTTTATCGGTAGTTCTTTGTATCATGACTTCAAACGATAACAACTCATAAATAAAAGCTTTCGATCACAAAGCTTTCACTCAAACCAAAAGTCACGTACACCAGCTTTCACGAAACCGAGCATGAATCGATCATACTGAAAGCAAACGTAGACAGTCGTTTTCTTGCCGTCAACCGGAACAGTTCAGTCCGTCACCAACTCTCAAACCAACTAGTTCAGTCGTCTCACAGCTCTCAACGAGCTAATAAACGAAGCATAGTACATCAACTACTGGTTCCTGCTATTACTGCAGCAGGACAACTCTATGTGTTAGCATACAACCAACAGGGATTCCAGGACATACGATCCCTGAAAGCAACGTCTCGAAGTTTCTAGCACAAGGAAGGCCAACGAAACTGCAGAACTTTCGTCATCATACATTCGACGCTACGACACAGCGACGAATACCCAAACCACGCTAGCAACGAGAAAAGCCAACGAAAGCCACCATTTTGGAACATCGTACTAAAAACGCAATAGCCAAACTACAAGCTGAGTAACAAAGTCGCTGAAACACATCGGCGAGCCAAACCCAAACCCGTGAATCCTATCATGTGCTAAATCCTAAATCCTACAAAGTCCCTTTTCGTATTTTACACGATAAGATAGTCACCCTCCCCTCCGCTCTAGAAATAACGTTGGGCTTTATGAGTTATCTCTGGCAACGTTATTTCTCATAACCGCTCAAACAGTCACCATTTAACCCCATCTCCACTGGTGAAAACTGACGCTGGTCTTTACGAGTAAGCCTCTGACAGCGTTAGATTTCCCTTTGGCTATGAGGAAATCTATCTCTCTCCTGGACATTCTGTGAGTCTTTTCACCATACAACATAATTTTGCCTTTTTCTGGATTTAACACCTGGTCTTTACGAGGTAGCGTCTGGCCGTGTTAAATACCCCTGTAGCAGCATCACAGCCAGGGATGGCCATGCTTACAAATCACGATTACTGATTATGATTACATGTATTCAGATTACACAGATTACTTGATTTTTCTAAATATTCAGAAAAATCACATTGAAAACCAAATAAAAATACTTTCAATTAAGTAATCGTGGTAAGGTAATTACATGAGATTATAAGAAATAAAGTCATCATGCAAGGTGATCACATGATTTGAAAAAAAATAAGTAATCGTAACATGGAATAACATGATTTTTTAATAAATCAAGTAGTCAGTAATCAGCCCCAGTTTTCGATGATTACCGATTACTTCTCGTCAGACAAAAAATGCAAAATTTGTATGTAATTTTATTATTCCAGTAAATGCTTTTTACCATAAATACAATATTTTCTTCAGCAGCTATTAGTGAAGCAGCTATAAGTGATGTTAATGTTTGTTAGATTGGTTTTGTTAAAGAAGTGGTAACAATAGTGCTCAGAAACCTTTTCTGTATTTTACTTGTCTCAGTTTTACAGTTGAGCGACATATATAAAACAGATATAAAACAATATATTAGTTAAAGAAATCTGCAATCAACGAATGGTTAAGCCTGATTACTGATAAATTTCTTAATCAGAATAATTCATTTATTACTGGAAAGTGATTGATTACTTATATTAATCACTGATTACTTTTTCATTATTACTGATTGCTCAAAAAAAATCACTGAATTCTTTAAAGTTATTAATGATTCATTTTAAGTAATCAAGTAATAAATTTGTGTATGATTAATTGTAATCAGTAATTTTTTGTAATCATTACAGGAAAGCAATCATTACTGGCCAACCCTGATCACAGCTACTTTTCTCTTAACTTCTCCTCCCTCTCCTATTGTGTTATCCAACTTTTTGATCACACACAAACATACGAGAGCGCCAACCGGTACAAGTCATTACGCCACACATGAGAGCGGTAAATCGCCGAGTGTTGATAACAAAGTCATCATGTGTTGTCGCCATGTAACTAACTAACAGTTAACGACGTAACTGTACCACCATGACTAGCTATAGCTCATGATACAAAGAACTCCAGATAAAGTATTGCGCATGTCCGCCATCTTTGTTGTGACGTAGTTCGAGCTTGTCAAAGTGGCTAAATAAAAACGTAGTCAAAATATATTTAAAGGGGATAATTTATTTATAGCGATGAAAAATATCGACATTTTCTTATTGAAACTTGGTTTATTGACATTAAAAAAATTACGTAATAGATATTTTTCTAAATAAATTTAAGCAAATATATTTTTCAGTACTATTAATGAATAGAAATTTATATGTAATAGGGGTATTTTCTCCCATTTGTTCTCCTACACAAAAAATATAGCTACGTTGCTTGATGTGTTTGACAGCACTTTGATTGCTTCTTTTTCATTTTGTTGTTCTTCTCGTTTGTTGACAAAAAATTGTGAATTCATTTTATGGCCCAAATTAAAATTGTTGTTAATCTCATCAAAACCTTCTGAAACTTTAGTACTAATTTTAATTACATACAAGATAATTGAAAATTATAATTTACACGTACTATAAGTGCACAATATTAGAAATTAAACTAAATGAATGCAATATTTCTTAAATGCTTGCAATTGTGCTGCTTGCTGCTTGTGTTTACTTTTTGCTTTTTCACATTTTCTTTTGTATGTATGCACCACGTGTTACAGCTGACAAGCTCGAGTGACGTAGTGCGCAGAAGATTTCAATTTTTGCGCACGGAGTAAGCTATCTGGATATCTTTGTTTCATGCTATAGCTTACATTCAACAACTCTACCTACAAGCTAAAAATACGAGCACACGCACTCACGCATACACATGCGTAATAGTAACTTTAACTGCCCAGAGTACGTCCATTAAAGTTACACTATGTAAAATTGTTAAAATAAATTTAGCAATTAACGAATTAAATTAAATAAAGCAACATATAATTCCAACAAAACCTCCTTATTTCTTGTCATCGAACACTGGGCAGCCGCTGAGGATACCCCAGCTGGAAAATTATTGTAACGCCCCAGGAGGTTCGTTACAACAAAACAAAACAAAACAAAACAAAACAAAACAAAACAAAACAAAACAAAACAAAACAAAACAAAACAAAACAAAACAAAACAAAACAAAACAAAACAAAACAAAACAAAACAAAACAAAACAAAACAAAACACAAAACACAAAACACAAAACACAAAACACAAAACACAAAACACAAAACACAAAACACAAAACACAAAACACAAAACACAAAACACAAAACACAAAACACAAAACACAAAACACAAAACACAAAACACAAAACACAAAACACAAAACACAAAACACAAAACACAAAACACAAAACACAAAACACAAAACACAAAACACAAAACACAAAACACAAAACACAAAACACAAAACACAAAACACAAAACACAAAACACAAAACACAAAACACAAAACACAAAACACAAAACACAAAACACAAAACACAAAACACAAAACACAAAACACAAAACACAAAACACAAAACACAAAACACAAAACACAAAACACAAAACACAAAACACAAAACACAAAACACAAAACACAAAACACAAAACACAAAACACAAAACACAAAACACAAAACACAAAACACAAAACACAAAACACAAAACACAAAACACAAAACACAAAACACAAAACGCAAAATACAAAACACAAAACACAAAACACAAAACAAAACAAAAACCCAAAAAGGGCGATGATGCCATATCGTATCACTAAGTCGGATGTCGCAAAACTAACCGTATCACATACAAATTATTCAAATTAAAATTAGGTAAAAACTAGCATGTGTGTGAAATTAACACAAAACACAAAACACAAAACACAAAACGCAAAACACAAAACACAAAACACAAAACACAAAACACAAAACACAAAACACAAAACACAAAACACAAAACACAAAACACAAAACACAAAACACAAAACACAAAACACAAAACAAAACAAAAACCCAAAAAGGGCGATGATGCCATATCGTATCACTAAGTCGGATGTCGCAAAACTAACCGTATCACATACAAATTATTCAAATTAAAATTAGGTAAAAACTAGCATGTGTGTGAAATTAACGTTCAGTGGCCTGCTAGTATGGTTGGTTGGTTTAGATGGTGATTCTACATGCAAGTAGGATCCAAGTAGCTCTAGTGAGCCGTTTTGATACCTTAACCTCGTGTTTCTGTTGGTTGACTGGGCAGCGCACTGCTAGGTTATAACCATCCGGTGCGATTGATGAACGTTAGGAGATTGTTGATTTTTGTTGTTGAGAGTTCCTCTAGGTTGCTGAGGAAGGGCCTGCCAAGCGTTGCTAGTCTGGACCTGGCCAGGGCCGGGCAGGTGCACAGAAAGTGTGTTAGTGTTTCTTTTTCATTTGGGTCATCGCAGCTGCGACAGTGGGTGTTGAAAGGTAGTCCGATTCTCTCGGCATGAACTCCGATGCACCAGTGACCCGTAATAATAGCCGTTAATCTGGCTATGTCGCTCCGGGGCTTTGATAGCAACTGTTGAGTTCTGCCTATATTGTAGAGGGGCCATATTTTTTTTGATGTGCTGCAGGTTGGTAGTTCTATCCATCTACGACCGGCTAAGGTTAAGTAGTAAGAACGAATTCCTCCCTTGACTGTGTTCAGTGGAACTTCGACTGGTTCCGCTCTGGAAACGTCAAGGGAAGAACCTCGCCTGGCCAATTCATCCGCCTTTTCATTACCATAAATGTTCCTATGGCCGGGAACCCAGATTATGGTAATGCTAAGTTGGTGACTTAGCCGGGCCAGTTCATCCTTACACTGCCTTACCAGTTTGGAGTTGGTACTGATCGCAGCTAAAGATTTAACGGCAGCTTGGCTATCCGTCAGAATAGCTGCGTTAAGGTGGTTGGTATTAGCTCTCCTTAAGGTGCGACAAGCTTCTCTTATCGCAAAAAGCTCGGCCTGAAAGACGCTGGCTGAGTTTGGTAGACGAAACGAGTCCGCCACCCCCAGTTTCTCAGAGTATATGCCCGCTCCCACTCCGCACTCCATCTTGGAGCCATCCGTGTAAAAGGACACATCGAAGGCTAGATCAATTCCCCCATTGCGCCATTCCACCCTGGTGGGAAACTTGGTTGTAAAGGATTTCGTGAAGTCGAGTTTGGGAGTGTCGTAGTCCGTTTTTCCAGGAATCAGTTCCCGAGGTAGCGGATTTAGAATGTTGCTGTGTCCATATGGTCTATTTCGCCAGTTGTACGACTCTCTGAGTCTGACTGCACTGTTTGTTGCGGTAAGCTTAATGTGTAAATCTATGGGGAGTAAATGTGTCAGGACATTAAGTGCATCAGTGGGGCATGAGCGGATACCCCCCGTGATACTTATGCATGCGGATCGCTGGATCCGAGCTAGTTTAGTTGTGTTGTATGCTTTATTCAGTGCAGGCCACCATACTAGTGCACCATACGCCAAGATGGGTCGCACTACTGCTGTGTATAGCCATAGTATAAAATTTAAAATTCAGTTTTGGTTACCACTAAAATTAAGTTATTATAACCACAGATTTTTAGTGTAGAATAGGCTTGGGCATTTTAGTTCACTAAAAATATCGCTCTTTTTAGTTCAGTTGAGTTTAGTGAACTAGTCGATGATCAGGTCCATAAAATGAAAGGAACTATATGAACAAATCAATCATTAACTGTGGACATGAACAAATTTACATAAAAATACTACATATGGGGCACTCCAAACAATATTTGCCACAAATTTTTTTTCCACAAAAGGTCTTTTAACCGTTCATTAGTGAAAAACTTTATCAGCACGAACTCAAACAAAGAACGAGAATCAACGAACTAGTTCACATAGTTCAGGAGTGCGAATAGTTCAATTTAACTAGTTCGTTCGTGAACCACCCAAGCCTACTGTAGAAGGCTGTCCGCTGACTTTGTCATATCAGTTTAGCACTTGATTGTAAAATATATTAGCAGGTGCGTTCACATCAACAGCTGCTAACTTTCAAAATTTAGCAGGACTTGACAAATTTTACTGAATACCCTTACTATAAATGACTGGATTTGCTTTAGATTCCAAATAATGACAAATTATTTCATTTTCGAATTCGGACGACAGTTTTACAAGTATTTTTGAATGTTCCTTATCATGAGACTCTAATGATTTATTTTTAATATGCGCCGATAACTATAGAAATCCGATTTTATACGCTACGCTCTTTAAATGAATAAACTATGAAAATCAAAGAAAACAAGGAAATAGAGAGAAAATAAGCGCGATATCCAGAGTATAAAGTGGGTACTTAAAATGTTCTATAAAAGTAAGTGTCAGTATCAACTAAACTCGTTACTTAGTTCAGCAAGTTCCTTGAATCTTGGGACACTACTTTGAATATTTGAAAGAAGCTTAACCATGTTTTGGTATAAATTAAAGCATTGCCTGCTATTGCTGTTTCTTCCGATTTTCTTGGTATTTGCAGAGGATGACGATGTTGATTATTGCAATCTTAATGACTGTAGTGACGAACACATTGCCTGTAACAACTATGGAGTAAGTTTAAAACAAATTTTACCTTAAATGTTAACAAAATTTAACTTGCAGGAAGTTGGTCCAGAGTGTCCAAAGGATGTGCGATTTGCCAGCCTGATCGCACACAAACAGTATATTTTAGGTGTTTTTAATGAATTACGTAATGAAATCGCTACGGGAGAACTGGAACCATTTCAACAAGCACACCGTATGGCCACCATGCAGTGGAATAGTGATCTTGCCGATCTGGCTAGTTTGCGTACCATGAGGTGTACTAAAAGGCCAGATGAATGTTTCGGTACTGAACTATTTGAATCACCCGGGCAGGGTGCAATTTGGTTTATTTTTGACGGAAAAGATAATGTAGAATATTTCGATAGGGCTGTTAAGAAAGTATTTAGAGACGTTGTAAACGCCCGATTTAAATTCAACGCAGAATGGGCTAGTGCCATGCCGGTACAACAAGCAAATCCGTAAGCAGTAATTTTTTTCAAGATTTCTCATAACAGTCACATAGCATCTTCAATACTAATTCGATCTTAATTTTAGTATTGTGGGACATTTTGCACTTATAATACGGGACAACAACGCATTTATTGGATGTGCTGCATCAATTTCCACTGAAAATGACGAAATTCGATTACTTTTAGTCTGTAACTTTTCATATAAAAACATTGTTGGATATCCGGTTTACAAAGCGGGTCCTACGGCTAAGGGATGCAAAACCGGATCCAACCAAGACTATAAGGGTCTATGTTCTACCAAAGAAGTTTATGATTTTTCGAAGATGGCCAAAAGGAAGGGTTAACGATAACAAAAATACATTTATAAAACTGAAAAAATTTAGTACATACGAAAAAATCAAAAGAGTTAATTAAGACTTGAAATGGTGTTCATTTCGAATTTTCGAATAAGGATTGTATTAAGCTACGACTCACAGTAAATCGACTGGTTCAAGTTATATGATAAAAAGTTTTTGTGATAAAAAGGAAAAAAAAAAACTGATTTTCATGAATTTTGGACAAGTGAGCGTGGATCTCCCATACGAATAAAATAATTTTTTTATCAGCATTTGGGTCTAAACTGAAGCTGTGTTTATTAAATTTTATTAAACATTTAAATTTATGATAACTTAAAGTCGTACACAATTTTAATTTGATTGGGAAAATTGGCACCTTTTTACAAGAAGAATACAAATTTGACTATAACTAGATATAAAGTAACCGTGATAACCACATAGTAAAAAATATGAATATAAATTTTATACTACAGTGAAACCTCTACTAACGGACACCTCTCTTAAGCGGACACTTCTCTTGAGCGGACAGTATTTGCACGACCAAGTTTTTCGTCCGCTTTTTCGAACAAATTAACCTCTCTTAAGCGGACCTTCTCTTGAGCGGACGCGGACAGTATATTTTCGTCTTATTGGGCGAAAAACCTCTGTTAGGCGGACGCGAACCTCCCTCAAGCGGACACAATCGTCTGTTGAACGGACGCGAATCTCTCTCAAGCGAATACGAGCGAGAAAAGTAACTCACAAAATGTGTGTAAACATACAGAAATGAAATTGGGGATTTCCCTCACAAAGCGCCTTGCTTGTTTTTTTTTTTCATTTGCCTTGCCATCGCTTCACTGAGCTATAGAACGTTGCAGTGAATAGACATACGAGATGGCGAACCCATATGTGACCTTCTCCGAGAAAAGGGACCTAGTGTGTGAAAAATGAAGTTTTGAGAAAAACGCATTTAAAGTTTCATAACGCATTTTTATCGATTTTCCCAAGTTCGTTTTGCACGTTTTTATGGGGTAAATAAATTTTTATCAGAAATCTAACTCATTTCATCTTATTCTACACCCTTTTAGGTACCAGAATCCACTCTTAAGTCCAAACCCTTTTTTGACACACTAGGTCCCTTTTCTCGGAGAAGGCCACATATGCAAAATCGTTTTTTTTAAAGAAAAAGAAAAAAACTTACGTCAATCGACGATTTCTGAATTTCTTAAGTCATGAATTAAACATGTATAAATGTTAAAGTTTGTCAATTACATACTATTTTTCATGATATGAACTGATTTTTTTTTTATTTTAAACACATATGCGTTAAAAGAATAATACAATGCGCGAATTTGTTAAATACATAAATACAATAAATGTATTTTGCATTGAAAAAAATTTCCTTTAACATTTTCTCATTAAACTATAACAAAATTTAAAGATATAAAACTCAGCCTCTCTATTAAGCGCACACCTCTATTGGGCGCACAAAAATGGGCTGACGGTGTGTGTGTCCGCCCAAGAGAGGTTTCACTGTATTTGGTATACATATAAATCTAAACCAAAAATGTTTTAAAAGTTATACCATCAAATCTTATAAATTTTTCCGGACCATTTTTCTCGTCAGACCAAACTATATTTTTAAATTTCCCGATTTTGATGAATGTTTTTCTTTCGAACCAGAATATATTTTGATTTACTCATGATATCCATATAACATTTTTAAATTATATTTGTTTTATTATTTTTATAATACTGAGTGGTATAAAATTTATAAATTATTAGGAATAAAAAAGTTTATACCACACAAATGTTATATAAATGATAAAATTTACCCTCAAATTTTTTACTGTGCAAATTTTATTTTATATTGATATTTATGGCAATTTTAAACTATTCTAAATTGAATTTGATTGGAAAAGTGCGCGTAGCCCCTCGCGTATAAGTGAAATTTACAATGCCTCATCCAACGCCGTAGATATGGGTGTTCAGGGGTTCAACCCCCCCCCCCCCCCCCCCTTTAGCAAATAAACATTTTTTTATATATTAAATAAAAGCACAGATATTCCAAATTATTTAATTACCATAACATGAAGATAAATTGAAAATTGTTCAATGTACATGCTTAGTTTGCTTAGCAGACATTAAGTTTAATATAATACAATATAAATGGCTTTCTTAATTGTTTTCCTATGAATTGTTGCTTTGCGTTTGCAGAACGTATACATATAATTGAATCAAATTATTCTAAGCCAGTCTGAGAAATTCAAATGATGATAAGCAATGCTTCATTGTTCGTTAAATTACACTTTAGGTAAATTTTCAACTTTTAAAAAGACACAAAAAAACGCTGAGACACGTAAACTTAATTTTCGTTCGTAGAATTTAGTGGCATATTCAGTTTTTACAAATCTGATTTTTGTTATTTGACCATCATTTGACCTTCATTTAAATTTTTCTTAATAGTATTTTAACAATTACTTTTTATTATATTTTCGAAAATACCTCCAACGTGAAAATCAAGTTAGCCTTGTGTAATCTATGATTTTCCTAAGGTTAAGCAATTTGGCATTTCTCTCCATTTTGACCAAATGTTAAACGTAAAATCTTAAAAAAAATCTTTACAAAAAAAATTTTTTACACAAATAAGTATTTTTATAAGTAGATTAAACTCTGAAAGCGAAATCGGAGGTGGTCAAAATTTTTGTTCTCCAAAAATAAGGAGAATATGACTGAAAATGGAAGTGACAAAATTTCAATCGCAAATATCTCGAGATTTTGATCTGATTGGGAAAAACTGAGTATGCCACTAAATTCTACGAACAAAAAAAAAAGTTTACGTTCTCGTCATCTTCGTGTGTCTTTTTGACGTCCCTACAGTTTTATTAAATGAACGTAAAAGTGAATTTAATTTGTACATTTGTCAGTTTCACGATTTTTTAAGATGTGTGTGAGTATTGCAAACTGGTTTTAAGAAAATGCTCTCCTCAAATTCTAGCGGTGGCACTTCATCTCAAACACACTAATTAATGTATGCAGTTACGAGTCCAGAATTCTTCGTTGCAATTTATTAAATACATAAAATATGTAACGGTGATTCGTTACAAGCTTGCATCCCACACACTACGCCACTACCTTACTACACTACTGCAGTCAACTCAGCCAACAGCCAAACTCACACACACACACACACACATACAGCTAGCACATTCAACGCAGCCAACAAGCCTACGTAAACCACACACAACAGCCAGACACGCTATAATTCCCAGAAGGTTTCTAGCAGCATATGAATAAGTAATGCGCATTGTGACAGACTTCGGCACGGCTCGAGAGCGTAGTACTTTGTTCCGTCGCTTACTTGTTGGAAACGATAACAAGTCCGTTGCTTTAAAACGAGCTATCGCAAGGTGGCTCGTATTAATACATTTAGTTTTTAAGTATTATATTAAGTAGTTAGTGACTCATCACGTTTGCTTCGGCTTATCGGGAGTCTCGTTTTATTTTATATACTTATTATGTAGTTAGTGTCTCATCACGTTTGCTTCGGCTTATCGGGAGTCTCGTTTTTTTATATACTCATTAAGTAGTTAGTGACTCATCACGTTTGCTTCGGCCTATCGGGAGTCTCGTATTTTTATTTTTATTTTCTTTCTACTTAGTGGTGCCATAACATCGGCTTTTGTCAGACGATAGCCCGACGTACAGATATATACTTAGGAATTCTATTATTTTATTGTTATTACACTATCGTTAAAATAAATACCAAGGCGCTTCACGCCATATACAGACATTTGTAAAGATATATATATATTATACAAAATATTAAATAACACAGCGTAGTCGGGTTTTGCCGAAGTCATTGTCACACCGAACATCACCGAACTTCAGCGAACACCGAACATCATCGAACATCTCCGAACTTCAGCAAACACCGAACATCACCGAACTTCACCGAACACCGAATATAATCGAACCAGCGTCGGCAGATTCACTCACGACTGTATATTTACCGTTCGTATTCCTAAAATATTGTGTATTGTAAGAAAGACTTACTCATATAATTACGCTAAGAGAAAAATATATATAATATTGTATACACTGCTGAAAATTTAAGATTTAACAATAAAGCAGAAAAATATCATCGGAGCACTAAAATCGACAAGTCTTCTTATTTATTTTGGACAAAAGTTTGAGGGTCTTTTGTTTGACCCTGGAGCCGCTGAGCATACCTCAGCCTTTGAACAAAACCCCCTTACAAATATATAAATTTACGTCACCTTTGACTATACTGTTTTAAAAAATCGATAAAGATCTAATAGAATGATGTTATGGCTTAGCGCTATTAAATATTCATAAGGATATTTCTATGAACGAGGAAACTGTCATCGATAAATTGGCTTCGCGTTCCAAGAAAATTAATGAACTAACTATGTAAGTATCTACAACTTTGTATATTAAGGCGTCCAATGCCCCATAGAAAAGAAAAAAGTTGATCGAGTCTTTCCTTCAAAACAAACCTATGCTTATGTTATGATGATTCCCTAAATATTTCGACTCTACAGATAGCCATCCTCTAAAAATCGATTTTTGTGTAAAAATATTGGCTGGCGTAATAGTTCCAATCCAATCTGCATCAAAAAGTTTTTGGTATTTACATGAATTAAGTGATTGACTCTATACAGAGTTGTTGTTGTTTGTTGCCTTCTTTAAAAACTTACTTGATCTAAAACTCACAATTTAATTCATGTAATAATTTCATAGATCATAAAACTAATTAATTTTTGATATTTTTTATTTTATTTCCATACAAAAATTTTAAAAATTTAAATAGCTTCATAACTTCTTTTTAAATATTTTACAATATCTTTTCAGTAGGTGTTTATTTTATAATTAATATTTTAGTTTTAATTTGTTTCAGTTTAAGCAACTCTGGCCAGTAATTCTGACCAGTGAGGATATCATTAGAAATGATTAATTTTTTTGAAATTTAGTGAAAATAACTTTAAAAAAAAAAATAATCAAAAAAGCGCACGAAAAACATCATTATTTTTAATACGAATGCAAAAATTTGAAATTTTTTTATGCCGATTGGGAGAACTTTTTCAAAAATATTATTTTAGATCATTTCACTTTTTGAAACTAACACACCAGCCAATATTTTTACAAAAAACTCGATTTTTACAGGTTATTTCAAACCACTGCAACTCAAGGATGGCTATCGCTAGAGTCGAAATATTTGGGGAATCATCATAACATAAGCCAAGAATTATTTTGAGGAACTGCCCCGAACAACTTTTTTTCGTGAGGCGCCTTAATGCATATATATGTTTTTCTTTTTAAAATGTCTGTTTTCGTTGTATAACTTAAATAAATACTTGTCGTCCTGCTCCAAATGAAGCGATTGAATTGAATTTTTATATGTTTTGCTTCAGCAACCATCCCCGTCCCCCCATCACCCATCAGAATCTACTGCTTTGTAAACAGCTCACATTAGTTCAGATAGAAATTGAGTAGAGAAATTAACCCCATGGTATCACAATGGGCCTCATTGGCTTAAGTGTGTCTCTGAAAAGTGACAGCCACTTTAACCTAACCTAAACCCCCCCTTATGAAACTACGCCTATCTACGGCGTTGGCCTCATCCTTATATTACTTCATGGTCTAAAAATTCTTCGACCTAACATAGAGATCGCGCCACAAACTAGAAATCAATCAAAATCAACATGCTTGAGTATTCACCTTAACTAGATTTCTGTCAAAATTTGTGAAGTGACACTACATTTGTGTTTTTTGTTAACTATAAAAGAGTGAATATCGTGTTTCGAAAAAAACATTGAAAAAAGAGATGGCAAAAAAAAATACTGTTGAAGTCAAGGCATGGCTTGGTATATATTATGGCACATCTGCTTCAACGAATTTAACTATAAAATATTGGTTTGCTGAGTTTCGTCGCGATCGTAAAATCACAAATGATGCTCCACCTTCAGGAAGACCAAATGAGACAGTTATTTATTTATTTTAGAGCAATTTGAGATAACTTCTTATATGTTTAATTTCTCGCGAAGCAACTTTAAATGCAACACTGATCCTCTCAACTAACATCTGTTAATAACTACTGTCAAAATTTTAGCTCGCTGCGGCGCACAGTGGCTTGATTTGGCTTGCCCTGCTGCAAAAATAAACGTAACATAACATAACATAAACGAATTGAGATAAACACATAATTTCTTTTGCTATGGATAGAAATATTATGCAGAAATTTCATAAGAATAGGTTTGCAGGATGTAACGGTATGCGTTGTTGAAGTTTGGGTTTTTGCAGGGAAGGAATGAATGGGCGTGATCGGTTAATGTCCACTCCTACCTCCCATACAAGTCCCACTTCAGAAACAATTTGAGGAGCCATTACTTTCGGCTTGTACTTCATATTTTAAAAATAACTGGCAAATAATTTTATATTAACAGTAAAAAGCATTGTGCGAAAAATGGGCGTGATCCGCCCACTTTAATAGAACTGTCCCATAAAACTACTATTTTGGAATGTCTATGGAATAACATCTCAAAATTTTTTTATTTAATTTTTTTACACAAATAAAACTCTATTTACATACAGAAATACTTAAACACTATTAACATATTTTCTCCCTCTTCTTTAAATGATATAGTATATTTTATGTATTGATTTGTCAGTATCAGATACATCCAAACTTTCTTCGGTTAACCTCAAATGATTTGTTACTGCCAAACTAAACTCATCTTTATCTAATGCGTTTTTAAGCAATTCAAATAATTCTGAATTTTTAATAAACATTTTAAGTTTTTTGTCTTATTTTTTTTTTAATATTCTAGTCGGAGAATAAAAATAAGACAATCTCATATATATTTCATATATTTTTGTAACCTTTTTGTCACTTGCTCCTAAGAATTTTTTAAAGAAAAATAATATAGGTAGGTAGTCGAACTGTCTGTAAGGGGAAATTCCCGTTATTTATTTTCTTTACATACTTAAAGAGCGGACTTACTAAAATATTTCTGTTTTCTCTTACCTGCTCTTGACTTTCTTGGATCGATTGGTAATTTTTAGATGTAATACCTGATATAAAAAATTCCAATAATTTAAAGTTGGTTGTTTCTTTCTCCGAGTATAAATAAACTTCAAAAAGATAAGTATGTCTAAATAAGAAACAAAAGGTAAACAAATTCGACAAAATTAAATTTTTAAAAAAGTGACCTTTTCAGTCAGATGATTTAAATTTTTTTTTAACTGTGACTATTATGGTCCCAAAGGGACCTGCTTACCAAATTTCACGTTTCTAGCTCAAAATTTAAGATTCAATGTGTTCAACATACTGGCGGACGCAACTTCCTACAACTAAGACCTCTCCATAAAAATCGCTCTAGCGCAGGGCAGTTGTGCACAGTTGCAGCTGAGTTTTTTACAGAATGCTAAGAAATAATCACAAAATATATTTTTAGTAACTAGAACGTGTAACTACGCGTGGATTTTTTTGAAACTCCACGTTAAGTTTGAAAACAACGCCAAATCAGTGTTTTAGAAAAACGCAAAAAAAAAAAACACTTACAGCCGAATGCATACAAAGTTACAAACCTCTTGTAAACCTTTTGTAAGACACATGCCTAAAAACGTTATTCATAAACGTTCAATAACGAAAAAAACCTTTTGTAACAGTTTCACAAATGAGAGAATTTTAAAATAGGAACAAACCTTCTGTAAACCTCCTACAAAGCCATTTTATATTATAATGTTCTCAATTGAGAACAATCTTCTCCTTTTGTGACAAACTAAAATGTCAACAAACATATAAATAAATGAAAATAATTGTGTTTTGTGATCAGTGTTACCATATGGGCAGATAAAACTTCTTTTGCCGGTTTTTTAGAGGGTAGACAGTTTTCCAGTTTTTTCCTTAAAAATAAATTTTTTTATTTTACCCTATTTTTCAAGTCTTTAAGATTAAAGCAATGCTTACTAGTTTTATGAATCAAATACAATACATAAAATAAAGTGTATGTTACTACAAACATATAAGTAACATTTGAAGCTGCTACTACTACTTTTCACGCCCTTTCAAAAATTTATTTATGTGGTAGCGCTGTTGCTATTATTGTTGCTTTCGTTGTTTCTGTTCTTTTGCCTGGATTTACACTCGTCAAGTCTTGACGGTCAATATATATATTTGAATATATATGCCTAGAAAACTACACAGAAATTGATGTAAATGAGGCCAAGTTTTTAAAAAATCCTAAAGACATTTATTTAGGAGCCGAGGTATATTCGGCTTTAAGTTCTACGTATAAATTATTCGAATCAGATGAAATAGAATTTAAAAAACATTGTTTAAAATTTTATGTTGAGCTATGCAAATGTTTATTGGAAAGTTTTGATTTTGGGAATGATTTTCTAAAATGTGTCGAACATTTAGCACCTACGAAAATTTTCAAAAGGCAAGATTTCACTATTTTCAATTTGTGTATTTTTCTATCTAATGTCAGAAAAATTGCTAGAAATTGACGATGAGTTGTGCCACATTAATTTTAGTGATTTGAATTTACTGAATGAAAATAATATTTAAACTTTTTGGAAAGCAATTTTTGATCAGAAACGTGGAGATAATTCCGAAGTCTTTCCATTACTTAGAAATCTAGTTTATGTTGTTTTAACGATACCTGTAGCAACAGCAAATGTAGAACGTATTTTTTCACAAATAAATATTAATAAAACTATAGTCAGAAATAAATTATAAATTCCCACCTTGTGTGGGGTTCTTTGAACTAAAGATTTTTTTAAGGAAAAACGATTGGAGCTGCACAAATTTCAAACAATCATCAGATATGATACAAAAGTTTGATTAAAATATGTATACAAAATAATTTAACTTTCCAAATTTCATCATCATTTCATAATTTGTGACTGTTCGATTTTTCTTAAACAGTCTTTCATTGCAAAATTTCACAAAAGTTTGATACAAAATATATTTCTGATTTTGGATTTATTACTGCAGATTTGAGAAAAAATGCTTTCTACATTTGCTGGTGCTTCAGGAATCGATAAAACAGCATAAACAACTTTTCTTTGTAATGAAAAGACTTGGAATTATCTCCACATTTCTTAAGTTAATCCACTAAAATTAATGTGATTTATTAATGTGCAAAACTATTTTATATAGGATGTAATTTGCTATGACCGTAAAATATGTAATGACATTTACATTCAAATAAATATCAATATTTTTTTATACAAATTTTTAAGTTTTTTAACAATTGATAGTTTAACCCTCATCGGTCCCTCGAGAAATACATCTAATCGGTCCCATTGTATGCGCGCGCATACACATATATTTTTAATTGTAAAAAAGCTAAAAAAAATTAACAACCATTTATGTTTTGTGATTTTTTATGTTTATACATCATATTAATACATTTGAATTTCATAAAGGTAGATTTAGAATGAAATTAATTAGAATATTACATATATAAGAAAAAAATTTAATTTTTAACTTTTGTCTATTATTTGTACATTTTTCGCATAAATTGAAATTATGTTCAGCACAAATGAAATTTCTACACTTTTCACAGCGTGTAGCAAAAAGATTTTTGTTATTTTTATATGTGCAGATGTAGCATCGGCCTCGTTTTGATGTACTTGGTAAATGGTGAATCTCCCGAATTCTTTGAATAACACTGGAAGCATCATTACTTTGAGGTTGTTTCTAACGTTTAGTGATCTGTTTTTCAACGAGATTCAATCCAAGCTCCTCGATAAAAAGGCGACGACGAATATTATGGTTCGTTTTAGAATTTTTTCAATTCGGGAACAATGCAATGAACGTCACGAATGCATTCAACACACTAACATCAAGCATGTTACAAAATACTGCCATTGGCCATCGATTGACTTTTCGTTTGCATGTGTACGTAGCCACCATTTGATCCACAGTATCAACTCCACTCTTGGTTTTGTTGTAGTCTTCAATGATGTTAGGTTTCTTCTTTTCACTATTCTCATTTATGCTGACAACATTGTGATATGTACTGAGCAATTGGTACCGGCGAGGAACATATGACAACATAACTGCTTGCAATTTATGTTCATATACAACTTCTGTATGATAAATTGGCTTTTGACGCATGTCGAGTAGAACTGATGGAATTTCAGTCCTATTTTTCCTTATTGTTTCCAAAATAGTCATGCGATTCTTATGTAAATCTTCTGCCAATTCATACGAAGTGAAAAAGTTGTCACACGTTACATTTCTGTCAGAAAGTCCTTCCACCAAATCCAAAACAACACGCCGTCCGAGATTACGTTCAGGAGTGGCATTACGATTCCGACCAACATACATTTGTGTGTTGTATGCATACCAGCTTTTTGAGTCGCATAGCACCCAAATTTTGGTGCCATATTTCGCCGGCTTGGATGGAATATACTGACGAAACGGAACTAACTGTTCATCTACGGTAATGTTTTTTCCTGGTGTGTATACAACTTTCAAATTATGATTCCATTTATCGTATACATTTCGAATCGGTGCCAATTTGTCACGTACAGAAGTACTTGTAGATGCAGTGTTGGCCATACGTTGTTCGCGGTCATCAAATCGAATGCAATCATGGATACGCTTGAACATTTTCAAAGACATTGTTGCTCTAAATATTGGCCGACCAGTTTCGTCATTCCACAGTTTAGTGACACATTCACCGTATGACCGATACACACCAGAAAGCAGCAACAATCCAAAGTATGCGTGCAGAGTGTCCAAATCAATGCTTTCCCAATTGTCTTTGTACTTTCGCACACCATATAAATTCGTCATGTTCAAAATAATATTCTCAACCGGTTCAAGGAACATGTGAAATGCAGACGAAGCATCAACTATAGTAGCAGCTGTTAATGCTTTTGGACCTGAATTATAACAAAAATTATACATATAATGAACATGAACCCATATCAAAGAGGGTAGGTTTTTACCTGAAGTGAAATTTTCTGCACGTCGAAATGAATTTCTTCGATTTATTTCAAATGGTTGCGATGAATATTCAATTTTCTTATTTTTTGAAAAATATTTATTTTCAGGATTTGCTGCATTTTCTTCTGCTAAATTTTGCTCAAGTGGCTCAATGTCGTCTTCATCCGAATGCACGCTTACTTCACTTTCATCATTCTCCTCGTCTGATAATGCAAAATCATCGTCACTATTGCACGGAGATTCGCCCGCTTCGCTTTCCAAATCAAAATCCATTTCTAGCTCATCTCGCTGCCTTCTTTCACGTAAAACTCTATCCATTTTTTATCAAATACTTCGAAACACAACCAAAATTCAAATAAATGCGCAAACAAACTTCACTAAAGTGTGTTCCAGAACAAACTGAATTTCATAAAACGAAAAAATAAGAGCGTGCTATAAATCCACACACAAAAATAAGCGGCAATTCCAAGTACCTGCTTATGTGTATGCGCGCACATACACAGGGACCGATTCGTAACTATAACTGCACAGGCAAATACAGTAAGAGTACAAATTCAAAAACCAGGTTTTTTTGGTTGTTCAGGCAAAATAATTCTACTTTGCAAAATACAAGGTCATTCCGCTGAACCGTTTTTATTTTATTCAAGGTTAAAGATCAAAGTTGTATGCGTGCGCATACAGGGGACCGATGAGGGTTAAATGATTTTTGTTTATGAATGCGATTGTTTTTGTTTTGTTTTAATTATTAATTTAATTTAAATACTTCGAATACAATAATAAACATTTTAAAGCACACATTTTAAAAATATATGTTTTAGTTATTTTTTTTGAGTGCCAGCTTTTTCACAAAAAGATAAGTTTTTTTCTGAAAATTAAAGTTAAAAAAATATGGCAACACTGTTTTTTATTTAAAAGTAGAAAAAATTTTAAACAAATGTCTGCCAATATATCAAATGTACAAACCTATTTTTTAATTTTTTTAAATTTTCAAGCAAATTTTATTCTATTTATCAAAGTCACAAACGAAAATTACAACATATCCTATTTTAAAGCATCAATATTCTCACTTTAACAATCAGACTTCTAAAACTCGTTTATGAATACAACGCTTTTAAAAGCATATTTTAACTTTTAAAAGCATTTTAACTAAAAAACGTTTGAAAGCTGTTTTAAAATATTTTTATGAATATTTTGTTAATTTTTATTTTCTTTTCTTTCATATAGACCAATACTTGTTTCTGTGACAAAAACATGTCTATGTTTTTAAACATTCTCAGAAATTTCGGCATGAACGTGATTTTTTTTCAAAAAAATAATAATTTTGCAAACTTAAAAAATCACTGAACTTTGACGAATTATACAAATAAAATTTATCATCCAAATGATGATGGCCGCCCGCATTTGGTTTATGAGTTATAGGCCTCCAAAACTGGAAAAATTGTCTAAAAATCTTGCTGGTTGTATTTATTTAAAAAAAAGAAGAAATTATTTGGAAATTTTTGTATTCCTATTTGAAAATATGAAAACTGGGGGCTAAATAGTAATTAATGCGATTTTATTTAGCCATTGTCGAGAAAAAAATTTAAATTTGAAAATGTTTCGGGCATGATAATACGAGAAAGATGTTTACCCCATCTTTCAAATAAATATAATTTTCGTATGTGTACAAGCGTGTGTCAACCTTCGTATTATGATAACAAAATTAGTATCAAAAACCTCAGAAAATAGAATTATATACACTTTCAAGATTACATTTTCTTAATGTGCATTATAGACTCCTTTATGCCTTTGTTCCCCCCTTAGAGCAAATCCTGTGGACGCCCTTGTAATGAGTCCATTTTAATTTAATTCCACCTGAATTCTAATTCCTTGGAATTAGGAATTGGTAATTGTACATCTCAACTCCTCAGGAATGTAATTGAAAAAACTTTTTCTTTTGCATATCTCAATTCCTCAGGAATGAAATGGAAAAAAATTCCATTACAAGAATTGTAATTGGTAATTGAATGCCACTTATCGCAAAAAAAAAATACGGGAATTGTAAATGGTAATTGAACGCCTCAATTCCTTAGGTATCGAATTGGAAAACATCGCTTTGTTAGAAGATTAATGAAGTTATCTACAGGGGTGTAGAAGTTTTGTACCAAGCACCCTGCAAAAAGTCGGCGGGATTGGACCAGGTAGAGTAGCAGCTCTAACTCAAAATGTGATATTAAATTAAAAAAATTGGTATCTTCGATAAATAAATTTATTTGTTAATATTTCTGTAGCTGTTATGCCAAATGTTATTTGCAATTTTTATTTGGAATTTGCTAATTCTAAATGTTTGATAGTTTAAATCATACTTGATTTTAAATACAAATTCTAGTTGTTTGACAGTTTAAAATCGTTTATCGAGCTTAAGGTCAAAGTTAGAACAATTAATTGTTCTAACGAATTTTTCCAAAGAAACAACAACAACAACAAAGTTTTTCAATATGAAAGGAAAAAAAACCACTAGCAATTGATTTTATTGTACAATTTCTGCGGTGCTAAACGCGTCATCAGAAATCTTTGTGATTGCCCGTGCAAGCGCGTTGACGCACTGCACCATCGGGGCGATGAGATTTTGAAGCTTCAATTTCTCATTTTTTTCTCAATTTCATAATGTCACATTTGTTGTTGTATTTCTGTTTTGTTGTAAATTGTACAATAAAATCAATTGCTAGTGGTTTTTTTTTTCCTTTCATATTGAAAAACTTTGTTGTTGTTGTTGTTTCTTTGGAAAAATTCGTTAGAACAATTAATTGTTCTAACTTTGACCTTAAGCTCGATAAACGATTTTAAACTGTCAAACAACTAGAATTTGTATTTAAAATCAAGTATGATTTAAACTATCAAACATTTAGAATTTGTATTTAAATCATATAAAGTCAACATAATAAATATAGAGGTCATTTAGAAAAAACTTTAATCAAATGGTAGAGCTCGACCAAACGGAAACAGCTGAAAACAAAATCAGCAAAAATTCTAAAAACAACTTCAGTAAACATGCTTTGTTAGTGCAGACTTCCAGCAGGCTGTTGGACTACATATAATAACATAAGCATAGAAACTAAAGTAAAACAGAAATACAACAACAAATGTGACATTATGAAATTGAGAAAAAAATGAGAAATTGAAGCTTCAAAATCTCATCGCCCCGATGGTGCAGTGCGTCAACGCGCTTGCACGGGCAATCACAAAGATTTCTGATGACGCGTTTAGCACCGCAGAAATTGTACAATAAAATCAATTGCTAGTGGTTTTTTTTCCTTTCATATTGAAAAACTTTGTTGTTGTTGTTGTTTCTTTGGAAAAATTCGTTAGAACAATTAATTGTTCTAACTTTGACCTTAAGCTCGATAAACGATTTTAAACTGTCAAACAACTAGAATTTGTATTTAAAATCAAGTATGATTTAAACTATCAAACATTTAGAATTTGTATTTAAATCATATAAAGTCAACATAATTATTTTTCAATAAAATTAAAAATTCATTAATGGACTAAAAGTGGGAGTAAAATAAAGTTTTCCTATACATAATGACGTAGTTTTGAGTTAATGAAAAAGTAATTGAAATTTTAACTTCAAATTACAATTTCTGCAATAGAATTGACGATTTTTCCAATTCCATTTATGAGAAATTGAAGTGTTCAATTACCAATTACAATTCCTGTTATGGAATGTATCTTTTTTTCAATTCCATTGCAAGAAATTGAGGTGTTCAATTGCCAATCACAATTCCTGTGATGAAATTGACGATATATTTCCAATTCCATTCCTGAGGAATTGATTTGTTCAATTACCAATTACAATTCCTGTAATGGAATTGACCATCTATTCCAATTCCATTCCAAGAAGTTGAGGTTTTCAATTACCAATTACAATTCATGTAATGGAATTGACGATTTTCTCCAATTACATTCCTGAGGAATTGAGAGGACCAAATACCAATTCCCAATTCCAAGGAATTGGAATTGAATTGTAATGACCCAGCCTTTTTGACCCAGCTTTGCCTATGACATCAACACGTAAAAAGCGTCAGTTCGATCAATGTATAAGGGTATTGTAGTGGTCATATTTGGAACTAGTTCAGAACTATTTAAAAGTTACTTCAAATTACTGCAGGGATATTAAATATTTCTCAGATATTGTATGTTTTTTAGTTTTATTCGTGTGTCAAAATAGTTTATTTAAAAAATTTCAACTTCTCTCTATTTAATTAACTATGAAGTTAATTAATATTGCTTGAAGATGCCGTAGACTCAAACTGAGATCACAGTTATAAAACTTTTTTTTTGTGTCAAATAATTACTTTTTATTATGTGCCGATAACCATAGAAAACAGATTTTATACGCCTCGCTCCTCAAATGAACAAACTGTGAAAATTTAAGAAAACAATTGCCAGAACAATACGTGTTCACTGAGAAAAAAAAAATGTTCTTTCATAATATCATCTAAGATTTGGTTTTAGTTAACAAACGGCATACTTACTGACGGCGGAATAAATATTTGGTTATTAAAAATTAAGTATATATATGAGCCAATAACTTTATATCAATGTTTATTTGGCTGTACAATCACTAAATGTGATGATGTAACTTTGATTTTATTTTATTTTACGCGATTATCTTAGGCAAGATAATTTTCAATACATCATCTTTGACATAGCAGTCATGAAGGCCATTATAATGTGTGTTTCCGTACACATTGTCGAGTAAAGTTCAAGCTGAGAAGGCCAAAACACATAGGAGGCATGCATGCTTCAAGTATCTGACATTTGAGCCCACATAAAAAAAAAGATATGTTCTGCAATTCTAAACGAAAATGTTACCCTGAAATATAAAGTCTTAATTCAAATAAAATTTAAGTTATAGTTGATTATATCATTAACTGGCTCAATACAGGGTTGCCAATATTCGAAGCGCCCATCTGGCAACACTGTAACTTTCCGCAGTGATGCCAAATCGACTAATGACATACCGCGTTTGAAGCGTCATTCCAAGCAAATGTTTACAATGGAACAGTACACGCCACGCGAACGCTTTAAAATTGTTGAAATTTACATTCAACAAAACAAGTCAATAGTGAAAACTCAACGTGCTTTCAAAAAAATAAATAAAGTGAAAAGTGCGCCTTCCAAGAAAACAATTTATCGTTTGTATGAAAGATTTACAACTGGTAATACTTTCGGTAACCCAAAGAGGCCAAATAAAAAGCGACCAAGGCGATCGGATAAGAATATTGCAGCCGTACAAGCCAGTATTGAGCAGTCACCAACAACATCCCAAAACCGCCAGTGAGAATGGATAATACAGTTATCACTCCATCTCCTCCATCTCTTTCTCCGCCGGCTAGTGACATAACTAATGAGCGCAATAGTTCATTAAATTTAAGAGCGTTGTCGAGGAAAAAAAAGGTTTTCATTTCACGCCTTCAGCCCGACACAACAAGTGAAAATGTATTGACGTTTGTCAAACATAATCGTTTAGTAAGTCAGACTGCTTTCTCCTCATGCAAAAAAATTGGCAATAAACCGTCCCACGCATCAAATATTCTCACAGTGGCTGCTGAAGAGTTTGCAACTGTTCTGAGCTCTAATCTGTGGGCTGATAATATCTTTGTTTCTGAGTTTAAGCCTAAACACAGGTCTAGAAGGACAAATATTATCGCCAGTCAGACCCAAAAAAACTAAATAGGCTTTCCCTTTACTATCAAAATGTAAGGGGATTGCGTTCAAAGACGCGCGACATTTTTTTGTCAACTCAGAATTTTTCTGAAGATATTATCGCGTTAACTGAAACTTGGTTGAACGGAGGAATTACTGACTTAGAACTGTTTTACAATAGTTTTGAAGTATATAGGAAGGACAGACACGCTGACAATAATTCTGCAGTTGTTGGTGGTGTCCTATTAGCTGTAAGGAACTCCTGTGTTAGATCCTTTATTGATATTCCCTGCTCTGCTAATATCGAACTTATATGCGTTAAGGTTGTACATTGCAATTCAAATGTATTTGTTATTAATGCATACGTTCCTCCCAAGAGCAGTGTAGAGGTCTATGCAAGCCTTGCGGATTGCATAGAATTTATATTAAATATACTTGACGTTAATGACGACATTTTATTGTTGGGCGATTTTAATTTGCCTGACTTAAAATGGCATTCTTCTGACGATGAAACACATTTTTGTGCATCTAATTCGAAGACACGCCAAGAACATATATTTGTTGACAATATATGTTCTGACTTACAACAAGTTAGTTGTATTTATAATAGTCTGGAAAGGCTGCTTGACCTAGTCTTAACTACAGACAGTAACAATGTCATTGTTCAGAAGGCACTTCATGCTTTGACTACTATTGATAATTACCATCCACCTTTGAGTGTTTGGTATAAATCCGATAGGGAGAATATGGTAAATTCAAGCTCTGTTGACACAGTTTATGAATTCAATTTCAAAAAAGCTGACTTTTTGGGGTTGAATCATTTACTTTATAGTAAATTAAATATAATTACAGAGTACATAAATAATAATAGTCTTAATAGTTCAATAAATTTTTTCTATACGGAGCTCTTTGCTATGTTTTCTCAGTCTGTACCATATAGTCTCAAATTTGCGAAAAATTCTGCGTACCCTTGGTACACAAAGGATTTAAAGACTCTTCGCAACAATAGGAATAGGGCATGGAAGAAATATGTTTGTAGTTTTGACTCAAATGACTTAGAAGCATACAAACGTTTGTTTCTGGAATTTGAGAATTGCTCAGCTGCATTATATAATGAGTATTTGGATAATATGAAGCTGAGTATTTTGTCTGATCCAAGAAAATTTTGGGGATTTATTAATGTTAAGAAGAAGACTGATGGATTTCCTTCTTCTTATAAACTTCAGGATGGATTTACTGACGATTCCACCATTATTTGTGGCTTATTTGCCAATCTTTTTAAAGAATCATTTTGTTCAGATTCTTTTAATCCTGATTTAGCATATTTTGATTATATGAACAACGCATCCAGAGTTTCTTTGGGGCATATATCTTTTACCTCAGAGGATATTTTTAAGTATATTGAATCAATCGATGAAAAGGATTTTAGCGCTGGACCAGATGGAATTCCTGCCGCAGTGTTAAAACAATGCGGCTCCACTTTATGTCAGCCACTTTCGTTTCTTTTTAATAAATCAATTAATGAAAGTAATTTTCCTCTTTTTTGGAAAAAATCTTATATCAGTCCTATTTACAAGAAAGGTTGCAGGAATGACGTCACTAATTATAGGCCTATCGCTAAATTGTCTTCGATTCCTAAACTTTTTGAGCGAATAGTGTACGATCGAGTGAAAATTCACTGTGGGCAAGTCATGACAACTCGTCAGCATGGTTTTGTTACTGGCAGATCAACTGTGTCTTATCTCCTTGATTTCACTACATTCTGCTTAAAATCTATTAATTCTGGTAGCCAAGTCGATTGTATTTACACTGACTTTAGCAAAGCATTTGATAAATTACCACATAATCTAATTTTATTTAAACTTAAATTAATGGGATTTCCACAATATTTTGTAAACTGGATCAAATCGTATTTGATGGAGCGATCTTATCAAATACGGTTCCGAGGCGTGTTGTCTTCTGAATTTGTTGCAGAATCGGGTGTTCCTCAAGGAAGCCACCTGGGTCCACTTCTGTTTATTTTGGCAATTAATGATGTTACCCACGTCATCAAACACTCTAATTTGCTTATTTATGCAGATGATATGAAAATATACAGAACAATTGATTCTAAGGACAATTCAGACCTGCTCCAGTCAGACTTGAACTCCTTTGAGGTTTGGTGTTCTAAAAATAACATGTTTTTAAATCCAGATAAATGCCAAACTATGACCTTTTCGCGTAAAAGGAACAATTTTATTTTTGATTACAAAATTAAAGATACTGCTTTAAGTCGTGTAACTACCGTCAAAGACCTTGGTATATGCATGGATTCTAAATTGTCGTTTAACATGCATATTGACACAATTTGTAAAAAAGCGTCTTCTATGCTTGGTTTTATAAAACTCTGTATTATTCAATCGTCCGTCCTCACTTGGAGTACGCAAGTCAAGTATGGTCCCCACATTACAATGTGCATATTGATCGTATAGAAAGAATTCAAAAACGTTTTGTTCGGTTTGCTCTAAGAGGCTTGAGTGGAACTGACACATTTAACCTTCCTCCATATGAGGATCGTTTGAAATTATTAAAAAGGCAATCTTTAAGTGAGAGAAGAAAATCTGCTGATATCGTCTACTTACACCAACTCATAACTGGTGTATTCGACTCTCCAGAGCTTCTTTCTCTTATAAAATTTAACCCTAACCGTAGAAGCAGTAGAAACTCTAACAACTTGATTTATTTACCATTTAGTAGAACAAATTATATGTTAACTGCTCCATTAAATCGCATGAGTACCTTTGCGAACAACTGTAACGTGTTTGATGTTAACTTGTCGAAAGGTCAACTCAAAAGTAGATTGAAAACTAATGAAGGATAAGATCTATGTAAACGCATGGTTAGTTGTTATGTCTTGTGTTGTCCCTGAGCCCAACCCATATTATGGTGGGTAAATTTTTCTCCCTTTTGGTTTTTTTTTGACCACTTCTATCGATATCTTTGAGATATTTCAATGATATTTGGATTGGTTCTTAAAATGATCTATTGCGGAGAAAGTGTGAAAAAGCTGTAGTAGCTGAACTCTATTGTTATTGCATTTTTTTTTTTTTTAAATCGCCGTTCTCAGCAGCTCGGCATTCCCCGATCCACTTTACAACGCATTTTACGTGTTGATTTGAATTTGTTTCCGTACAAAATTCAATTGGTAAACAAATTGTTGCCTACCGATAAGCCACGTCGATTGGAATGGGCCCAAAGAGTCATCGAAATGGCTGAAGAAGACGAGCAATTTTGGCATAAAATTATCATGAGCGATGAAGCTCATTTTCAGTTGAACGGAACGGTAAACAAACAAAATTGCCGTATTTATGCCACTGAAAATCCACAAGAGATTCAAGAGGTACCTCTTCACGATGCAAAAGTCACTGTTTGGTGCGGCGTTTGTGCTAAAATGCTCATTGGGCCGTTCTTTTTCGAAGATGATAATGGCCACAGAGTTACTGTCAATCAGGAGCGTTATCGCGATATGATAAACAATTTTTTCATGCCAATCGTTCGTCGAAAGCGTATCAGGCACTACTGGTTTCAACAAGACGGCGCGCCACCACACACAAGCCGCACTACAATCGATTTTTTGAAGCAATTGTTCCCTGGCCGTTTGATGTCAAAAAATGGTGATTTCGATTGGCCGCCAAGATCACCAGATTTAACGCCTCCAGACTTCTTTTTGTGGGGTTATTTGAAATCAAAGGTTTACGTCAACAAGCCAAAGACCCTAGAAGAGCTGAAAACCAACATCCGTCAAGAAATAACCGCCATTCTCATCGAAATGTTGAAGAAAACCATGGAAAATGCTGCAAAACGGGCACAATATGTCGTAGAGGCCAATGGCGACCATTTACGAGATATCATATTCAAGAAATAATGTAAGCAAATTTACTTGAACCCAATTAAATGATATTCATGACGAACAGACAAAAAATTGTGGTTTCTTTGATTTATTTAAAAATAAAATGGGCGCTTCGAATATTGGCAGCCCTGTATATGATTTAGTTATCATATATAAAATCTTTATTAATTATTATTAAGGCATAAATAGTGGATTTTAATGCTGAATAAGAGTAAAGTTATGTTACGCCAACTAAAATTATAAATATAAATACGTCACTATTTTGACTCAACATATTACTACGAGTAACGAGCTGCTACTACACGTGGTTATATTTGCCAAAATGTGTTTAGTCAATAAATATTTTATTTTATAATTCTAAGGTTTAGGTTTATCCGAATGACTCCTGACGGAGGCTTACATAGACCAATTCTGGCCCTTAGTAGTACCGGTTACGAGTGAAGGATCCTTTGTGTTTAGTTGAAGTACTGTGTTTAGTGCAAGGGATTACAGAGATACTTTGGCTACATCTTTTAGTGGGAGGAACGTCGATGAGCCTAGGTATTTCACTGTCATTCTAAGTAGGGTAGGGCATGTGCATAATAAGAGCTCCAGGGTCACCACCGTACCTGATTCCTTGCAGTTCCTGCAGTTGTCATCCGTGGCTATGCCCAGCTTCCTCACGTGGGCTGCCGCCCTGCAGTGACCTTGAGGATACCCACTTTTGTCCTGAAATCTATGTGCGGGCGTGCCAAGATGAACAGAGTTCGTTTTTCGAATTGCGCATTGACTTTGCACAATGCCGGATCTTTTCATCTTCGACTCACTGTTTGTATGGCTCTTTTTTCGATGTTCCTGTACAACTCTTGAAGCGGAGTAGCTACATGTTCTACGAATTCTGATCCCAACCCAGCGCATTCCTTTCCTTGATCGTCTGCCATCTCGTTCTACTCAATGCGCTGGTGGCTAGGGACCCAGTAAATGCACACACTCTTCGAAGCGCATATTGCATTTCTGCCAGCCAGGACTCGGTGGTAGTGGAGAGCATGGACTTAATGGCCGTAAATGTTAATACAAGAGTGGTGTGTGTCCATGCGCAGGGTTATCTCCGCGGCCTTCCTTATGGTGGATACTTCCGCCTGGAAGATGCAGCAGTGGTTCGGCAGTTTGTATGGCTGCCTTTTGTTAGGCTCTGCACAATACACAGCCGTGTCTACCCCGTAGGCATTTTGAAGCCATCCGTAAATATATAGACCGCCTGCTGTGCTTGTTCTATACATTTGCACCAGTCATTTGATTCTAGCAGTGTTTGTGTTTTTGAATTGCCTATTGTGCGAGGTATTTTTGATAGTGCATTTTGCCTGCCGCCGTTTTTCCGGCAATTAATTTTGCGTGTATGTCCAGGGAGTCCACACAAAGAATGGTTTCAAGCGCTTTATTTAGATTTGACTTCAGCGCCCGTAGTGCATAGCGCTGCCTGCCGCTGAGTTTTCTCCATGTGCCTGAGGTACTTTAATTTATTGACAGCCACCCCAGACAATAATTCCATAGAGTAGAATAGGACGAACTACCGTTACATAGATTCAGTGCATTAGAAAGGGTGAGAGACCCCAGGTAATACCTAGCATCTTCTTGAATGTGTACAGCGCAATAGTAGATTTCTTCACTGTTTCTTCTACATTGATTCTCCTCGTCAGTCTGGTGTCCAGGACGACTCCTAGATATTTTGTATGAGTTTTCGGTATGAGGCGTATGTCCTTTATTGTTGGTTGTATCCACGGTGGAATATTGTACCTTTTTGTTAACAGAACCAGATTAGTTTACTCTACGTTAATATTTAGACGGACTGAATTTGATCATCTAAGTGCCTCTTTGACTGTGCTCTCCATTATGGAGCTTACTATTAATAGGCATTTCTATAAGTTAATTATGCTTATGTCGTCTGCATAGGTCGTTATCTGCGGGCTCTACCTTCAAAGTTTTTGAGTAGCTCATTGGCAACAAGATTCATAGTAGGGGCGAGAGGACCCCTCCCTGGAGTGTCCTATTGCGAGCTTCCCTTTCCATGGATTTGGTGCACCAATTAGCTCGAACCCTTCTACAGTTTTTCAACTTATCTAACTATCACGGTTAATAGCTGGTGGTGCCTCAATTGAACGTAATGCGCTCAGGATTGCTACGAAGGTCGTTTGATAATTCCGTGAACAATTAAACAAGGAATGATTTTTACGGCAAAAAGGTTTTATTTCTCAATATAGTCTTCTTTTAGCTTGATACACTTCGTCCAACTTTCCTCCAATTTTTTGATCCCATCCAAAAAATACGTTTTCGGAAGGTCCTCAAAATAGGCCTATGTTTCGGTTATGAGCTCCGCTCTGGTGGTGAATATCTTTCCGCCGAGCCATTTCTTCAGGTTTGGAAACAGAAAATAGTCGGAGTAAGCAATTTGTATTAGGAGCTGGGCATATGTGAACGCGCGCATTGTCTTGATGGAAGATCACTTTTTTCCTTGCCAAATGGGGACGTTTCTCTTTCAAAGCGTCGTTGAAACGCTCTGATTTGGCTGCATAGTATTTGCCATTGATCGTTCTTTTTGGTGGAAAGTAATCGATGTAGATTATACCGCGCTTATCCCAAAATACTGTCGCCATATCGTTTCTGGCCGATAGCACCGTCTTCTCTTCTTCGGAGCATGTTCGATCGGTGAAGTCCACTGTTTCGACTGTTCTTTTGTCTCTGGTGTGTAGTGATAGATCCATGTTTCATCCACGGTTACTAATTGACGGAAAAAATCCTTCTTATCTTTGTTCAACATCGCCGAACATGCCTTTGAATCAGTCACACGATCGCTTTTATGGTCGAGAGTGAGCAAACGCGGCACCCATCTTGCGGATAATTTTTTCATATCCAAATTATTTCGCAAAATGTTGCACACCCATTCCTTTGAGATGCCACCGGCCTCAACAATCTCGCTCATATTAGCTCTGCGATCGGCCAAAACGATATCATGCATTTTAGTGACCATTTCTGGTGTGGTGACCTCATTTGGGCGTACAGAACGTTTGGCGTCACATCAACGATCGCATCGGAATTCAGTAAACCACTTGTGAAGCATTTCAATTGATTTTACAGAGTCCCCATAGTATTTATCAAGGCTTTCCTTGGTTTGGCTGATGGTTCTTTTGCGCAAAAAATAGTACTTGATGAGCACGTGAAATTCACATTTTTCCATTTTTTCCAAAATTTAGCGAGCTGAAATTTTGCCAGTAGTCTATTAACAGATGGTAGTGAACAGGATCAATGTAGCATTTAAAGTTACTACTCGCAAAATTAAAAATTCACTAACTTCTCAAATTGCTCTCGTATAGAGGCGGACAAAATTATTCACACAGCATGCATTTTTTCATTTAATTAGGTATATATTAAAAATAGATTTATGTTTTCAAAAACCTTATTCTAGAAAAAACTTATCGCTTTATTGTTTATTTAAAAATAACAAAAAGTAAACCGAGTTGTTTTCCATTAAATAAAAAATAACATTAAACATATGCATCTTCAAATTTTAAAGGGACAAAATTATTCACACATTCCATTTTAACAAAAAAATATGAGGTTCAGTAAAATATTAATATATAGTTGCCATGGCATTTTGCTTGATAACTTCGATTAATTTTTTTTGCAAGGAGTGAACCAATTTTTAACTCTCACTTTCATCCAAACTCTTCCATTCCTACTGGGGTTTTTGCTTTAGTTAGGCTTTGCTCGTTATGTTAATTTTAGCGACACGCCTCCCGACTTTATCCTACAAATTTTCGATGGATTTAAATCTGGAAATTGTGGTGGTGTTGGAGAATGCGAGGCACATAATGTATGATCCACATACGCACGTCGTGGTCAGTATGCTTGAAATCAGTATCTTGTCGGAAATAAAAGTTGTTAAAAAGGCTCAGGTTCCGCGCTTGTTGAGGTAAACCAATTTGTCCATAATACCGTCAATAAATACAAGATTCTCCAAACCTGCCGCTAACATAAACCCCCAACCAATGACTCCCCCACCACCATGTGTCACTGTACCAATTGTATTATTTTCAGTGTTGGGTTTTCACCAGGCTCGAGTCCTTCCATCCGATTGAAAGATGTTAAGCTTACTCTCGTCGCTGAAGAGTACGTTGCTCCAGAAATAAAGTTGCTCATCTTTATATACCTTTGCGAAATATAGCCATTTTTCTTATTGGCTTTGCTGATAAGAGGTTTTTTTCGCGCATCTCGCGAACTATGACAGGCATGTTTTTTGGCCCTCTGAACCGTTTTCGAATGGATTACTTTATAAATTTCTTCTTGAACTTCTGTGGAAAACGAGTTTATGGCCCATTAATTTGAGCATAATACGAAATAAGTTAATGAGTTAATGAGGTTACATCCTAAAAATAACTTATTTTTTTAAATTTTAAAATAGTAATTAAAACATGCCATCATTAATTTTTCATGTCATTAAATACTGTTAGCAATTCACAAGGTCTAACTTATGTCGTTTATTGAAGTTCTACAAAATACAACACATGTGTGCATCCTTAAACCGTTGTGGCGTTGTATGTCATATTGCTACCACATAAATTAACAAATATTTTTATAACTCGCTTTTAACAGTCGTAAACACTTAAAACAATTGGACACAATAAGATACCTTGTGAATTGTCTAAATATATATTTATTTAGTTAATGAAACCAAATTCTTTCCTCAGTGTACGCTAAAAAATTTGTACTAAGTGTCGATATCAATTGATGTCTGGAGTCCGGACTAGTCTAAATTCCTTTTTTAATTCAGCAAGTTTTGAGTCTTGAGACACTTGAAAATTTGAAGGAAGCTTTTCCATGGTTTGGAATAAATCAAAAGAATGTCTGCTTTTGCTGCTTCTTTTGATTTTTTTGGGATATGCAGAAGATGACGAAGTTGATAATTGCAATCTCTATGACTGCAAAGACACACTAATTGCCTGTAATAACTATGGAGTAAGTTTAAAACTGGCTTAACCTTACACATATATTAATAGATTTTGCCTAGCAGGATATTGGTCTAGATTGTACAAATGATGTGCGTCTTGTCAGCCTGAACGCATACAAACATTATATTTTAGATGTTTATAATGAAATACGTAATGAAATTGCTAATGGAGAATTATCACCATTTCCACCAGCGAAGCGAATGGCCACCATGCAGTGGAGTAGTGATCTTGCCGATCTGGCTAGTTTGCGTACCATGAGATGCACTAAATCTCCTGAAAATTGCTACAGTACTAAAAAATTTGAAGAACCAGGACAGGGTGCAATTTTGTTTGTTTTAAATGACGTAGACTTCGATAAGGCCATTGGGAGAGCATTTAAAGATGTCTTAAATGCCCGTCATCAATTCTACGTGCAATGGGTTGATGCTATGCCGCAACAACAACCAAATCCGTAAGCAGACCTTATTTGGAAGTTACAGTGGTTCGAGGTGTTCAAAACAATCTTAATTTTAGCATTTTGGGACATTTTGCACTTGCTATACGAGACAATAACGCATTTATTGGATGTAGTGCATCGATTTCCATTGAAGATGGCGAAAAACAATTGCTCTTTGTCTGTAACTATGCATACAAAAACTTTGTTGGATATCCAATTTACAGCACGGGCTATACGGCTTCTGCATGCCAAACCGGAATTAACCGAAACTATAGTGGTCTATGTTCGCCCAAAGAAGTTTATGATTTTTCGTGGGAAGCCAAATACAAGTGGAAATGATACCAATAATAAATTGACAAAAAACTACACGCAGAAGGAATACTGAAACTATAAAAAAGTTTTACTGAGTTAACTAAAGGATTATGAGTAAATAATGGTTCTGAATTCGGAATTTTACAAAAATTACAAAATGGTTGTGTTATTTTTTGTTATACATTCTGTAAAAAAAGTTCCGGGAGTTGATAAAACGGTGCTACAGTGAAAATTTACTTTTCAATAGACATAGTCTAGCTGTAGATTTGGTCGAGTGCAATCCGAAACAATATTTGAAATTGTTAATACACCCCAAAAATTTGATTTTACCTTAAAAAGCCGAAATGTAGGTACTTGACTCATTACACAATCAACAGCTTCTTCAGAAGTCGTTGTGTGCGATGGCCAACTTCTAAGCATGTCTGCCGATCAGGCAGTGCCCTGTAAATACCCCAATCATGGTACATGGTACTAAGACCCCAAACGCTTAAGGGTAAGTTTGGGCCATATTTTGGGCCGCAATAAGTTACACTTGTTTTTCGTTATTGGTTTTATTAGAGGATAACAGTGAACGAAGTTTACATGTAGTAAGAGGCGCGTACGAAGGGGTTTTTGGGGGTTAAAACGAATTTTAGCGAACACCGAGAGTAACTCTCAGCACAACATGGCAGCCTTTGTGTGTTTATGGTCACGACAAAGATCTTTTGATGACCTTGTACATTGGTGCATTAAAGGTTAAACATTAAACTTAAGTTTAACTCATGTATAAGCTCTGAAAATGCGTTTCATCAGCCATACTTAAGTTCAACTTAAGCTTGTACTTAACCCTTCATTACATGACTTTTTCTCCCTGTGTATAAACAATTTTTGTGTTATTATATGTGATCGAAGTGGTTTAGTGAATGTTTAAACAAAATTTAGATGCTCTGCAATGTATTGAAACGAAGTAACGCAAAATTGCATGTATGCAATTTCATGCAGGAAAGCAATAACAATTTCTGTATGATGGTTTAAATATTACTTTTTATTTTACATGTTTTATATGATATTACAAACTTTTAACAACTTAAACTAAGAGATAGTTTAAAATATTTTATATATTCAATAAAAACAAAAAATTAAAATCCTGCTTCATCTATAACTTACACAATTTTAAACACAGGATAGTAAAAAAATATATAAAACTGATCGGTAAGAGTTTTTGTTTCTTAATTAAGAGCCCTTTTGCAATTTATTAGGTACTTAAAATACTATTCATTGGGACGAATTAATAAAGCGATTCGAGTGGAGTGAACTCAGCTCCACTAGCGTTTACTCTGATCGGTATGAATAAAGCATATTAATAAAACTAACTCATCTCCACTCTACTCATGTTTTTCTTTGACGTTGAGTGTTCACTCAGAATAAACATCGCACCCTCCAGTACACTCAGAGTTTATTTATATCGTATTAATAAAATCTGAGATCACTCAAGAAAAGTTGAGTGTGCTGGCTGCCTCAGCCTTACTCAAGCTATACAAATATCATATTTCACCCATTTCATATTGAAGTGTAATATCTGTTGCGCTTACCATCTCCAATTTGTCTCAAATTTTGTTCTTGTATTGGTTTATTGATTAAAAACTAAATCCGAAGTTATAATGTTTAGAATCATTTTTAGCGGACAAAATATGGCTCAAAATACATACACCCTACTTTAAAAAGAAGAAAAAAAATAAACTATTTTAGTGTAGAATTGAACCATCATAATTCTAACATCAGATTTGAAGTCTGTGACCAGCAAATAGTATATCTACAAAGAGTATATAAAAATTACAGTATACTGTGTATACAGTAGACAAGTGAATTTATTTTGTTTTAACTGGAACAAATTGTAACTACTTAATATTTTATTGATTTGGTGTCCTTTTTACTGCAAATTTGATTTACATATGCCACGCCACGTGCAATTAATAATCTACTTACAGCTATAGTCAACAACGCCACAACCAAATAAGATAGAAGGAGGTTTTTCGTTGCTAATACATACAAATAAACTCGTATAAAAATTTCATAACTATCCGCTCAATACTAAATTTGTTTTATCATAACTTTGAGCAGTCGTAAATGGACAATTTCAGCATTGTTTGAATACTCATCTTCCTAAATATATATTGGCAATACAATTCAAATCATATGAAAGCATACTTTTTTCTTTGATGATAGTCTTTCAGAAAAGCTTTTTCTTTGGTGAGGTCTTTCAATATGTGCAGAATGATTTGAGTTGAATGAATTTGGAGATTGCGATTTCGATGAGGTTGATTTTTGGCCATCTTCACCAATTGTTATTCCAACTGCTAATATATTCCAACTTTCAGCATCTTCTTCAAACATTTCTTCATCTTGAACTTCACGAAGTTCTAGGCGCTGTATTTTCATCAAATACTTCATTGAAATCGCAAAAAAACATACAAGAATATAAATTTTGCATTCTTTACAGTTTAATTATAACTTACTTGAATGTCTTCGAAAATTACATCCATTTTAATTAAAACAAACATTTTTGTAAAAATTAACAAATTTATCTAGTCGAGTGGATAAAAGAAATTTTTTATATATAAATTAATTTATCTGTCTGACAGCTGCTGATATGAGAGAACACTCAAGCGATGTTTTTTTTTGCCCTCAGAGTGGAGTGGAGTTTATTTAATATGGATTCCACACGCCACTTAACTAGCATCGCACACTCAAAATGTACACTCAAGCACTTCACTCCACTCGTTCACTCGGCTTTTATTAATAAATCACATTATGAAATTGTTTAAAGCAATGGGTCGTATTAATAAAGCGAGTCGAGTGGAGAGAACTCAGCTCCACTCGCTTTTACTCTGATCGGTATGAATAAAGCATATTAATAAAAATAACTAAACTCCACTCTATTCATGTTTTTATTTGACGTTGAGTGCTTACTCAGAATAAACATCGCAACCTCCAGTACACTCAGGTTTTGTTTATTTCGTATTAATAAAACTTGAGATCACTCAACAAAAGTTGAGTGTGCTATCTAGCTGCCTCAGCCTTACTCAAGCTATACAAATATCTTGTTTTGCCCATTTCACAATGAAGTATAACATCTAGGGGTCGTCCATAAACTACGTTACTGATATTCCGGTTTTTTTACCCCCCTCCCCTGCGTTACATTTCGTAGTGCTTTTCAAAACCCCTCCCCACCCCATAAAGTAACGTGACATATGAAATTAATTCATTCGAATGATTATATATTTTGACTAGCTCTGACAATTTTCACTAGTATTAGTGACTAGTATGACTTGATACATTAAAGGAACAATTGGAAAAAAATCTATAATATATAATCTATAGTATCATCTGTAAAAGCTATTCCATCTGCGATCCAAGATTCGATGCTTTCAATTACTGGGATAGAAGAAGCTGGTAGCTTTGTTGAGGATTCTTCAAAATAGAATTTTTCATCGGATTCTATGTCGACCCATTCAGATGAATCCTCATTTCTAACGCAAAGAAATTCACCTGGTCTTTGACAGAGTACCCTTAAAGGCTACACCCGAGCTACACCAAGTTCTGTGTTTTTGTGTAAATGCTTTCTGGAAATTGATTTATTTAAATAGTATTTTTTATTCCGATTTATTGTAAACGATATAATACAAACTTATGGCAATTCATAGAAGTTTTCAAAACGAAATACAAGCCGCAGGTAGGACACGACCTTGAACCGATTTCTTCTTTCTGAGAAGGACAGTACATGTCATACGGTATCTCCTTTGATCAAGAACATTCAAACCTTAACGTCAAAGCCTGTCGCAAAAGCAAAGACCCAAATTTTTCAGACGTGTGCTGAGATGATGAAGGAATACCAAAAGGTTCCTGTGTCGAGGGAAAAGGTGGTGGAAGAAATCGTTGAAACAAAAGTTAACCATCAATTTAGACGATCAAACATAAACATATAAGGTTAAAAATTTTTTAAATGATTGTGTATTATTAATTATTATTAAATATTATTAATTAAATAATTAATTATTAAATATTATTTTTTTTAGAATTATTAAAAACAATATTGTAATTAAAATATGCCATCATTAACTTTTCATGTAAACACTGGTGCGAGCCCGACCTATGAAAACAAGTACGTTATTATGTCTCTACACATAAAACAACTTTTTTCAAAAAAACCTTCTTCACGCCTTCTATGGTTTATACCAGCGAACTGTTGGAGCCTAGATTGATTCGTGATAAAGAAGTAAACAAAGAGCACAACAAACAAGTCTTTGCAGAATCAATGCAGTCGCTTTTTTGAACCTTTGCTTTTGCAAAGTAGTAGAAAAACATTGCTTTGAAAGGCGACCTACAGCACATAATTCTGTTTTAATTAAACAGAACGTGTTAGTATAAGCTTATCAAAGTGGATGGTACTGCAGAAGCCACAGAAGACTACTGATGAGTTGATGTAGCTATCAACGAAACAGCTGTCTAGTCTGCTTGGTGGTTTGTTCTGCAAAGAACTTATTGTTGTTGCAACCTGTTGCTTCATGAACTTAATTGGCATTAAGCTTATACATAATTCTAAAAAATATTATTTTTTTTAGAATTATTAAAAACAATATTGTAATTAAAATATGCCATCATTAACTTTTCATGTAAACACTGGTGCGAGCCCGACCTATGAAAACAAGTATGTTATTATGTCTCTACACATAAAACAACTTTTTTCAAAAAAACCTTCTTCACGCCTTCTATGGTTTATACCAGCAAACTGTTGGAGCCTAGATTGATTCGTGATAAAGAAGTAAACAAAGAGCACAACAAACAAGTCTTTGCAGAATCAATGCAGTCGCTTTTTTGAACCTTTGCTTTTGCAAAGTAGTAGAAAAACATTGCTTTGAAAGGCGACCTACAGCACATAATTCTGTTTTAATTAAACAGAACGTGTTAGTATAAGCTTATCAAAGTGGATGGTACTGCAGAAGCCACAGAAGACTACTGATGAGTTGATGTAGCTATCAACGAAACAGCTGTCTAGTCTGCTTGGTGGTTTGTTCTGCAAAGAACTTATTGTTGTTGCAACCTGTTGCTTCATGAACTTAATTGGCATTAAGCTTATACATAATTCTAAAAAATATTATTTTTTTTAGAATTATTAAAAACAATATTGTAATTAAAATATGCCATCATTAACTTTTCATGTAAACACTGGTGCGAGCCCGACCTATGAAAACAAGTATGTTATTATGTCTCTACACATAAAACAACTTTTTTCAAAAAAACCTTCTTCACGCCTTCTATGGTTTATACCAGCGAACTGTTGGAGCCTAGATTGATTCGTGATAAAGAAGTAAACAAAGAGCACAACAAACAAGTCTTTGCAGAATCAATGCAGTCGCTTTTTTGAACCTTTGCTTTTGCAAAGTAGTAGAAAAACATTGCTTTGAAAGGCGACCTACAGCACATAATTCTGTTTTAATTAAACAGAACGTGTTAGTATAAGCTTATCAAAGTGGATGGTACTGCAGAAGCCACAGAAGACTACTGATGAGTTGATGTAGCTATCAACGAAACAGCTGTCTAGTCTGCTTGGTGGTTTGTTCTGCAAAGAACTTATTGTTGTTGCAACCTGTTGCTTCATGAACTTAATTGGCATTAAGCTTATACATAATTCTAAAAAATATTATTTTTTTTAGAATTATTAAAAACAATATTGTAATTAAAATATGCCATCATTAACTTTTCATTGTGTTATTAATTAGAGGTTTTTCGTCGATTTTTTTAATTTTTGGTAACGTTACAATATCTGAACACCTCCCCCCCTACCGTTACTTATCGTCGTGCATTTCAAAACCCCTCCCCCCCCCTAAATTGGTAACGTAGTTTATGGACGACCCCCTATTGCACTTACCATTTCCTGTTTGGCTCAAATTGTTTTATTAGAATACGACGTTATACATTTTTAGAATCAATTTTCGCGGCCTAGTAGGGTATTTTTTGAGACAACGTAGCTCAGGAAATTTAAACGCGATTTTCGTAAAAAAGGTATAATTGAAGAGGTTAATTCGTCTATTTGAAAAAAAATTTGAAACTTTTAAAAAAATTGCAAGAAGCTTACACAATCTTAATTTTAAAGTTTACTTATTAAAATAAAAAAGACACAGTTTCGATATTATCGTAAGTATAGACGTAGAATTCCATTTTATACAGTAATAGAGAAAAATTCTGTTTTTTTATTTATTTATATTTCTCAAAACTATTTTAAAGCATTTCATCTTCTAAATAAAAATTATTCAAAAACAAACATGTTGTTGTTGTCCTTCTTCAAACTTACCTGATCTAAAAAGCTCACAATTAAATTCATGTAAAAATTTGTTTTGTTTTATAAAAAGTTTTCGAAATCAGCTGTTCATGTCGAGTAAAAATTAAAAAATTTCAGCTTACTGAACCAACAACAATTACCAAGCAAATCTTAAACAACTACGCACAGAGAAGAGCAAGATCACTGCGGTTGGGCAGCGTTAGAGGGGATGAACCGAATCGTCCACAGAAAATAAACAGAACTTTGCTTACTATGGCGCATGTCACACTTGCGCGGACACGGACAAATTTTTTGTTGTTTTCGCGGGTAAAATAAAAATTTGGAAATTGAGAGAGCTTCTTTCGCCCGTAAAAACAACAACAAATTTGTCCGTGTCCGCTAAGTGTGACATGCCCCTATGTCCCGCTTTTCACTCGTCACACACGAAAATTCTCGAGCTTGCGGCGAAAGCCGCAATTATTGTTCCGAGAGCATTAATTTTCTTGCTCTGGCAACAAGATCTCTTTGTCTCCCTTTTCTCTCGGCAATAATTGCCTTTGCCGCAAGCATTTTGTCGATTATTCGCCCGTATGAGGTGGTTTACGAAAGTCCCCTTTCCCGAGTAGTCAACAAACTACTTGTGGCGAAAGCAATTATTGCTCATAGAGTTGCCGAATGAAGAACGGCCCTTTGCAGCACATGGAGAACCAAAACCAATCAGCAGCTAGTAGCAACGTTGGCAGTAATGTTGGAAAAATCCCATTCATGGTCATTTTTAATTGCCCTTATGGCGGTGTTATGGTGGCGGTCATATGATCCCAGATCACGTCCTTTTTTACGCTCTTTTTTCGTTTGATGAGCTCAGTGACCAATGTATGTTATGCTTACGGTCATATGATCCCAGAACACTAGTACACTTTTTACTACCTTTAGTACTTTATTCAAAGAAGTATCATCGCTGATGTTAATAAAAATTTTTTGATGAACAACTTTTTCGCGCGCATTGTATAGTTGAACACGTTTTATAGAATTATAGAAATCCAAATGGAAAATATTGGTTACGGAATGCAGGCGATAAAACTTGGCATCGCCTATGCCAAAAACGTTAAGTTTTGGCAAGATAAACACAGGAACATCATTAAAAAATGTTTGAAAATATATTTAATGACGCAAAATGCGAAAGGCACTCGCAAAAAGAGATCTTGTGTAAAAAAAATATGGCGCACGAGCAGAGAAAAAAAAAGGTTCATTTGCTTTCGTGTCAAAAGAATTAAGGCTAACTGATACTAAGGCCTATGCAAATTATTTAAGGATGTCCGAGGAGAACTTTAATTTAATATTAAAACTCGTTGAAAAGGATTTACAAAAAACTGATACAAATTTCCGAAACCAAATAACACCAAAGGAACAGTTGGGTGTGACATTAAGATTCCTTGCAACTGGGGAATCCTACAAAAGTCTAGATTACCAAACTAGACTTTCGCACTCTTATTTGGTTTATTGTATACCAAAAGTTTGCAATGCAATATGGAAAAACATGAGACATCTTTATTTAAAGGTACGTAATTTAAGGGGTATGAACAGTGTAAAACTTTAAAAAAGATAACTTTCAAAAATTATTATTTTACACCCCAAAGAACACGTATCTCAAGCAGGGACCGCCAATAACGATTATCGCTATCAATCAACCATTTCATAACAGTTATTTTTTGGTCATTATTTTTTCGATCAGAAATAAAAGTTATTTCTTGGTCGTTATTTTTTTCAATCAAAAATAAAAGTTATTTGTTGCTCATTATATGTTTACATTTTATAAGGTGAGAGTGCTGAGAGCCAATCTTAATTTGAATAATAAAGAAAGTGGCAACAAAAATTATGAATGACACTTAAAGTTGGAAAATGGTGACAAAAGTTGATAAATTTGATTTTTTATTTTTCCGTTTTTCGATCCTGAATTATAGTTCATCTCTTTTTTAAAATTAAATTGCAAGTATTTGTATGTTTCATATCCAATTTTATTTTAAACTGTGACAATGTAACTTATTGCTAATAAGGAACTTATATTATTGCTTCATAAAAAATGACTAGCTTTTAAAAAAATATAAAAACAAATAACATTTGTTGAGTTGTGATGTTATATGAGAAGATATTAGCAATCAATAATATCATCATCATCGAGGATGCCTTCAAGTGCTTTGGCTAATAAATTGCTAGCAGTATTGGGTCTCAAAACTTGTTGCTCCCGCCGCTGTGTGGTGGCACGGTCTTTAATTTTAAAATTCATTATTTGGTTTTGTAAACTTAATATAGCCTCATTGACAATATCTTCGTTTTCCATTTCATTGAGTGTTGAAACTAATTGCTCACCAAGCCATTCATATTTCCGCTCAGTTTTATTTTCTAAAACTTTAATAAGATCTGAAAACTCTTGTTGCGCTGTACTCTCCTTCCTCGGTTTTTTTGTCCGAGTTCGTTGGGATTGGCTCGAAGTACTTGGTGCCTGAAATGAAACAATAAAAGCTCATAAAAAAGTAAGAAATAATTTATTAACTTATTTTTCAGTTTCCAATTACACCTCAACAATGGGAAGTAATTGCGGAAGATTTTGAAAAAAATTGGCAATTTCCACTATGTCTCGGTGCATTAGATGGAAAACATATAAACATCTATGCTCCAGAATCAGAAGGTTCCTACTTCTATAATTATAAGGGAACGGACAGCAGAGTACTGTTAGCGTTAACTGATGCCAAATGCAAATTTATTTATATTGATGTTGGAGCAAATGGCCGATGTAATGATAGTGGTGTTCTTAACAATTCATCATTACGAACAGTTTTAAACAACGCGGATAAACATTTCCCACCTGATAAAGTTATTGGAAACAACAGATTGTTGCCATATGTTATCATTGGTGACAGCGCTTTTCCCCTTGAAAAGCACTTATTGAAGCCGTATTCCCATCAAACAAATGTATATCAAAGAAAAATATACAATAAAAGGCTCTCTAGAGCACGACAAGTAGTGGAGCGATCATTTGGAATTCTGTCAGCACGATTTCGAATATTTCAAAAGCCGATTAATATTAGAAGTGTTTCCAACATAGAAGTTATAACACGTGCGTGTTGTGTTTTACATAACTTCTTAATGGACAACACGCCTCAGTACTCAGTTGCTTCAAATTCTGAAAATATGACTGCTGATACCTGATGTGAAACAACAAATCGGTCAGCTTTTGACCAAATTCGCAACGAATTTATGACTTTCTTTAACGAGGAAGGAAAGCTGCAATGGATGGAAGTGTAATATGTGTACCGTGACTGTTCGTTCTGTTTTTTATTTACTCTGTATGATTTATTTTTTAAATACCATATATTAATGACATGTATCTTATGGTATGTTATGTATTTGTATTAAACATTTAATTATAAAACGGCTGTTTATTTAAGCGTGAGTTAATAATGACCTTCATCATTTGTAGTTTTATGCTATACTTTAAAGATATTTTAAAAATATATTATAACTAAAGTTTTTTCTAAATGACCTTGTTATTTATTATAAAAATCTAAAAATAACTTCAGTAATCATGCTTTGTTAGTGGAAGACTTCCAGCAGACTGTTGGACTCCATAATGATAACATAAGCATAAAGACTAAAGTAAAGAATTTGTATTTAAAATCAAGTATGATTTAAACTATCAAACATTAAGAATTTGTATTTAAATCATATAAAATCAACATAATATATTATAACATTTTAATTGTTATTTTATGAAATGAAGTAAATGGCAGTACCTTCTACCTCTGCTTTAAAATGCTGTTTTTGTATGTATGCAATTCAAACTTATCAAAAATTTGTCAGAAAACCATGTAAAGATTTAAAAATTTTTTGAGTTTATAGTGCTATATGCGGGAACACATCTACATGAATAACTCAGATCCGTCTTAAGTCGACTTAAGATGTTATTCTAAAACATAAAATATTATTTCAATCGTGTCCACGGACAGATGATTTCAGGTGTAATCATGTCTACAGACGTACATTGCCGAATAAACTTAATGGTAGTGCTAATCAAGAATTCATATTTTCCACACCTGCCATGCCTCCTTCTGAGCTTTACAAATGGAGTATCAATGTTAGCAGTGTTAAATATGAAACACTTACCGCATATAAGTCGTCCACGCTATCATCTAGATTGTCCAAGTTTTCCTGCTCCTACATTAAAAATAAACTCAATAACAAAACTAAATAATGTTAATGATAACTTACATATGTTGGAGTAAAATCTATATTGGAGCTACTGGACCGAATTTCCACCGATGGCCTCAAAAAATCCAGAAGGTGGAAACACCACAAACGGGGAGTTCTGACTTCGTGTACTCCTGCTCCACTACGCTTGCTTGCATTAATTTCACGCAACTCCTTTCGATATTGTGATCGGACGCTTAATATTTTGTTTTTGACTTCTGCAACTTTTAATTCTGCATTCATAGTTTCTTTTAATGCATTTCTTATTAAATATATTGCCTTCTCCCGTTTGTCTCTGTCCTGGTACTCCAAGGTCTTTACGTTCCATAAACACTCATGTTGCTGGAACATGGTGATCAGCATTTCTGTGCTGGAGCGATCCCAAAGTGCAGTCATGCTAAAACAATAATTAATTGTTATAAAATTATTTACATTATGAATAAATTCATTGCTTACGCTATTTTTTCTTTAATTTTAGAGATCTCTTCGTTTTATTTTCGCCGGTTTCATTACATGCACAAATAAACATGGCTGGCGTCCAGTGTTACTTTGAGCATATTTTATTACTGCTTTCATACATTTCGTACTAAAATTGTACTATTTTAATACTAAAACACAAATATATTGAATAATATCACAACGCAACACTGCTTTGATCCCGTGATTTGGTATGGACAGCCGAATCATTTGGTGACCATGGTGGTCAAAATTTGTTCCCTCGCTCACTCTCTTAAATTTCCCATTTACATTGGCCGCATTCTAGCCGAAAAAGTGCTCAAGAACTGTTCCACAACTTTCGGGCTGAATGGTATGCTCTCACAGAACATGTTCCTTAAGATGTCACAATTTATATAGCGAAAATATTTTATGCTACTTCGCTACTTGAGCACTTTTTCGGCTAGAATGCGGCCATTGAAACAACAACAATTCATGGCCATGACGTGCCCATGACCGCCACCATAACATAGGCATTAGGAATTTTTTGAAAATGACCCCTTAGGAAGTTTTTGGGAATTCCTATGAAATTTTTTAATTCAGCGTGGTAATTTTTAATTGGCGTGGAAATTCAGTGGGGTATTTTTTGAATTTCCGTGCGAGTTTGGTAATATTCTTCTTAAATTTTTTTTCTTTTTTAGTAAGCAAAATTTCTAAATGCTTTTTAAATTATTTGTGCATATGGGACTTAAAGCGGAATATTTTTATGCGAATGAGATTTTTGTGGCAAATTTAAATGCATATGGAATTTGTGCTGGTATTTTAAAAACACGTTGTATTTTTGTGGTACTTTTTAATGATCATGGGAGTTTTTTTGATACTGTTTTTTTGCAGTAGAAACTTTTTTGTTTTATCTTTACCATGGTAATTTTTGTTGTATTTAATTTATGTTACTGTCAAAAAGGTAACTTTTTGTCGGAATTGTTTTAAATTTTAACTGGCAACCTTGGCTAGTAGTAGTACATTTTTTTGTAGCCACACACTGGCTCTCTAGCTACAAGCATCTGTATTCTCTATTGTATTACAACCCAACAAGCCATGAATGCCACTGTTCCAGCTAAACGGTACTTAAAACGGCAGCTTCTGATTTGCTGGTATGAAAACGACATGTTTTTGTACCTTTAAACCGTTCTCTATATAATTGTAAATTCCTTTTTTATATTTATCAGTAATCGAATTGAAATTTATGTCATATTCACTTGATGTGTCGTTTGTTCTTGTCTTTTTTCCCTCTTCTTTTTCACCCGTTTGCCAAAAAACGCTGAAATATGCATTGAATCTTGTATTGAAATCAAGGTAGTACAGTTGATTTGCCGTTTATTGTTTAGTTTATTGTTGCAACTTATAAAAATCCATTTCAAGAAAAGGCAACAATTGTTTAACAACAAATAAAATTAATATATAACTTAAAGTTTTCTACATGACCTTGTTATTTTTTGTGTTGATTTTCTATGATTTAAATACAAATTCTAATTGTTTGATAGTTTAAATCATTCTTGATTTTAAACACAAATTCTAGTTGTTTGATAGTTTAAAATAGTTTGTTGAGTTTTAGGTCAAGTTAGAATAATTAATTGCTCTAACTAGTTAATCAATCAGCTAACTAATAAATCAGCTAGTGATGTTTTTTTCTTTTCATATTGAAAATGTTCTTGCTGTTGTTTCTTTGAAAAAAATTCGTTAGAGCAATTAATTGTTCTAGCCTGACCTAAAGCTTAATAAATGATTTTATACTATCAAGCAACTAGAGTTTGTATTTAAAATCAAGAATGATTTAAACTATTAAACATTTAGAATTTGTATTTAAATCATAAAAAATCAACATTAATATACAACTTAGTAAATGGTACGCTTATATGAAACACACAATGTATAGTTTGCTGACAACGAAATGGTCCGCTTCAGTGCTTTTAAAAGTGCACACCGTTTTCAACCGAGCTGATTGGCTATCTGGAATCGAAAAAAATGAAACCAACTCATGTGTGTTTATATATGTATGTTTTACATATATATTAATAAAAAACAACAACAACAACTACAACAAAAGCAGCACAACAACGAACGACGTGATTACGAACCAAACAAGGAAACACAACAACAACAACAACAACCTTAAAAACAGCAGCTACTGCAGCTAAGCAGCTAAGCAGCTTGTGCGTTTCTCATACGAATACATAAAATTTTCATCTTCTTAGATTTTGCTATTTTATTAGATATTCGTTTTATTCCCACTAAAACTGATATTTTGGCATTTTTTTTTTCTTTGTACGATGAATATTAAAGGCTGTAGGCAAAAACCCTCTGGATCTTCTGCAAGCATTTCGTTATCTTGAACTTCACCAAGTTCTGGCGCTGTATTTTCATCAAGTTCTGCACCGAAATTGCAAACAAACAAATATGAACGAAAATTTTGCATACTTTGCAGTTTATTTATTACTTACCTTGGATGGCTTCGAAAATTACATCCATTTTAATTAAAACAAAAAAATTTTAAAAATGTACCGTATTTTGTCGAAAGACACAAAACAATTTATTATTGAAAAACAAATTTGGCTGTCTGACAGCTGCTAACATGAGTGAAAACTCAAACGATGTTGTTTTGCCCTCAGAGTGGAGTGGAGTTTATTTAATGTGGATTCCACACGCTACTTAACTAATATCGCACACTCAAAATGCACACTCAAGCACTTCACTCCACTCGTTCACTCAGTTTTTATTAATACGTCCCAATATCTTACTTGATTAAAACAGAGTCTATTCTGACATTTTGAGCAGCTAACATGAGTGTATCCAGTGAACCCTGGTAATTGGCATGTAAAAATCTTGTTTTCGCATTGTGGGCAGTGATTAAAATGGTATAACCGAACTTCTGTTTGAGGCTGTGGGACACTTCTCTGATGTTTCATCTTTTGTTTCAGTTTTTTTGATAATTCGGAAGGTCTACCACGCTTCAAAGACTTTCCTACTTTGCAAAGACTTTCTGCCACTTGACATCAAAAATTAGCTAATGCTATGTTTTCAGGATTACACCAGCAATACATTTACTAAGGTGGTATCCATCAAATGATAAAAATATCATACACCACTTTTTTGAGCGTATAATTATATTGTAGCCTCCAATAAATGAGTCTAACAAATCGACTCCCCCATTAATTTGTCGTATTGCGAAACAATATTCGGACACTCAACGGATATGGTCTTACAAAATATATTGTCAAGTAGTTCAGCTATGATCTCAGGACTTTTACTACAATATGTAGCTTGACATCTTCAATATTGAAACACTCGATAGTTTTGAGCTCTGAAATATATTCCGACGGATTATACCCGATGAATGTATTGCCTTTTTATAAGTGGTAATACTGTATAATAATTATCTTAGCTTTGTATAATAAATTATATTTCGTGGAGCGTAACTGTTCATCAACGGAAACCCAATTTTCATAAGAAATCTACTTGAATTGCTTCTGCACTAGCGACCGAATTTTAAAAAGCCGAGGTAATTTTAAATTTAAAAAAAGATTTTATTAATTATTCATTATTTAAGTTCATACGTATCCAATAACGTCGATTATGGGTATTTGAATAACTAAAATTAGAATGCATATGCCAAAAAATTTTATTAAATCTGACTTGTCAGTATTAGTTATGTGGATAGTCAGACTTTTTTATAGGTGGAATAAAATGGTATTTCCAAACAGTGAGTGCGTATTTCTCTTTCAATGTTAGTTTATTTTAACAGTCTACCTCAACTTCGTAATGTTCGATAATTTTCTGTACGATTTATACTGACATCTACGTTATCATCTTTATGATCATTATCATCACCTTCATTTAATTCATCCTCACTATTCAAAAGCTTATTAAAAGTCTTTCAGCTCTAATTAAAGTTTAATGCATGGAATTGCACATCTGCAATATAACCTCATATCTGCAATGCAATTTAAAAATGTCTCAAATGCATAATATTGCATATTTGCAATATCATGCAATAAGCCATTTATTTTACGTACGTTAAACTATATTGCACAAAAAAAATTATTATGCTTTAAGAAAATGAACTCTTATTCCAGAATATTACTTGCATTTGATGGTTTTTCACTTATTTTGTCTACGTATAGGAAAGATCTTGTTCGACTCAATATTTCGAACAAACTAAATCACCAATTTGACAAAAGGAAACAAAAACTAATAAAAAAATGTGCAAATTTATTTTTTTAAGAAATCCAGTTACGAATATTAACAAGGTGTGTCCGCTACATCTCTTAAAAGTCCACATTGCGTATGTGCAATCCCATGTAACGAAGGGTTAAGTTTAACTTAAGTATAGTTTGTTAAGTATAAATATCTTTATTCATATAAAGAAAAGTTCCATTTCAAAACTGTCACAGAAGTTGATGTTATGAAGTCCATTTTGTCAATAAAATCAAATGCAATTGAAAATGATAATATAAACAAAAAATTCTTAAAGCTTATCCTACCCTATATAGGTCAGATTTTGACATATGTATTTCATTTTGCAATAGTGTCATCAACTTTTCCTAAAGAATGGAAAATCGCAGATGTTGTTCCAATTCCAAAACAAGGAAGTCTTATTCTTCCTTCTTTATCTAAGGCATTTGAGAGAATTCTTTTAAACCAGATCGTTGAGCATTTGAAAATGAAGAAACTGCTTAGTGAAAATAAGTCAGGACTAAGAGTTGGACATAATTGCGCTATTTAAATACGAGCTTACTATTTAAACTTTGCTTGATTTTTCAAAAGCCTTTGACTCGCTCAACCATGGGATACTTTTGCCAAAATTAGAAAACTATTATGGTTGCGGAACTAGTGCGTTTAATTTTATGGAAACACATCTAAATGATCGCTAGCAGCGTGTTATAAATAAATGTTTCTCATCTAAACTAAAAATGACGTTTTCGGGAGTGCCACAAGGCTCGCTTTTGGGCCCTATCTTTTTTAGTTTGTTTATAAATGACAATGTCTCTTGCTGTCATAATACTTCAATCCATCTTTATGCAGACGACGCGCAAGTATACCTATCACGGCCAATTAGATTATCCGAAGATCATATGTGTCGAATTAATAAGGATTTATAATCAAGCTTAACTTAAATGTTCCTTAATTCAAATCTGTGGTAACATCATGAATGTTTTTTGTCAGTGTTGTGACTATATGGAATCTTTTACCTAGATATATAAAAAATAAGCGTAATTATAAATGCTTTAAAATGGCAGTAGCAAATTAGACCAATTTACAAAACTAATTATAGTATTCAAATGATTACATGAAAGTGAGTGCAGTTTTCTGTTTTTCTATTTCAAAATCATCTTTCTAAACTGTTTTGTTTTCATATTAACTTTTTCTTTTTTAATTGCTTTTTTCTTTTTTATTATAAAATTAATTAGCATTAAAATAACGTAAGTAATGCCAATAAATATTGTTATAAGTGATGTACCATAAGAGACTTTTAGCCTCAAGTGTACAATAGATACTCTTTTAAAATAAATAAATAAAAAATAAAAAAATTTTTGTGTGAAAAAACATGCATTGATATTGAAGGCATTGTGTTGAATTTTAAAACGTGATGATTTTTTCAGTGTGTATAGCATATTGATTTTGACCAATATTTTGTACCCATATTTGTAGGCACTGCTTGAATCAGACAAATCGACCTGTAACGTTTATCGAATCCCTTAATTTTTACGATGCAATGATATATCTATCAAAGAGCCGATTCCTGAAAATTAATGCAACGTTGCCGGTTTTAGTCACTTCAAGCGAACGCTCGTTTTCGTCGCTTCGAAGACTCAAAACATACATGAGAAGTAAAACTGGAGAAGAGAGGCTCAATGAGTTAGCTCTTCTTAAAGTTCACAGTTCAAATGCACTAGCTTAAAATAAAAGAGGAAAAGAAGACGAAAGACATTATGATTAAAAAATTATTTTATATTAAAACAAATTAGAATAAGTCTAAATAAAAAAAATGTAAAAACACCCCCGAAATTTTTGTCTGGGTACCTGTAAATTTGCCTGTCTGTAAATATTTGTTTGGTAGTTCTTGAGCGAGCGAGTTCATCTGCCTTGCAGTTGCCTACAAACTCTTTACGTCCGGGAATCCAGCGAAGAAAGATCCTTAGGTGCTTTGCAACCTCGTCTAGAGATTTGCGCCAGTTGAGGACTATTTCAGAGTTTATTTCAACAGTTCCTAGGGCTATCAAAGCGGCTTCACTATGAGACAGAAATCTTCTATGTGTTCAACGTAGACTTCTGCCGTTTAGGTTTAGTTCTACGGTACTCCAAAGCTTGGAACCAATATTTAGCGTTGGCCAACGCCCTTTCGGAATTCAAAAGATCCACCAGAAAGGTTCCCCTAATTTCAGAGCACAGACCAACATTTAACCATCTATTAGACTATATACATGACCGTGATACATTTGGCCACTAAAATTGTACATGACTTGGTTATAAAATAACCACGGGTCATTACCGGTATACATACCGATAATTTAACCCATTTTTTGAAGAAGTTAATCTTTATCATTAAAACTAGTAAGCGATACCTACATCAAGACTATGGTACTGTTGATATGTCAGACTGTGGTACTGAAAACTAGGAAGCGTGAGCCGTAGAATACTAATTGGCTTATGCTCGGTCAAAGGATTCTATGCTTCTTACATAGAAGTCTCATTCTAAAACAAGGTCTGCAGAACAACGATAGATCACGTCTCCTCATCATTGATGGATGACTGCCCCCGCTCTTCAAGTTATATTGGATTGATCGTCCATCAAAAGTATATTACAATAACAATGTTATGATAACTTAATACCAAAACCATGCTTTCTCCAAGATTTGGCGCCAACAAAAAAAAACTCAAGGTAAACCTTTTTATTTTACAGAAATCAGATGAACATTCAAGAGCCGTGCCACAAGAATGAACTCATTTTGAGATCAATTCATGGGCCGTGCCCCATAAATTGTCTACCTAATAACAAACCATCACCCTTTACCCTGGCTTTGGACAGGCAAATTCCCCTAAGGGCATTTGGCGGGTTTTCACTATGAGATAGTATGCAGATATCCATAGAAAATATCTCATTTACCTGGAGCCAAGTTATCATTTCGTGTATAGCAGCGACTTCAGCTTGAAATACGATGCAATGGTCAGGGCGCCTGAAACCTATATTGATGCTCAATGTTTCAGAGTGGACTCCTCCACCTACTTTGCCATCTAGTTTTGATCCATCAGCAAATATTTCAATGACATTGTGAGGTGAACGGTTTCCTAGTTTCCACTCTTCTCGAGAGGGAATGGATACATCGAACTTCCTTTCAAATCATAGTTTTTGTGTGATGTAGTTGATGGACCCATATATGGGAAGGAGAAGTTTTCTAATGCAAGAATGTCCTAGTGTACCTTCTTTTCACTGGGAGGTGTCTTCTAGGTGGATGGCTGTATTGGCAGCCATCTGTTTAGCTAGGATTTTAAGTGGAGTAAGAAGGAGAATTATGTCTAATGCGTCTGTCGGAGTGGTTCTTAGGGCTACACTGATGCACAGTTCCGCTGATCTTTGAACTTTACGAAGAAGCTTTAGTTGAGTCTGTTTTTAGAGTGCATGCCACCAGACAATAGCACCATATAGCAAAATTGGCCTTACAACTGCTGTATATAGCCAGTGACTAACACTTGGTTGTAAACCCCATTTTCTACCTACCGCCTTTTTGCATGAATACAGGGCTATATTTGCTTTTTTGGCTCTCTCGAGCAGATTGGGCTTCCAGTTAAGTTTCCTTTCCAGTATAAGGTCCAGGTATTTTGCTTGATCTGAGAAGCTTAGTTTTGTGTTTCCCAGTTTAGGGGGACTAATTAGAGGTATAATGTGTTTTCTGGTGAAAACAACTAACTGAATTTTGTTTGGGTTGTGGCATGCGATATACTGTAGAAAAAAATACTGTACATTTTTAAAATTTTAAATTTGTTTTTGAATTGTTTGGTAGTAAAAAAGTTTTCTATTGAATTAGAAGTTTCAATAAATTCTGGTTAGAAGAAGTACAACAAAATTATTCTTGGAATTAATAAATATAATGGTGAAATAAGTGAATCAAGATTTTGATTTATATATACCAAGCTTTCGAAAAGTGCAAGCAACAAATTGTGATAGCCACTCTCCTCGCTGATGCTACACTCGTGCTCAAGACAGATGCATATAATATTGCCATTGGTGCTGTCATGGAACAAAAAGATTACGAAGGTTGGCAACCTCTTGCATTCTTTTCGCGTAAACTCAGCTCAGCTGAAATAAGGTACACCACATACGATCGTGAACTACTTGCGGCACAAAGAGCTGTAAAACACTTTCGTTGGAAGGTCGAGATTTTATTTTGTACACGGATCACAAACCGTTAACATATGCGTTCAACCAGAATCCTGACAAAGCATCTCCAAGACAATATCGTCACTTGGGCTATATTGGACAATTTAGCAGCAAGATTGTTCATATTATTGGATCGTTTTGTTTGGCCACAACTCAACAAAGATTGCAAAATCTGGACAACGTTTTGCAAGCCGTGTCGAAAATCTAAAATTACTAGACACACAAGCGCTCCTGTAGGTATTTTTCCACTAACTTCTCAACGTTTTTCGGAAGTACATGTCGATTTAGTTGGACCATTACCGCCATCAGAAGGTTCTACATATCTTCTTAAAGTAATTGACCGATTTTCGAGATGGCCTGAAGCAATTCCCATCGTTGATATTACAGCTGAGACCGTGTGTCGAAATTTCTTTAATGGTTGGGTTTCTAGATTCGGATGCCCAAGCCAAATCATTTGCGATCGTGGGCGACAATTAACTGCGAAGGTTTTCCACGATTTAGCCAAATTGCTTGGAGCAAAGTGCAAGCACACTACATCCTTTCACCCGCAAGCAAATGGTATGGTCGAAAGATTACACAGAACATTAAATGGACAAGAAGTTTACCATGCTTTATGGCAGGGCTGTGGAGTCGGAGTCGGAGTCGTGGAGTCGGAGTCGCGGTGTTTTTGCCGGAGTCGGAGTCGCTAAAAAAACTCACGACTCCGACTCCGAAAAATAATTTTTCAAATGTTTTCCAAAATAAAAATTATTTCAAATTTTATTTTTCAATATTTTTAATTTTCAAATATTTGCCTTTTTTTACAGATGTTGACTAGTTTATTTAATTTGAATTATTTATTTTGTTGATTTTTGTTGTGTTTTTGATTGAATAGAAACGTTAAAAATTTAAAATAGACTTTTACCAAGCATTAAAGGAGGTGGAGAAATTTTACCGTTCTTCAAATTTAGCAATAATAGATGCAATTCCAAAGTACCCTGAGATTATCCAAGATGCTGATATGATCGCCACGGCATTGCCACCGACACAAGTCTCCGTAAAACAATTATTTTCTGCACTCAGAATCGTCATTTCCGATTTGAGAGCATCAATGAAGCCAGATATTATTGAGGCTATCCTATTTTTAAAAACAAATGCTAAATAATTTTTTATTTTAGATTAACCATTAACCTTTCGTACTTGAAGTTTTCTTATTTTATTTGAAGTTTTGTTATTTTTAGTTTTCGTTATTATAGTATTTTGTTTATTATTAAAAGAATTAATAAAAATTAATAAAATATTTAAAAAATAAAATGTTATGTTGATTTATTTTTGTCTTTGGTCGTAGTCGGAGTCAGAGTTGGAGTCGGAGTCGGAGTCGTACTTTAAAAATTTCGGCGGTTGGAGTCGGAGTCGGAGTCGCAACTATTTTTTGACGACTCCACAGCCCTGCTTTATGGTGAAACAATTCATCTTCCAGGTGATTTTTTTGAAGACACCAAGAGATGTGATTCAACATCGTGTGATTCCTCGATCAACTTAGATCAAATATTCGGAGAATTCAACCTCAACATGAAGTACATCATTCTTCTGGTAAATCGTTCATAAATAAAGACCTACGACTAGTCACACAAGTTTGGGTTCGCAAGGAGGGTTACCAAAAACCGCTGACACCCAAATACTCTGGACCATTCACAGTAATAAAACGAGCAGATAAATTTTTCACAATCAAATCGAACGCGGGTGAAGAGACCGTTTCGATTGATCGCTTAAAACCTGCATTTTTCGAAGCTGATACCACTTCCATTAATCTCGTTTCTGAAAGGCCAAACCTAGAAGAAATTTCTGAAGATTCGCTGAAACAAAAAAAGTCACGTTTCGCTAGAAAAGGGGTTATGTGGCATGCGTTAAACTGTAGAAAAAATAGTGTAAATTTTTAAAATTTAAAATTTGTTTTTGATTTGTTTGGTAATAAAAAAAGTTTTCTATTGAATTAGAAGTTTTCAATAAATGCTGGTTAGAAAAAGTACAAAAAAATTATTCTTGGAATTAATTAATATAATAGTGAAATAAGTGAATCAAGATTTTGATTTATTTATACCACTTAAGGGTTAGTGCTGAGCCCACAGCTGATATCCCAGTTGACTAGAGTATTTAGGAAATTTTGCATAATGTTTCGAAGAGTTAATATGTATTTTCCAGATGTAACAATAGCAACGTCATCGGCATAAGCTATCACCCTGCACCCTTCTAAATCCTCTTTGACTAACAGCTCATTTACTGCTAAATTCCAGAGAAGAGGTGAAAGAACTCCCCTCCCTGAGGGTTTCCCTTTGGTACAGATTTTAACGTAGATGCCGTTCCAAATTTTGCATTTATGATCCTGCCAACTAGCATTTGATTTATCAGAGCTATCATTTATTATTCTTGCAGAACTTTTGTGGCTATATATAAGTTGCCTCACATAGTGAATACTCGAGCCGATCACCAGTCAAAATAACCGATTGTACTGTCATTAAAACCGATTATCTGCCATAAGAACCAGCTATCTGATTACCAACGAACCGGTCACCCATCATTAGAACCGATTGTCTCTCATAAGAACCAGCTATCTGTTTACCAACGAACCAGTCATCCGTCATAAGAACCGATTACCGTTATAAGAACCGATTACCGTCATTAGAACCGATTGTCTGTCATAAGAACCAGATATATTTTTACCAAGGAACCATCATAAGAACTGATTTTCCGTCATAAGACCGCTGTTCAATGCCATTGAAGACCAGAACCAAAATCTAAGCAATTTAAAACTGAGCCAGAATCGATCACCCGTTATACAGAAACGAGTACCCGTCACATAGAATCGCTTCCACCTACATACTGTACTGCAACAAATTTGTAAAGTACAATAAGAACTAGCAAAAGGTATTGGAATTGTTCAACAAAGTTTGATGATAAAAATTCAAATTGCGTTCTTACTTGCTGGAGCTTAAGTGCATCTTTCAGAGCACCCTAAATCGATTGAGATTGGCCTCAGCCTTAGAAAAAACCACGTTACATAAGGTACTGAGGGCTATGTACATATTTTGAAAACCTTTTCTTTCATCTTACCAAAACCGTTTTACAGCCCTATTCTGGCAAATTAACAAATTGTTAACCAGTATTTTGAATATTTCTATATGTTTGTTGTTTTCAATACAAAATTTAAAGCTCAAAAAAAAAATTTGTTAATGAAATTGTCAATAACTGAAAAGCAGTTGACAATTTTTATCAAAATTTTTTATTTTTGAGCTTCAAATTTTGTTTTGAAATAAAAAAATTACAACAAACACATAGAAATATTCAAAATACTGGTTAACAATTTGTTAATTTGCCAGAATAGGGCTGTTAAAATCAAAAATCTGTTGAAAAATTGCTGTGTTGTTGATTGTGTAGTGCTTTAAGTACGCAGGTTTTTTAACGGTAAACTCGACCAGATCTACAACCAAGATCATGTCACTTGAAAAGAACTCGCGTTTTTTTTTGTAGCACCATATAATTGAAAAAACCCTCTTAAGGGGGTTATCAAAATTCTTGCTAGAAAGTCAAATCCGTCGATAAAAGCAATATGTCTGGAAAGAAAACTCATGTATTTTTCTCCCCGATAACGAATATCAGGCAAAAAAATCAACAAATATCATCCAACAACTCTATTCACCTGATATGTTTACGGTCGAAGTTTTTCTCTTTCGAAAATTCAAATTACCACTTGGAGACACCAGTATGCAGTCTAAAGAAGATATAAAAGAGAAAATAGTAACGAAGAATATCCCATATAGATATAGATATAGATACTAACTGATATACCCGGTGTTAATCGAGAAGCTATAATATATCTTTACCCAAAATTTTGTACCTTTTTTCATCGTTAACGAATTTCTTTATTTCGCAAAAAACTTTGGTAAAAATATTTGTTGTTGAAAAAAATTCAAAACCAAGAATGGCTTTTTGTATGTTCCTTCATATGGTATGCATAAATGTAGGGTTGATTTAAAGTTTCTATCGTAAAAATTTAAAAACGTTTTATACGATTGAAAAATTAAGCCTAACATCATAAAAATTAAAGATTTTTTTTTTTTTTTTTTTAACATTTTTTTTTTGTAATTTTGTTTGCATAAAAAGTAATGGTGAAGTGAAGGAATCATGACAATTTCTCATTTCTCAATTCCACTTTAAGCACTGCCACAGCAACAACAGCGCCACCTACCGGGTCAAACCTTAAAACAAAACCATTTACAGACCCAGCCGCACAAATACACCAAATTTCATCAAAATCGGTCCAGCCGTTAAGGAGAAGTTTAGTGACAAAGCCATGTTTAGAAGAATTTTATATATAAAGATAGATATAGATATAGATAAAGATATAAGGGGTATTCACACTGACTTGGGTAGTTGGGTAGATTGAGTACTTTTGGTTATTGCGAGCACTCTAAATTGCAATTGAGTACTTTGTAGAATAGTTTTGAGCAGTGCTGCATGTTTGTTTGATATCCCCGGTTTACAGGAATGCTACACAGGCAGTATACTGGCTCTGTAGTTCGAAAAACTCAATACATTCATACTATTTTACAAATACACTCACACTGGATTCACTTTCATGCCCCTTTCATTGCTACTGGCAACGAAATTTCAGAGCCAGTAGATTTTGACAGTAGCGGCCAGTGTATGTCAAAAAGGGGGATATCAGTGTTATTTTTAATTACTTTTGGTGGGTTTATTTCGGATTTTAGTCGATTTTGTACCGGAAGCAACACTGATAGCTTGTTTACAATTAAAAGCAAACAAAAAAACAAGTAAAGCACACGCAAGGTGCAATAGCAGCGAGAACCTTCGCATTCGATGGAATTTTTTTAATGAACTTTCACGTGCATGTGTAGCACCTCTTCCTACTAGCATGAAAGTTCGAAATTTTTAGAATCATTCGAACAATACACGTATTTTTTTGCACTTTCACTGTCACAGGACTGTGTAACCGGCCTGTTATGTAGCTAGTGATAGAAGTGACAGCTGGAAGAGGGCTGCCACCAATTTTGATGCCATTTTATGTGAGAAAAATTTAGGCCATTAATTGGGCGTAAATAAAGTTATTGTATATACGAGTAATTCTTAACATAAACTTCGCAGCATTTTAAAATTAACTAGTTATACCGGGCAGACGTTGTTCTGCCACAGACCGCCTTACGGTCATGAAGGAATTTTCATGCAAATCGGAAAAAATTATTTTATATATCTGAACTGGCATAACTATTTATAACTATTTATTTGTATGACCACTCCCATTTCTAGCTCAGTTTCTGAAAGTAACCATATGAACTAAATTTCCAAATTTTCATATAATACGACCAAAACCGTCCGAAATATAGCATTTTTATTGATTTGAGGGCGATAAAAGAGGGTGTGTCAAAATTTTTTCCCTGGATCATCTCGTACTCGAAAAAAAATCGAATGCCAAAATTGCAGCTCAACTTAGTTCATACCTGGCGCACTTTGCTTCACTCCACGCTTATCCCCTGAAAATGGAGCGTAGACATAGTTTGACCACGTCCATTTTTGGTAAAGTTGCCCCCAATAAGCCTATGAACTAAATTACAAAATTTTAGTCCAATACAACCGAATTCGTCTAAAATATAGCGTTTTTATTGATTTGTGGGCGGTAATAGGGGGTGTGGCAGTTTTTTAATTATTCCAGATGTAAGCCTTGACGACAAATGTTGTAAATTTGATGCCATTAGATGAAGTATTGCTTATTTTTACAAAAGGTTAAAACACATGAAAAAGTAATCAATTTGGCAAGAAATCAATCTACCCAAACAAGTCAGGAAGTCAGTTAAAGTAGATTGGTAAATGGGTACTTGGGTACTTGGGCACTTTACAAAAACAAAATCGACGGCATTTGCCAATCTACCAACTACCCCACTACCCAAGTCAGTGTGCATGCCCCTAAAGATATAGATAAGGATATAGATAACAAATAAATTTCATATCCTTAATTTAACTATCATATTTGCACCAATATATTCCTTAATCACAATATCCTCCCTGACTTTTGGATTTTTATACGTATGTTAGTTTACAGATCAGTTGAAATCTGTTCCTGTGAATGTTGGATTCACAAAAGAGAGCTGACTTTGAGCTGTAAATCTTTGGTAAGTCGAGCTAGTGTTTTCATTTAATCTTCGGGCAATTTTTGCACGGTTTTATTTGTGCAAACGGAGAAAAAGGAAAACAAGAACAAAAACACCAGTGTTTAATTTAATAATTATATTACATGTACATTGTACAATGTTTATTGAATTCTTACGTTAGTAAGGCAGATCTTCAATTAGTAAAGTTAATTAGATTATTAAAATAGCTGCTTACTATCTATTTGTGAGTGATATCAAAACCAAACGAACTCGTCGGAGAAGCCGATCGAAGTGTATCGAGAATCGATACTGGAACGAGTCACTAAAACAGTAAGTGGTATAATCTATTACTTTCATTAACTTTTAGGGTTGCTGCCTAAGCAGTTAGGTTAGGTTAAGGTGGCTGCTGGTCTCTACACTGGTCTACTTGCACTAGACTATTGGTCCATTTTGATACTACAGAAGGAATGAATACATCCTACTTCAAGTAAAACTTTTGGGTAGTATGTTCATAGTATAGTAAAAATATTTCATATTGAATCTGAGGCCGCTATGTCATCACCTCAGCCAAATCAAGTCACTTAGCGATCCTTTCCAAAAACTTTTTACCACCACCAATTACAACTTTTTGCCGTAAATGAATGTATTTAAAAGTAAAGGTGTTGTTTTAGCTGCATGAGAAGTTTCGATGGTTGCTGTTTATGGTTTGACAATTGTCAAACTGTGTTGACATTTCTCTTCAATTAGGTTGTTTGACAACTCATCATGAATCGTTTAACGCCAGAACAACGCTTCCAAATTGTGGAATTTTCGGGAATTAATCGGGAAAAAGACAAAGCAATGTGCGTACCGAAGAGAATATTGCTGCTGTAGCGCGAAGAGTTGAAGAAGACGCCGAAATGTCAATTCGTCGCCGTTCTCAACTTGTTGGCCCTTAACCTTCGACTACGTGGAAAATTCTACGTGGAAAAAAAGTAAGGATCTTGGTTTACGTGCCTATAAAATACAGCTCGTGCAAAAATTAAAGCCAAATGATCATCGTTTACGTCGCATTTTTGCTGATTGGGCTAATTTCAAGCGTTATTTCCACAAGCGGTTCTGTTTACTGGCCCCCTCGTTCGTGCGACTTAGCGCCTCTCGATTACTTTTTATGGGGCTATGTAAGTCATTGGTTTATGCCGACAAACCAGTAACTCTTGAAGCATTGGAAGCCAATATTCAAGCCACCATTGACGCAATACGACCAGATTTATTGGAAAAAGTAGTGAAAAATTGGACTGATCGAATATAACTCGTAGCAGCGGCAGATATATTCTGGAAATCATATTTAAAAAAAATTGCCATAAAATTATCTACCAGATTATAATAATAAAAAAATACATTCCAACAATTTTTTTGTCTTGTATTATTATTTAAAGTTCTCATGCAGCTAAAAAATACCCTTTAGTTTTTGATTAGAAATGAAGAGAGAAAGGTAAGAGAGTAGGACCTTGATCTAGGTGACAGTCAAGCGCGCTACCATCGAGACAGGCAATTTTTTTAAACAGTCTAAGCAAACATTTTTATACCCCCACGTTTAAAAAACGTCATATTATACCCCCACGTTAAAAAAAATTATATTGGGGTATATTAACTCTGTCACTCCGTTTGTAACGTCGATAAGGAGGCGCGGCAGGTATAGAAAAGTATATTTATTCTTAATCAGCATCACCTCCTGAGTCGATTTTTTATTAAAAAATAGAGGTTAAGTTCGAAAATGAGCCAAAACGGATGATAACCACGCCTACCTCCCATACAAAGTGACTTAACCAAAACGGTAAAATCTCTTTAAAATCCACAAAAATTAATATGATGACTTAAAACTTTGCACAGCGTCTTTAATATTTATTATAAACTTTGCTTATGAAATTTGTAAAAATGGGATGAAAACCCCGCCAACCTCCCATACAAAGTGACTTACCCAAAACTGTAAAATCTCTTTAAATACCACAAAAACTAATTTAATGACTTGAAATTTTGCACAGTGTCTTTAATATTTAATGTAAATTTTGAGTAAGAAATTTGTAAAAATTGGATGGAAACCACGCCTACCTCCCATGTGACTTAACAAAAACGGTAAAATCTCTTTAAAATCCACAAAAATGAATATAATTACTTAAAATTTTGCACAGCGTCTTTAATATTTCTTATTAACTTTTAATATGAAATTTGTAAAAATGGGATGAAAACCACGCCTACCTCCTATACAAAGTTCACTAAAATCGTAAAATCTCTTAGAGTTCCACAAAAAATTAATCTAACGACATCAAATTTTGCACAAAACTTTTAACAATTAATATAAACTTTAGGTATGAAATTTGGAAAAATCGTCGTGCGTGGGGGTATTTTAACTTCGGACCAGTCGAAGATAGCTCCTTACTAGTTTTTAATGACGTTAAATATAATATTGTCTTTTTCCAAGTTAGGTACAGCAGAGAATATGTAATTATTACTGAGCGTATTTTTACAATATCGCAACCTCGTTTTTTTTATACTTTCTTGTTCATTACTCTAATTAGCAACATATCATATTAGCAAATAAAATAAATATGAATAAAGAAAAAAAATAAATGCCAAACAGCTTGATGGTCGAAATGTCTTGGTAAAACTACACAGGAAAATAGCAGTTTTGGACAGAGTTGTCATGATATATTTCTGAAAAAGGCCTTTCTGCACATCTGAGCTTTTATATTTTCATAAAATATGGGTTTTATGGAATTAAAATAACTCATTACTTAATCATAGAATTTCGCCACTGAAACGATTTTTGTATTGTTTGAAATTATATATTTTATTAAGATTTTAGTAATAGCTATAACTTGCATTTTTGTTTTTTTTTTATTATTTTTCTTAGATTATTACATTATTTAAAATAAATGTTCTTTATTTTGCACATACATATAGTGGGCATTTTTCGTGGGTTTCTCTTCGGTTTGTTTGTGTTTGTGTGTGGGTATGAGTATAAATTTCTTCATAGATTTTTATATATTAGCGAAAATAGTTGTATTTTTTCTATTTCTTAATGTAATTAATGAATTAATTCCTTTCACTCAAGAAGCTTCATGCTGGTTATTTTCAATAATATTACACAAATGACTGACTGAGTGACATTTAATCGTGAGAATTGTGACTTTTTACTTGTGAGTTTTGCAATTAGGCTTCTAGAGCAAAGACTTAATCTGTTTAGCTTTTTATAACTATTTATTTGTGTGATATTCACAGTGTTGACTTTTTTGTTTATCTTGAGTTGAAATTAGATTTTAGTATTTTTGTAAATAATGCAATCCAACATAATTTTTGCAATATACTAACCAAGGTATCATGGTATATATATATATAAATCTAAAATGGGGAAATTTAAGCAAAACAAAGTTTTAGTCCAGAATGTTTAAATTTTTTTAAAGACGGAAATTGAGAATATAAAAAAGGGGACTAAAGTACCAAAATGATTTTTTTTTTCGACTAAGCTCTAGACAATAACTGTTTCATATATGAAATCGATCTGTGAAATGATAATTGAGATAGCTATTTGCTTAAACCCGAATATACTTTTAAGGAAACAACTTTTCAAGTTTCGAGCTAATTTAATTAAAGATTTAGTTAAAGACTAAAGGCTAAATTAAGATATTTAAGTGATACATTTATTGAAATTTTTAGGCGTCTAGACAATATCGAACTTGTTTGATGAATTATGGTTTTCTTATATAAACATGTATTTTTCATAGTTTTGTTAGAATTTGATCATAAATGAAACAACTTTTTCTCAGATGGCCCATTATGAGCCATTAGTGTAAAAAAAACCCAAAGATCAGGACACAACTTTCTTCAGCAGAAAATAGTCTAAAAAACGTTCTCTTTCAAAAAAATGCTTTGGTTACTTTGATGCATACAAAAAGTCAAAATAGCGCAATTACCTTTAGGGTATTCACAGTTTTTAAGTTGTAAGTTTTTTCATATCAATAACTATTTTTTAAAATATATGTATTTATTCTCATTTTATCAAGTATTTCTCATTGTATTCAAATAAAATAGTAAAAAACATAATAACGCCTGAGTATATAACATAGGGTAAAGCGAGGAGGATTTTTCAAAAGGAAAATTTAAATTTGTCAAATATTACGAATACCATGAAGTCTATGTGCTCAATTCTTCAAATCAAATTACAGTTTGAAAGCATTAATTTGCAGTTGTGTGTAGTTAACAGAAAAACGAATGGTAAGATAACACTACGCTCCAAATAGCCAAAAATGAAGAAATGCATGATTCACTGAATTGATTGTAATGCTTGTCGTAAATATACGACCGCTGGAAGTGCGGTTGGTGCTTATGGTGGTCCTATTATGTTTTCACCTTAAACATTTTTTGCGAACATATCTTTTTCTTATCTGCCACCCTTTTAGGGATATATATTTTAAATTGTTCATATTTGTTTAGAATTCAACCATAGAGGGGTCAAAAGTAAAGGCAAATCCTATTATTGTTTTAACCTAAATATTTTTTTTTACGTAGTTCTACCTGCTGTCTGTGAACCTTTTGGGGACCCCATAAAAGAAATAAATAAAAATGTCGAAAATAGTTCATATCTCTCCCGAATTCATCCCTAAAGGAGTCAACTGTAAGAACTGATCCTATTATTTTTTCACCTTCAACATTTTTTGCGAACATACCACCCTTTTAGGGGTCCCCAACAAAAATAATAAAGACAAATTTCGAAAATAACTCATTTTCCTTTAGAATTCAATCCTAGAGGGATCAAATGTAAAAGCAAGTTCTATTATTTTTCTACATTAAAAATTCTTTCGAAAATACATACTTCCTATCAGCCATCCTTCTAGGTATCCCCACGTAAGACACAAAATAATGTTTGAAATAGTTCATATCTGTATAGAACTCAACCCTAAAGAGGTCAAATGTAAAAGGAAGTCCTATTATATTTCCACCTTAAATATTTATTTCCTACATCCTTCCAGTCACCCCTTTACAAAAAATAAAAAAATTCCGAAAATAATTAATTTCTCTCTCAATTATTTTTTTCATCTTAAACATCATTTGTGAACATTCATAGTATGAATTTCATATCTACAAGGTTCATAGTATGAATTTCATATCTATACAAGAAAAAAAAAATATAAAAAAAAATGTATATCTCTTTTGAATTCACCCATAGGTGGGACAAATGTATTAGCTAGTCTTATTACTTTTTCAGTCCCAACATTTGAATTTTCCTACCTCTTTTCTGTCACCTTTCTAGAGGCTTCTTTACAAAATAAAAAATGTCGAAAAATTCGTATCTCTTCCGAATTCACTCCTAGATAAGTCAAATGCATCAGTTTGTCCTACTAATTTTTCACTACCTACATCTTTTTTAAACATACCTAACTCCTATCTGTCATTCTTCTAGAGTAGGGATGTACAACGAGTGCCCTCGGCGCACAGTGCACTTTTTTCGATTTCTGGATGACATTTGTGTTATCTCAGAAACTATAAAAGCTAGGGTCATGAAATTTTGTTTAAATGAGTTTTAGCCTAAATCAAGTAACAACATAAAAACTAGAATTCTAGGTAAACTGCATCGCCCACCTAACATACAAACCATATTTTTTTTAATAAAAAAACCTGCATAAAATTGCTCATGTGTGTTTTACACAGTAAATTTAATTTATGTAACTTCACTTAAATGTCATGCTAAAAATATTTAAAATCGGTTCGTTTTTAGATATACAGTGTTGCGATAAACGATAGCAACAAAATAAGTGCGCTGCAACAAAATCGTGTATCTTTTTTAATATTGGGGACACACCAAAATGATTAAAGAAATCAAAGCATATATTCATACATCATATATAAAACAAATCAAATTCACATTTGATTCTTTGATTTGAGTCTGACAGCAAAACAAAAGCAACAAAACTCGAAAAATGTAAAAAGAGAACAGAAGTTCCAAGAATTACCGGTAAAAGTTCCGTTATTGTAAGTCACGTGTTGTTTGTAAGTCATAAACATTCAAGTTTAGTTTTGTTTTTGCGCTAGTTGTGACATTGACTGTTCCATTTATAATGGCACGTTTTAAATCTGTGAAGCTCTTAAATTGCAAATTATTTCCGAATATAAAAACGGAAATTCACAAATATCTAACGTGAAACACTTTAACATTAATCAGTCAATAGTTTGCAGATTAAAAAAGAAATATACCATCACAAAAGATGTAACAACGGTACGTTAAAGAGGGTGGCCGCGGAAGACATCGCTGCGGATGACAGGAACATTTGTGGCGTGTTCAAACGAAATGCATTTGCCACATCCAAAGAGGTTGTTCGGACACTTGATTTAGATATCCATTACAGCACTGTTTGATGACGAGCCGTTGAGAACGATTAAGCAAGTTACAAACCGGCAGAGAAACCTTTGCTTACAGCTAAGCATAAAAAACAAGGTGAGGTGTTACAATTTAAACAATTCTATCTGAAATTGTGACAACAAGTTGCAATTTATTGTTTTTTAGACTCAGTCTTGCAAAAAAGCACCTAAATTGGACCGTTCAAAAATCGAAAACCTTTTTTTAGCGATGAATCAAAGTTCAACTTGATTAATTCAGATGGGATGTGTACGGTACGGCGCCACCCAGGTACACGACTTGAAGCTCGAAACTGCAAAATAAATTTTAAACACGGAGACGGTGGTATTATGGTCTGCACTTGTTTTTACTATAATGAAGTTGAACCATTTCAAAAAATCGATTAAATTATGGATCGATTTGTATATAATGACATTTTAGAAAGCAAGATGCAACCACATTCAGAGTGGAATATGTCGCTTCAGTGAACGTTTCAGCCCGACAACGACCTGAAGCACACTTGAAAGCTCTTCAAAGATTACATTAGAGGCAATGGGATTCAAGTCCTTGATTAGCCGGCGCAGTCACAATGACTTGAATCCCATTGAAAATCTTTTTGGGATTTTGAAGGTAAAAGTTTCTGGTCAAAGGTTTTCCAATAAGACTCCACTGTATGAATCGCTGAAACTTAATTAGGAACATATACTAATACTAACATAACTCTTTTAATAGAGTCGATGCCGCTCTGATGTGCAGCGGTTATCAAGGATAATGGATCTTACACCAAATATCAATTATGTTGCTTTTGTTTTGCTCTCAGACAAACTGAATGAAATCAGATTAATTTTAAATTTAATAAAGAAAACAAAACCAAAGATGTTAATTAATGATTAGATAATGCTAATGATTGCTAATTAACCTTCTTTTGTGAAATTCTCTAATTCATTAAACAATTAGAATTAGTTCAACTAATTCCCATTAGATAATTGAAATTTTTATTCCAATGGTAAAACTAATTGCAATTAGTTGCCATTAGCAAAAACAATTTGTTTACCGTTACAATTAGGAATCTAATTGACTTGTGCTAATGCAATTAGATATTCAATTAGCTCGAATTAGAATCAATTACTTTGATATTTTCAAAAAAAAAGAAAACAAAAATATTCAAATCAGTAAATCAGATTACATTTTTTCCGAAGAAAGTACTGCTTCATTGTCAAAATTGACAGAGGAGGGTGAAAGCCTGCATTTTATTTCGAATTTGATGCATCAATATTTGAATGATAATGATAAAACTTCCAATATATGGTCCAAATATCCTACATTAAAGGAAATAGCACTGTTTTGCAACACACCGCTTACGTCTTCAGGCCCTGTGGAGCGACTATTTTCCTTTGCGGGCATTATTAATAGTCCAAGGCGGGGTCGCTTGACGGACTTTTCTTTTGAAAAGCTCGTATTGCTGAAAGCGAATAAACCCGGTCATTCTAGTTATTAAACAGTTAGTACGTACGTTAAATAGGTGTGCATGTATGTAATATATGTAGTACATATTATGTACATAAGTAATATATATATGTGAGAAATTCATATTATGAATATTTTTGTTTTATTTTTTTTTTGAAAATATCAAAATAATTGATTCTTATTCGAGCTAATTGAATATCTAATTGCATTAGCACAAGTCAATTAGATTCCTAATTGTAAAGGTAAACCAATTTTTTTTGCTAATGGCAACTAATTGCAATTAGTTTTACCATTGGAATAAAAATTTCAATTATCTAATGGGAATTAGTTGAAATAATTCTAATTGTTTGATGAATTAGACAATATAAACTAATTGCATCAATTGCTAATTCTAATTGGAATTTAACATGTTTGAACAAAACCAAATTTGAATATGATTTGTTTTTAATATGATGTATGAATATATGCTTTGGTTCCTGTAATCATTTTTGTGTGTACCTATATTTAAAAAGATACACGATTTTGTAACAGTGTACTGATTTTGTTGCCATTGTTTTGCGCAACACTGTATCTCATACAAAACTATATTACCAAATTAACGAAGTTTAAAAAATTTTTTTTAAAAAAATGGTTGCTGAAACAAAATTAGGTCACAACTTGTTTTAAATTATGAATCTAATTTTATTTTTCATTAAATTCAAGAGCACCGAAAAGTTGTCTTAGAAGTCAGTGCATTTTAAGGCAAAATATGATTTTAAAGCGTTTTTTTAAATTAAGTGTTTTTCCTTCTGCGCAACTTTGCGCAGTCAATTTTTTAAGAAACATTGGGCAGATATACTATATTTTTTTAAAGTATAATTATTCAGTTGTAATTAAGTTGAACTATTTAGTTTTTTCCACTAAATTTTAGTAAAATAAAAACTGCTCACGTTTTTTCTAATTTTTGTTTTTTAATATTTTTTCAGTTTGTTACAAATTAAATGGCAATTAAGTCAATAAAAAACACAAGAAAAACCAAATTTAAATAGATGCTTTCTCTTCTAAGTAATAAATGTTTCAAACTGCCTTACTTTTTTAGCTTGTAATGCGCTACTTTTTGTACGAAAAAGTTTCAATTCAGTTTTATAATATAATTTCCAAAATATTTCATCAATTATCTGTCGAAAAAAAAATATATTTTTGTTAAATTCAGCAAAAAAAAAAAAAACCTTATGTCATCCTAAAATCGAAAAGTGTGCAGTGTGCGGCGTCAACGTTGCGAGTGACTGCGAGCAAGCAGCAACTGATATTTTAAAACACAAACAAAGTAGTATCTGAGTGTGTTAGTATTCAAAGCACTCAAATAGGTAGCAATCATTTAACATGTTTATTTTTAGGACAAATTAATACGAAATTGTGCGTTAAAAAAAACAAACTACAAACCAACTTGAAATATTAGTAATGTATATACGTACCTATTTTTAATCACAATGAAAGAGATGTGGTTTAAGTTTATAAAAACTAAATATTTATTTTACTTTTGTATACAATTTTATTTTATATTTGATTAATTTTTATTAAGATGATGACTGGCACTTTCTGTTTGTTATATTTTATCAAGATTGGGTTTGATACCTTGTGCTAGAAGCAAGACGCAAGACAACAAGACGCAAGACAGCAATCATGCTCGAGATACGACTTCTTAATTGATTCTTATTTAATTTCATATTTAAAGAAAACTGTTCGCATGAAAAATTGCTTTTATATTAGTAGCAAATGCACGAACACTTGCATATTTATTTTTGCAAAGAGTTTGATAAAAATCTAGCATGGAAGTAAACTCTTTGTAATCATTTTTCATCCGAGTGCCACACTGAAGTTCAAATAGCTCCATTTGCAGTTCTGATGGTGCAGAATACGGTTCGATAGCAAAAGAGCTCACAAAAATCTCCAATTTTAATTTTAGATACGTGTATATATAAACAAACGTGTAATAAGTTAATTAATTGTATGATCTATTAAATTGTTGCATGCATTTAATTGCGAGCTTTAGATCAAGTAAGTTTTTGTTGTTGTTGTTGTTGTTGTTGTCTTCTTAAAAACATACTTGATCTAAAGCTCGCAATTAAAATCATGTAAACGTGTATTAAATAAATGAATATTATAAAAATATTAAAAAAAACTATTTCAGAAAATTTTGGGTGCTTTTCGTATGCGATAATATTTTTAAGCAATGTCGTAAAAAGAGTTGTAAATCCTAAAGCTCTTTTAGCTTTTTTAGCTCACTTACAAAAACTTCAATATTTCTGTGTGCATTGTAATTCGAAAAATTGAATTTTTGTCAATGTGAATGGCATTGTTGTTGTTTGCTCGCGTCAAAAGCTATCATAGTTAGCTGCTGTGTTTATTTTCCGGTAACGCATACTCAAAGTGGTGGCGAGTTTTTTTGATGTTGAACTTTGGTTTCGTCAGATGCTTAAAAGGTATTTTTACAATTTTTTTTTTAAGGAACATATTAACTCAGTGTGCACATGTTGTTGTTTTTGTTTTTAATTTATTTCATCGCCATCGAACCTCTATATATGATTTTTTATGAGAATTTGGAATTTAGCTCCCTCTGTTTTACACATTGTTTTACACACTCTGTTTTAAACACTCTGTTTTAAACCTCTGTTCTACACATCAAAAGCTATCGAAAAATTAAAAAATAAAATAAAAATATAACTAAGTTTTTAGGTCGAGTTTCATGAGACCTGCCCTTAAGAATGCATCGAGCAATAAGCAATAACTTTAGTATTATGCTATTGTAAAATTAATAATAATCACAATTTTGTTCTTGTCATTAAAAAAGTGTAAGATGTTGTATAAATTTGTTCCACTGTGCGCAAAAAGTAAACATACATCAACCCAATAGGAATTTAAGAAAATGATTACGCACATATGCTCACATACATACGTGCTTCTTAAAGTTCAGCGTCTCTTTATGTGTAATCATGGTTTGAATAAATGAATCAATGATCAATAGGGCGTATCGAATTAATTTTTTTTTAATTTCACATTCTAAGAGGTCTCAATTGTTGCATAGGGTTGTGAAGATCTTTGGAAAAAATTTTTTCCAAAAAATAAGAATCTTTTTCTCTCCCGCAAGGACAAAGTTGTTTTTTGAGAAAAACAGTCAAAAATTACGATCTCAAAATGCTTTAATTTTTGTAAGAAAAACTACATATCTATGGTCACAAGTAAAAATTACTAAAATCAAAATATCATAAAAAAGCGGTATGGAATTTACTTTATTGCCAATTTTTGGAAGTATGCAGATATCCATTCTTTACCCAGAACTGATCATCACTTATGTCTGCATGTATTTTGTTTGTAACGGTTCATATATTTATAAAAATGGGTCGTAGTTCGTGCAGTTAAAATATCGTTTTTTACGATATCGTTTTTTATTCCTGTGACCACAGATATGTGTTGAAGCAAAAGTAAATATAAACTTTAACTAACATGAATTAAATTTAAACAATATTTTGGCAAACACGATACCACTCTTTGTTTTTACTCACAGTGTCCTGTGTAAAGGATATTCGAATCTAAAGGTACGCTCTAGATAGCACAGAACTTTTAATTGTTGTATGATTGTATAAATTTTGGTGATATTGATTACAGTGTTAACGTTTTCCTTAAATTTGGCGAACATATTAAAATATGAATTAACATATTTTTCGCATATGCATTTTCCTGTTTTGGAGAAATGTATACTTGAATACAACTTTATAAAAATAACATAAATAATAAAATTCGGGCACCGGAAGTGGTACCGAAGATAGTTTTCTCAGTTTGGATTCTGCAAAGAGTTTTGAACGAAACATTGCCCAAAATCTATATCTTTTTTGAAACAGAAGGAAAAGGCCATGACATTTTTCCCCATTTTGATATTTAAAAAAGTTCCTTCAAGCATAAAATGTAACAATTTTGCTCATATCTCCTTTATGGTTATTTTTTAACTAAAACACTTGTTAACAACAATTGTTAAGTCAATTGAGACCCATTGAATGGCAAGCACAGAATCTCAAAATTTTAGTATATCATTTTTGTGAATGCTGAGTTGAGGTGTTTTAACGAAATAATAAAATTCATACTAGGATATAAAATTTTTTAAAAAAATCGAAATAGAAAAAAAAGTCGTGGTCTTAACCTAGTGTTGTAAATTGATACTCTTGGACTGGGTGTTGTTTAGGGATGCAAACTTTGCATCGATAGTATCGTATAGTATCGTATCGATAGTATCGTATCATAAACATCGATGTTCTTATGAACGATACATAGTGGATACATCGGTCTGAAAAGGAAAAAAATCGATAACGTTCGCCCGATTTTAGCCGATTCACAATTTGACATCTGGAAATACCACAAAAAGCTAACACAAAAAGCAAAAAATAAATAATCTGATGCATCTTCAATAGCAAATGTAAGCGAAACAGAAGTGCAGATGTACCTGTAGTCTCCTATTACACCAATAAAAAAGATGCAATCGAAATTTTTTCAAAACTTGCGAAGATTGGAATGCTATATCTGTACCCAGCGAACACTTGTGCTCGGAAGCCAGAGCAAGCATCATTCAAGAAAGAAATAGGCTTCTAGTAACGAGGTTATCTCTTCTTCTTTTCCTTAATTCAATTTCCAAATTGATAAAATCCAACAAATAAATATTTTAAATTTATGAAATAGGAAAAAATGTTTTCTATTTGATATAGATTATATTTTGGTAGGTGGTCTATAGGTATAAGACATCAGCCTGCTGTTGCAATCAAGTGATGCCAGCAGATTACCCGTGCTATAAAGTAAGGCTAAGTATTGAAACAAAACTATCGAAGTTTACCACCGAAAAACATCGTTTGAAGCCATCGTTGCTCATTTTTGCTATAAAGCCTAATTTTGAGGTCGGCAAATATGAAAAAAAAATCATTCATTCAAAAAACGGACACAAAAAAGTTAACAAAAACGTATATGAGATTTTTTCTCACAAAATTAAAAAAAAAATAACAATAATAATAAATTGTATAAATAAAAATAACTGTGTTTTGCATGAAGAAAAAAAAAAACCCCCGTTTTTTTGAGGTCGGAAGAAAAATGACAAAAAAAAAAAATTTTTTTCATACGAAATACAGAAATTTTGTCGATTCTTTTTTTTCAAATTTTGTTTTTGTTAATTTTTCTACGTTCATACATTGTAAGAAATTATTCTTTCTTTCATATTTTATAATAGAGTGCAAATAAAAAAGATGTAATCTATAAAAATAATGCTTATATTTTTCGACCTCAATACTACCCTAATACAAAAATGAAAACATCGTAAAAACATCGATATATCGGTCTTATTAACGATGTTTTTAAACACCGATAATTGTCAAGTGAACATCGATGTTTTCAACAAGAGAATCCCTAGTGTTGCTTAGAAATAATTGAACAATCTAAATTAAGGAAATCTTCTTTGGTACCACTTTTGGTGCCCGAGATATTAAACCTTATATTAAAACAAGAAAATGAATGTGAAAAAATATGCAAATTATTTATTCGCCAAATCTAAAGAAAGCGTCAACACTAAAATCAAAATCGCCAAAATATAGACAATCAGATAGCACTCAAAAGTTTCGTGCTACCTCGAGTGTACCTTTAGATTCGAAAATACTTCATACAGGACCTTGTGGGTAAAAATCGAGAGTGGAATTGTGTTCGGCAAAATATTGTCAGTTAAGGTCCATATTTACTTTTGCTTTAAGACATATGTAGTTTTGCTCACAAAAATCAAAGCATTTTGAGATCGTTATTTTATACTGTTTTTCTCAAAAAACAACTTTGTCCTTGCGGGAGAGGAAGGCATACTTATTTTTTCCTAAATATTTTTTGGGAGATCTTGACAACCCTATACAACTTTGGAGACCTCTGAGAATACAATCTAAATTTGTCGATACGCCATAATGATCAATGCTCAGTCTGTACATCCAAAAAACAAGAACTTTGCATGCTTGCTTGCTTGGTGACAAAACAACCAAATTTTTGTTGACAGTGCTATCAAAATAAATTTTCCGATTGGGTTTGCAATGCTTGCTCGAAGAATTTAATAGAATTTCTTTCTTTCAATGCGACACAGCACATACATTACAAACGCTATGTTACTAGCGCAGTCCCCAAAAATACTCGCCGCAGTCCTCATCACTCATTTCAGTCAAGTTGTGCATCTCTATTCTACAGGTTCCCATGGTATAATTATTTGACAAGGTAGTAGTGACAGTTTTTTGGCGATCAGGAATTGCCAAAAACAGCTACAGGAGTTGTAGTTTGCTGCTGTTGACTAGCTATGTTTGACAACTAATTTGGACAACTTCCGATCGCCGCTCGTGAGAAAAAAGCCAGTCTACGCTACTACTAGGGATGTCAGTCCCGGGATCTCGGGATTCCGATCTTTTATAAGACCCGAATATCCGGGGATTATTCGATTCGAATCCCGGGATTGTTGAAAACAATTTTTTTTAATATCTAATAAAATTTTTCAAACTACTATCACATATATCCCTCTTTCAACGATCAACGATCGAACTAACAAGCGTTGAGGCGGAGCGGTGCTTCTTCTCTGCAGGTCTTATATGCAATAAATTAAGGTCTAAGTTAGGGAATAAAACCATTAATGCTTTAATTTCATAAAGATCGTATTTTGATCAAAAGAAGGAATATTTTTACTGAGCTCTAAATAGAAAGGGTATTGTATTTATTTTCTACTTAAATGTATTGACTTTTTTATTTTAATTTGAATATAGTACATTCAAATATAATATGATATATGCATATAATTAAACGGAGGCTTTAAGCCAAAGCGGTTAAAATTAAGGCATATTTTAGAAGATGTTTTCTATAAAATTTTATTACATACACAAAAAATTTCATTTGTATGTTAATTTTACATCATCACGCTGATCGCGTGAAAATAAAATGCTTTCGAAGGAAGATTCTTGAATGCAAATTTTTTACCAAAATGGAAAATTAAGAAAATTACGAAGCGTGGAGAAAAGTGGAAAAAATTGACAATATATTTGACCATATTGTTGCGTGTAAAACACAGAAAAATTTTCCAAAGACGCTCATTTTGGTAAAAGATTTATAATATTACAATAGGAACAGATTAAAAAAATTTTCATTGGTCGATTAGTTTATTTTCAGCAGTGTAGCCAGTTTTGAAAAAGTATGTTTCAAGAAAAATCGTGCTTAAAGTTACTCTTCTTAGTGAAATTTACTCTGGCGCACCAGGCTTTAAGCGCTGTAGAATCTGTATTACAAGCGGAATTGATTTATTGAAGGATAATTGAACAATAATCAATCTAAAAAAAATTTAATTTTAAAAAAACTGTTGTTTAAATAGTGATTTAAAATAATTTAATATAGGCAGTTATTGCTAAAGCTAAGTATGCTGTAGGAACGAAAATTTTTAGGCATTTAATTCTACACGCGAAATTTTGGTGTATACTCAACACTAACACATACTAACTATAACGTGTTTGTTGAATGTATTAGTTGAACATTATTGTTGAATGTTAAATTTCCACGCCAATTAAATGTGCGGCCATTTAAAAGGCAGCAAAATTTTGACATTTTAACTCTCCAATCATGGTTGTGAACTTGGCTGCATTGAACAATTTTTTCGGTTCAACAGCGTACTAACCAAAGAAAAAAAAATTTCGCTACCTTTTCGCTGTCAAAAACGCGATGCATTTCTTACGGAAGATTTCTTTTCGCTTCTACAGCATACTAAGCTTTAACCAAAAATATGTATTTGTGCATGTATTACAAAAACTATGTTAAAAATTACTGAAGATATATGATTGGTCAAATTTTATTTTTTTTTGTTGAATTGGTACAAATTGTGCTTCTTTATTATATCAATTTGATAAAGAGTATGTACTATAATAGAATAGAAGTGAATGTGTTGGACTTTTTGGAAAAAAATAACGAAATAAAAACTACTTGAATTTCGGGACGATCCCGGGATTCTTTTTTCAGATCCCGAAAATTCCGGGATCGAAAAAACTCCAAAAATTGCCATCCCTAGCTACTATCTTGTCGGTAATTATACCATGCAGGTTCCTTTACACAAAAAAGAAAAGAAAAAGTCCGAAAAAAATTTAAATCTCTTCAGAATTCAGATGGGTATGAATGTATGAGCTAGTCTTATTATTTTTTCATTTCAAACATATCTTTTAAACTTACCTACCCCCTATCTGCCACAATTCTAGGGTCTCCTAAAAAATAAAAAATCTTACCCATGTGATTGCGGCAAAAAATATAAAAATACACTCCATCGCGTGGATAGAATTTGCAGTTTCATAGGCATGGAACTTAATCGATATTTGCAGAGAAATAATGCTTGTTTTGATTTAAAAGTGTTGGCAATCAATGAAGTAGGGGGACGTATGATCCTCTTCTACCCTACCTACCTTTTATCTTATACAAAAAACACAAAATAGTGTGAGACAATGGACGAATCACGTAGTTTTTATTTCTAATGATATTTTATAGTTAATTACAGGTTTCTGTAAAAAGGAGGAGAATTTGACATTTGAATATTTATCAATATATAAATAGGCGTAGACGTAATAGTTAGGAACCATTTTCTCCGTGTTTCTCAACCGATTGTGATAATCTTTAAATAAATTAGAGTTGGGAGACGAAGTGCACCGACATTTTTTATAGAAATTCACTTGCTTTAAACAGGGCAACTGATTTATGATATATATCACGCATTGTGGGTTCGTATATACGTATAAGATCATTACAAAAAGAAGAGAAAAAAGTTCATCATTGTTTCGTTGGGTTTTTATTTTTGCACTATGATATGAGTTCGCTCACGTACTTAGATGAGCGTAGAAAGAAAATCAAACCTCTCTATTTCTACCATGGTAGAAGGATAGAGGTAGCTGCAGCGCTGACTGTGTTCTCTTTCCATACTGCCATGTCTGTAAAATTCAGCTGTGTGGCGAATGACCCTGTTCGCACTCGCCTTAAAAAATGCAGAGTACTGACGTTATTTTGACACTATGCATCTGTCAGGTGTTCTCACTACCGACTTTTTTAAGACCGCCTTATTTTGAATTCCGAGAACAGTCAATAAAATGTGCTCTTAAATTTCAGAAAATTCATTACTTTGTGGGTCTTAAATTAAACAGCAACGCAAACAATTAGAAATAAGTAAAAGTAACAACCCAACCAATGCAAAACAAAGTTTATTTGCGCTAAAACATAAGAGAACCAAGAGGAAAATGACAAACAATGAAACTTCAAAGTAACAGACGTCAAAATAAATCGCAAAATTTTTAAAATTTTTGAAAATGCTGCCTTACGTAAATTGTCACCTTCCCACTTCCCACCTTACCTATATAAGTCAAAATTAATCCGATGCTCCGCCTAAAGACCCCTATAGACGAGCAACTAATCGAACAACTTGTCTATCAACTGGTTTGTGTTTTTTCCTACAGACACAAATTTCAATTGATGGCAGGTGTTAAAATTCAATTCAAAACATTTTATTTATAAAATGCCCATAGCAGAACTTCAACAAAAACCGAAGAAAAAATTCAGTTTTCCGTTTAGTTGCTAAGTTTGCCAAAAACACGACAACTAGTTGATCAACTCGATGAACTTTAGCCGAAAAAATCAAAACTTTTTGATTTTCAGCAACTGGTTGGAAAACTGAAAAAAACCAAAAACCCACCTACACACTGCTTATTTTCATCAACCAGCAACCATTTTATCAACCAGTTGTGCGATTAGTTGCTCGTCTATAGGGGCCTTAACGTAAGGCGCGTGAGAACAGGGCTCTCATCACGTAACTTTTAAAACGACTATCGTTTGAAAGATGCTATCCGACGATATCGTTCTTAGTTTGCTTCATATAAGTCCATCGCTATCGTCTCGTCTATCGTTGTGTTTTCTACAGTTTGAAAGGCTCTGCAAAACATATATTCAGTGCCAAAAGTGATATTTACTTTTGTGTAGAATTTGTTTTTGGATTTGTTTGCTTCAAAAGTGAAAATTTAAGGTAAAATGTAAGAATATTTAATAAGTTATTTTGATGATAATGTTTTGAAAATATATTATTCGGCAGCGACACCAAAGTAAATGGAAATATTGCTACACTTTATTGATGAACATCCGCGGCTGGGCCACAATTACGTCGCAAACATAGTGCAGGAACGACATTCCATCTATTTGTTAAGGACCACTTTAACAAACAAGCGCCCAAAACATTTTCAAATTATTTTATTATTTCCAACCAGAAAAATAGCCAAACGATACCAAATTAGCTTTCGCGCCAAGCAATCGTTTCGACGATACCATTTGACAGTTGTTTGCCATACATGAAGCAAGCAAAACGATATCGTTTAGACGATGCATAAAATTTAAGGTTACGTGATGTTAAAGTATCGTTGAAACGACATCGTCAATGGAAACAAAAGAAAAGAAAGAAAAAGTTTTGCTTCGTTTTGACATTTCCGGCAGTATGCTCTCATCTGGTGCATCTACCTGTATTCTTCTACCATGATTTCTACTTACAGTTTGCCGCTCACATTGCAGTCTCTTCTGAGCGAGAGAACTGGTGGCTAATTCATTAAGAAAGTAAATGTGATGCGAATTTTTTATGAAAAACATATGTTTTTGCCATACATTTTGTATCGAATCAACAGAGAATGTATGCGAAAGGGTCGAATTGCGACCACTGGCGAACTTAAGTACTTAGAAAAAATCCAATATTTCGAAAGTGTCGCATTCATTATTGCATTTAACGCAGATTTTATGTTAAATATTTAAGACTATGCTAAATTTTACCTCAAAACTGGGCAAATGCATGCAAACGCGAAAAATCCTCCACGCTTTACTATACATCTTCTTCTTTTTTCTAAGCAAAATATTTTTTAAATATTTTCTAAAACTTATTTTTTTGTTTGACGCCTGGCCTTATAGTAAACGACTTATTGTACACAACATTGTTCGACAATTTTTAGCCTTTTTCAAGAGACAACAAAAATGTATACTAGTATCGGCGTTTTAAAAGTTTTCACATGAGCAAATTTGTATATAGGTTTTAAATTTAGCTATTCGTTAACAGTAGACTAATCTAATGCTCTATCGTCCTTTTTTACGGAGTTATTTTGAGGGTAATCGTAAAACGTAGTCGTAGAGTGTTAAAATATTATATGAAAACTTTTGTAGAAAAAATTTTGCTATAAGTCATTTTGGGCAAGATTTCACTAAAGCGTGCTTATTTAAAGAAAAATATTTAGTTCTTAATTATTCATGCAAAATGTTTATCACCTCAGCAATTCCATTTTAAACGTACCGGAAAAATAAAAATTACGAAATGACCATCTCCGATTTGGGTGAGTAGCATAGAGTAGCACTGACGGAAATAAAAAACTTAATTTGGAGTAAAAAAGTTTGGCGTGATTTTTGGCGGAGTTACAGGGTGCATAAAATTGACAAAAATCGGCAAAAACGTAGAAAACGTAGAGTATTACTAAAATTCATACCTCAAACATTTCTTAACTGAACTACAATTGGAAAGGTCAATTTCACCCAATTCGGAGATGGTCATTCCGGTACGTTCAAAATGGAATTGCTGACCGGCAAAAGTTTTCACTAAATATTATAAATCTAAATTTTCATTGCTTAGTGTAAGAGATTTAACTATTTAGTTTACTAATTTCTCAATAGATATACGCTATAGACAAATCTTGTCCAAAGAGACTTACAATAAAATTTTCCAACGAACATATCTTAACCCTGTATGGCTGCGCTTAAGGGTAATTTTTTGAACTTTTTGAATGGGTCAAAACGCACCCATTAAATAGGATGGTAGAGGGTCAAATTATTTCTCATAAAATTTCACTGTAGGTTCTTGAAAACAATAACTATGTATATTAGACAAGCGCGTCGGAAGCCCATTTCATCTGGGGGGGCAGTACAAATGGGGGGGCAGTACAAATGGTGGTGCAAAAAAAGTTCACCAAAATTTCTTCAAAGAAACATGAATGTGAATAAACAAATTTTTTATTTTAGTTTAAAATAAAAAAAATAATATAAAAATATATAAAAAATATTAAAATTTCATTATTTTTAAAAGTTCTTCCAATTTTAATATTAGAGATCATTCTTTAAAGGATCTTTCATATGGTAATATGAAAATATAAGAAATAATGGTTGCTTTTATAAAGCAAGACTAGGTATATCTTTACATGATTTAAATGCAATAAGGTAAAAAAATTATATCAATTTAAATTATTCCAAAATGTTTCTTTCTGTCCTTGCGAGAAACAAACTCTTTCACCACCTCCATCGAATTCAATTCTTCGGTTTTATCTTTGTAAATGTGTATAAGTGCCGCATGAGTGAGTCGTTTCTGTGTCATAGTTGCTCGAAGATACGTTTTAAGTCGTCTTAGTGCACTAAAAGAACGCTCAGATGAAGCAGCTGATGCAGGCACAGTCAAAAGCAAAGCAATAAGTTTTTCAACTTCATTTAATAGTTTTTTTACAGGATCCGAATTTTTCGCAAATTGGGATACAATGCCACTACAATTTCAAGGTGTTTGGCCAGGCAATTGCTTCAGCAATTTCATCTGCAAAAAAGTCATCTTCATAAAGATCTATTTTTGTTTTTAGATTTTGTTCAGAAGGTACTTTTCCGTTGAAGGCTTCGATTACAATATTTTCCATCGATTCCAGAGTGTCAAGATCTGTTTAAATGTACAATAAGATAAACAAAGTGCCAGTTTACACTAGCTTCACTCAACCGACTCACCGAACGTTAAATCAAAGTGAGTCGGTTGAGTGAAGCTGGTGTAAACTTGCAAAAATAAAAAAAAAGTAAAATATCAACCTGTTTGATCGAATCTAGCCGTTATCTCATTTGAGGGAAGATCTAAAATTTCGAAATAATCTTTTCGTAGCCGATCATATAATGGCAACTGTACTGAAGGAACTGGATTTGATGTTTCTTCAAAGCGTCGAGGTGGATTTTCATCACCTAATTCACAGTAGGGGCTTTCACATGGTCCAAAACATTGGACCAACATGGCAGATTGTACAACATGTAGTACCATGCGTAAGCTAAAACGATAGTCGAAATTTTTGGTTTTTTTCTGCCGATTGTACAATATTGTACAATTATGTAAAATTACTGCTCAATTGTTAGGGCATCTAAAAGTTGCTTAGCTATTAGCCGGATGTGTTCTGCTTGAGAGCTTGCAATTAATGATGTTGCTTTACAAGTTGGATCGTTCGAACGCTCAATCAAATAGTCCTATTAGTTTTCCATCTAACTTATCGTACAACATGTCGTCCAATATGGAAAGCCCCTAAGAACATGTCAAATTTTTTCTTACCAGTGTTGCAAAATTAACAAGCATTAAGCTACATACTTAAGGGTGCTTTTAAACTGAAGTGGTGGGTTTGCAGTAGAAACTCTACATTTTGTTCTATCTTTTTGCAAACACAGAGAAAGAAAATAGTTACCCGCAAGCATGCTTATGAAGAAGAGAGAAAGAAGAGGAAAAAATATAATACAAAAATATTATCGTTGTAAAAAAAAATGATATTTTGAATAACTTTTGAAGTTTTCCATTTAAATTGTTTATCTAGCTAAAAAGTGGGGGACAACTGCCCCCCTTTCCCCCCGCTTCCGACGCCAATGATATTAGAAGCAAGAATGATAGAATAAGAGATTATGCTTTGCGCAGGTCCGTTACTTCTGCTAATGGAGTCTGACAACCAGCTGTTCAGTAGACTACGTCACAATATTTTATTTCTTTGAGAAACGTACTGCGATCGGTTGTGTTTTATTTAATTGTGTATATATCGAAGTATATTTGAGAGTTTTTAACTTAAAATTTAAAAAATTAAGTGTGCAGCTGCTAATTGTGGTAACAGTAGCAAACAAATATTTTGCAGAAACCTGATGCTTGCAATAAAAACAAAAATTACACCAAGAAATTGTAGAAAACGCACACAAACGAAAACAAAAATACAAAAATATATTAACTTAACAAAATTTGTTTCATTATTTAAAAACTTGGAAATATCATTTATTTGTGATTTCAATTAAACTCTTAATAAACATTTTTAAAAAATCCAAGTCAAAAAATAATGCTCATTGAAGTTGGTTTCTCAGACAAATTTTTTTTTGACTAAGCTGTTTCCTGGCTGTAATAAAATAATAGTAAAAATAATGTTTGCAAAGGAGTACTTAATAAATTAACCTCTTCTCGTTCCAATAAATTGCTTCTTACTTCTTTTATTTTAATTATACAAACTAAAATGTATGTAATTTTCATTTCTGTGTAGAAATCGTATGCAAAGTGATCGCTCTTCAAAACAGCATTGATATTATGACGTACATGCGCAGAACGACGATTTTGTTGTACTCATTTTCTTGTCTTCGGCGCAATCTTTGTATTCTATCATTCTTGTATTAGAAGCATATTCATTGAGAAGTTTTCTTGTTTTCAAGTTGATACGTTGAAGTCTGTAATTATTTTGGTTGTTCGACTGTTTAACCTGAGAGGAACGTGTGAATACTGCGCATATAAATTAAAAAAATTGAACTCTTTATGGTTAACGTTCGAAACCTGTTGCTGATATGAGTTGACAAAGCACAAATTATATTTTTTTTGACAAATGTTTTGATAACTTAAAAAAAAAATCTATTGCGAAATCCATGCCCATTTTCTTTTCAAATCCAATCCAATATTTTTAAAGTCAGTAATATTATTCAGTAATTTAAATTTTAATACAATCATTCAGCGTTGAAATACAACAAAAAAAAAAAAATTCAACTGAAATTTTGTTTTTATTAATTATTTCTTTTTTTATCGCATTCAGGTTATAGTACTTATATACATTTATATGTATTGAAATTGTTTAAACATATATATTTTGTTAAAACTTGTAATTATTTACATATTAAGTATTCAGCAAGTTGAGACTTAAAGCTGGCAAAATGCTGTTATTTTTAGTTTTCTACTAGTTTGTTTTACATATTATAAATGTAGGCAGCCATTGAAATCAAATTTAAATAAGTACCTTTTAAAGCTTTAAAAAAAATTGTGCGAATGCAGTTTTTAAGACTAAAACTAAAACTTTAATGTTGGTTTAATTTACTGGCTAAATTTAACTTACAAGTGATTTGAGCCCCAAAGCGATATTCTGTTGAAAAATGTGTAAGAGTAAAGAAACCGTTAACAAAACTCTCTTTAAATATCGACAAAGCTGCGTGTATCTTTAATGCTAATCAGCTTAAATTAAAATTGAAACTAGATAGTTTAAATAAAAAGTAGTGCTTTTGAATATCGGCGCCATTTTTAAAGCTTTGGTATTTAATAGATAAATAGTTGTAAGTAGTGCTTGTAATTTAACTTTCAAGTTAAAACAATTTTAGTTTATAAACTTAATCATTATTTGAGTGTTCTTTTGTTTTTTTGTAAATTGTTTATAACATAAACTTAAAATAGGCATAAAATACATACAAGTTGCAGTTAAAAACTTGTTTGATTTTAGTTATATTTGTGTTTTAATTTTATTCCTAACCAATGTCATGTAAACGCTAAAATGAAATGTTAATTTAAAATGTTTGCAACATTTTTACACTCAAAATGTTCGATTTTAACTTAGTTGAAAGCATGTATCATAAATTTTTAATTAATTCTGATAAACATATATTTCACATTAGTATACTAATAAAATTAATTCTAATAATAATTACAATAATAATAATAATAATATTCTTAGCAGTTGTATGTGTTAATTATGTGTTAATTACGTGTTTATATTTTTTACATACAGTCCATTTATTACATACAGTATGAGTTGGTTTCTTTTCATTCTTGTTCTCATCATAAACATTTTTTTCTTTTAACTCAGTTGATCTTTTTCAAGATTTTATGAATATTCTGTCTTCTGGGTTACTTTATAATAGACACCATTTCGAATTTTTGCTTTTATTCATCATGTTATAATTAACTCTGTTGTTGTTGTTGCTGTTGTTGTTGCTGTTGTTGTTGCTGTTGCTGTTGCTGCTGCTGCTGTTGTGGTCCAAACTTACTTGTGATCTTGTGTGAAACATTTACTATAGCCATTTCATGTTTCGAGTCCAGGTCACAATCGTACAATCCACTCAACGAGTCCAAGCTTAAAAGTCGCGAACTTGCCCGACTCGATATTGAGGTATCATCGACATCCGGTGCATTATACAATGAATTGACATCGGATAGCGCTCCCTCGGCATCGGTTAGACCAGCTTCGTTTAGCAGGGAGATGTTCTCAAGTCCAGGTTCATCGGTTATGTAGCCAGTCGATTCGGCCCCTCCTATTGTAAGAGAGAGAGAGAGAGAGATAGAGAGAGAAATATAAAGAGAGAGAGACAGAGATAGAGAGAGTGAGACAATCTATTTAATAAAACTAATTTCCTGTTTGATTGTTTGACCTTAATACAAATCTATACGCATTTCGCTCAAACTTGGTACACATATTATGTGCATCTTGGATTAGATTGTGCATCCTTTTCAACTAATGTTCATTTTGTTATTGAAATACTTTGTACTATAGGAATATTCCGCCAAAATAATTTTAAAACATTTCTCAAAATCACTAAGCGCCGTTTTTTTCACTTTTTAACTTGAGAAGTTGGAATAGCTTTGGTATTTATTCGATTTCAAAAGTTATTCCATTTTATTCACTTGAATTTCTCAAAAATATTTTGACATATTGAAGATTTGATATAACTGTCGTCTTATAACTATTGCCAACTTCTGATTTATCTAACTTTCAAATATACGACCAGTTATAAATTCTAATTTGGGATATTTGGTGTAACTTGTGATTTCCGCTTTAATCACAAGTTTTCACACGTTTGTGCTGTGACCAGGCCTGTAGCCAGGGTGTGGCAAGAGGGGCAATGCCCCCGCTACTACAACCGTTTGGCCAAATCAGATAATGAAAAACTTTAAATGAATAATTAATATGCATTTTGTTGACTTTATATGACTTAAATACAAATTCTAAATGTTTGATAGTTTAAATCATACTTGATTTTAAACACAAATTCTAGTTGTTTGATAGTTTAAAATTGTTTATTGAGCTTAAGGTCAAAGTTAGAACAATTAATTGTTCTAACGAATCTTTTCAAAGAAATAACAACAACAACAAAGTTTTTTCAATATGAAAAGGAAAACATCACTAGCTAATTTTATTGCAATTTCGGCCGTGCTTAAGGCTTCATCAGAAATCTTTGTGATACACGTGCAAGTGCGCACTAACGCACTGCACCACAGAGGCGATGAGATTTGAAGTGTCAATTTCTCAGTTTTTCTCAAATTTCATATATTCACATTTGTTGTTGTATTTTTGCTTTACTTTGGTCTCTGTGCTTATGTTATTATTTATGGAGTCCAATAGCCTGCTGGAAGTCTTCCACTAACAAAGCATGATTACTGAAGTTGTTTTTAGATTTTTGCTGATTTGTTTTCAGCTGTTTCTGTTTGGTCGAGCTCTACCATTTGATTAAATTTTTTCCTAAATGACGCTGATATTTATTATGTTGACTTTATATGACTTAAATTCAAATTCTAAATGTTTGATAGTTTAAATCATACTTGATTTTAAATACAAATTCTAGTTGTTTGATAGTTAGACAATTAATTGTTCTAACTTTGACCTTAAGCTCAATAAACGAATTTAAACTATCAAACAACTAGAATTTGTATTTAAAATCAAGTATGATTTAAACTATCAAACATTTAGAATTTGTATTTAAGTCATATAAAGTCAACATTATAAATAACAAGGTCATTTAGGAAAAAACTTTAATATGCATTTTGTTGATATATTTGTTTATTGCTTTAAAATTAGTTTAGTTTAAAATAACAAAAAATATACACATGAAATTTGTTTAACAAAACATTTCAGACAAATTGTTACAATTTTTCAAATTTCTACTGGGTCGTCAACATTTGCTACCAAAACATAAGATTTGAATTTTAATAATTTTTTAACCCGCATCCATAGGAGCTTTCTAGAAATGAAAAGCACTTTGTGCACCAATATATAATTCATTAAAATGTTTTAAATTTTAAAATTTTTTTTTATGCATGATGAATGTTTATTAATTTTAAAATAAGAAAAAACTGCAAATCTTAATTCTAGCAAAAATTTTAAGAAGCAAAAGATTCAAATCAAAACATGCATGTTTGTTCTTAAAATATAAATCTGAATAAAAAATTTGCATCAATTTGATGCAATTGACGGATTAGTTCAATTTTTTTATTTGTTTTACTTAAAAAATGTCTTATACATATGTTAGCCCATTTCGCTACTCTTTCTTATATTTCCAGCCACTTTAAATAAATCTTGTACTTTTACCTCCATTTTATTACAAAGTCCTGAATTAATTTTTATATTATTTTTTATGTATTAATCTCATATATAAAAAGATGGTATGATACATAGATATATATGTACAATGTACATTGTACATGTATATATATTATAAAATTTACTGTTATTTAATAAATATGTGTAACGTATTCATTTCACACGTTAAATTTTTTTTTTTTTTTAGTTAAATGAAAAAATAAAAAAATTGCCCCCCAAGATTCAAGCCTGCCCCCTCTGTCTTCTTGGTCTGGCTACAGGCCTGGCTGTGACAACAAAATTGTTACTATAAAAACATTTGAAGCACGTATTATTTTATCTGACTAGAACCGATAAATTTCACTACAACTTTTTTATGCACAATATTAAAGGTTTAGGTGCCGTGGTGGCAGGGGCTCAATTAATTTTTGCGACAGAATGTTTATTCTATTCAATTAATATTTATTATAAAATAAACCTCAGAGAGCAATTACTGCAAAGTAAAGCTTCTTAGGAACACGAGCCGTTCGGAGTCGGCATTACTTATAGATCTTGTTCCTGATCATTTGTGTTCAAACATTTCATAACACGCAGAACACACTCAAAAGAGGATTGATCAAAGTCCTTGCAAGGGCTTGAATTGCACTTTATATCCATAATAACCTGTTTTAATTTTCGCTGATCGGTGTCAGCTCCAAAGATTACAATCATTATTTGGCCAAAAGAAACTTCGATGAAAGTGCTGTTATTATGTGCACAATTACTCGTGCAGCATGCAAGTCACAAATTTCTACTTAAGTCAAAAATGGAACTTTTTTCGCTCGATTTAGTAAATATTATTTTGACGAAGAGAAACGTAAAATAAAACAATACATTTTAGACCACTTTTAAAAAAATCATCTTATTCTTTTATAAATAAAAAAAACGGTTAAAAACAGTTTTTTAAAAAGAGAGCTATGTCAAATTGCAAAGAGCTGAACTATATTGCACGTCGCACAGTGCGGCCAAAATTCGAAAAAAAAGTTTCTAGATAGAGTTCTTTCATCGTTGAGTTGGTTGAAGGGATCCTTTAAGAAGTGAAAACCGTTCATAGTAACGTCCTATACCCTAAGTCTCCTCTTTTCTCTCAATCGCAACGTAGTCTTCATGCAACCATCGTATTACTGTAGATACACAGGGAAAGTTATGCACGTGTGAAAGTTCTTGGAGTAAAGGAAACCTAACAAAACCAAATGGAATCTACGTCTACAGGTTAGTATGATACGTAAAAACTTTAATATAATTCAATACTGTAACAAAAAATTTTTAGCAGTAGAAATTTGAGGATATATTTTTCGTGTTTTTTATATAAAATGTGAGTTTTCAAACCGTATAGTAATAAAACGCCATCGTATGCTGCCTTAAAACTCTTAGAGGTTACTCAGAAAATTATTAGTTACTGAATAAAAAAAGACTTAGCTGCTACCTTCTGCTACTTTAGTTTTTATGCAAATTTTTGTATAAAAGTAATTGAATACTCGATAACGCAGATATAACGATTAATAAAAAGTTAAAACGTACCTTTCTATAGAATTTCGACGTATACTCGTGTGTGTTTGTGTATGTGTGTGAACGTGTGTGTGTGCGCGTGGTAATAGTAGTGGTCCGATCCTACACATGGCAACTCTACACACAATGCTTTTTGTATATCTATTAAAACCCTGCGTCGGTGCATCTATTTGAACGTACACACACTGTGATTTATTGCATTGCTCACATTTGACTGTAATCTAATAACACTTGAGAGTTTGATTTGCTCAACAGCAAACGAAAGCCTACAACGACAAGCAATACACACTTTCTCTCTCAGCAATCCAAGCGTGGCGTGTTTTTGTTCGTCAACACCACAAGCAATGAAATTTAATCGTTAAGGGTAGGATGAGCAATAAAATAAATAAAACAAAAAATAAAAAGCAATATAGATCATTTGGATCATTTTGATCATTTTGATAATTTTAATCAGCGGTCGTCAGCGCCTAACTAGACATTTTTTTACACCAACTTCAAGATTTTCAAGATTGACTAGGTAAAAATGGGTCACTGAATCCGAATTCGTTGTCAGAATTTTAAAATTATAAAATTTTGAAATAATAGAGCTGCCACCTAATAATATGTATTTTTAAGAGTTTTAAACATCATTTATCAGTGTTAGGGGGTCGCTGATATCAAATCTTAAGTCAGAATTTTAATATTCAAGATGGTGGATAGGGTTGCCACCTTCAGTTTTTGCATTTTTATAAATTCGGGGCTGGCAAAAAAAAATGATACACCAAAAAGGGGTCGCTGAATCCGAATACGTGTTCAGAATTTCAAAATTTTAAATAATAGGGTTTCCACCTAATAATATGTATTTTTAAGAGTTTTAAACATCATTTATCAGTGTTAGGGGGTCGCTGATATCGAATCTGAAGTCAGAATTTCAAAATTCAAGATTGTGGATAGGGTTTTATTTCTTATTTATTTAAAGGAACAATGTCGACATGTAAGACAGAGTCTTATAAATGCACTAAGTATGACATGATAACAACAGTTTTTAATACCATGAATGAAAATTAAAGCTAACTTAACAATGTATTATAAATGAATAAAATGTAGACTTAGCTGCTAATTATATTTTATTTAGATTAAAAGTGATAGACAAGAGATTTAAGAAAAGAATTTGAGAATTTCATGCTTAAGGATATGTTTATTTCGAATTATTTTGATTCCATAAGGCAACGTATTCCACAATCTGATGGCGTTCACAAAAAATAATCTATTGGAATTCAAATAATTATAAACTGGTATTTTAGGGTTGAAATTTCTATTAGATCTGCAGAATTGGAGTTTCACAAATAAGTAATTAGGTGTTTGTGAATATATTAAATTGTGTAAAAAAATACAGTTTCTAGCATTTAAATAACTCAAAATATTACAGCCCAGAATTTTATTGCTCAAGTGACTGATGTGATCAAATTTTCTAAGGCCATAAACGTACCTCACAGCATTATTAAATGCCAGCTCCAGCTTCATCCTGGACCTGGAATCAAGTTTACTGTACGACATCTGAGTAGGAGATGATTGGCACTATGAGCTGTTGGACTAACTTCTTTCTAGTTTCAAGAGGAACAAATGACGCAGTCCACCTCAAGTTCCGCAACACATAGTAAACCTTACATACAACAGTATTGATATGGTTTTCGCAAGAGAGTGAAGAGTCAGAGGGTTGCCACCATAATTTTTTTATTTTTACGAATTAATTTTTATTTTAAAAAGTAAAAGCAACCCTATTATTTCAAAATTTTATAATTTTGAAATTCTGACCACGGATTCGGATTCAGCGACCCTTTTTTGGTGTATCATTTTTTTGCCAGCCCCGAATTCATAAAAATGCAAAAAATTAAGGTGGCAACCCTATCCACCATCTTGAATTTTGAAATTCTGACTTCAGATTCGATATCAGCGACCCCCTTAAACTGATAAATGATGTTTAAAACTCTTAAAAATACATATTATTAGGCGGCAACCCTATTATTTCAAAATTTTATAATTTTGAAATTCTGAACACGGATTCGGATTCAGTGACCTCTTTTTGGTGTATCATTTTTTTTTTGCCAGCCCCGAATTTATAAAAATACAAAAAATTAAGGTGGCAACCCTATCCACCATCTTGAATTTTAAAATTCTGACTTCAGATTCTAAATCAGCGACCCCCCTAACACTCATAAATGATGTTTAAAACTTTTAAAAATACATAATATTAGGTGACAGCCCTATTATAAAAAATTACGTTATTTTTAAATTCTGACAACGGATTCGGATTCAGCGACCCATTTTTACCTGATGTTCGCACCAGCATCGCATATGTAAAAATAAAAAAAATAGGCGGCAGCCCTATTACCCATTTTTATTTTTAAAATTCTGACTTCAGATTCGAATTCAGCAACCTCCTAGCACTGTTATGCATAATGATGCGTGACCCATTTTTACCTAGTGTTCGCGCCAGCACCGTATTCGTTGTCTGATATAAATCATCTATTGCCAGTCAACAAGCTTTCGTTGCATTGACTGCAATGAGCTCTCTGACAACGATATCTTAGATCAACAATATCAATGATCTGTTTTTTGTTGCTCTATCGTGTTTTGTTCGTCTTCGCTGCAATCACACACATGATTTCTTTGCAGCAAGCAAGACAGTGCAGTGTAGTGAAATGAACAAATGTTTTGAAGCCGGTTTTAAGTGCACCTACGCAGGGCTCTAATATCTATATACATTGGTTAACATGGGCGTGTAGAGTTGCCATGAGTAGGATTAGGATCGGACCTCTCTCTACCTGTGTGTATACTAGGCACTAGGAAGACATTCCATATGTTACTAGACGTATTTTAATTCGTTAAGCGGGAAATTAACATTGCATGTAATAAGATGTCTGATACAATTAATGAAAGAATACGCTAATTCGTTTTGACATATTTTAGTTGTGTTATAGAATTTAGAATTTAGAACACATGATATTAATTTGGTCAATTTTAGATAGTATACGGTGAAGTTAGCTAGAAATATTGAAGAAAAGTATGATTGGTATTACATGCCAACTTTAGTGCATAAGCTACTAAATCATGGCCCAGAAATCATTGAAGATTCAGTTTTACCTATCGGTCAAATGTCAGAAGATACACAAGAGGCATGCAATAAATTTTATTCGGTCTATCGCCTGAGCTTTTCTAGAAAAAGCTATCGTCAAAAAACAATGGAGGATGTGTTCAAAAGATTTTTAGTAGCTTCTGACCCATACATTTCTAGTTGTAGAAAACTGCCAGCTAAACAAATAAAATCTTTATCAGCAGATGATATTAATTTATTGTCCTGTCCATCATTTGATAAAAAAGAAGAGCAGGACAGTACTGATATTAGCTCTGCCTCTGAGTCAGAGACAGATGTAGATTATGACATTGATGATAATGAAAATTTTTTTATGTAATTCTTGTTTAAAGCAGGGAAAACTTTCAATTTTTATAATAGTAGAGTGTATGTTTTCAAATAATTGTATAATTCAAAACTCTTCTTTCGTGTATAAACTATAATTTTTAATTTCAATAAAAACATTTGTAAAAATTTGAAAAATATTTATCTCAGTACATTTATTTAGTATAAATTGAATTATCCAATAGCAACAAATAAAGGTACACGAAAAACCTTTAGAAATCTTTGCATGACGCCATATTGGATCTGCCATTTTGAATTTCGTAATTCTGACATCGCATTCGTGATCAGCGACCCCAAAAACCCCCAAATACGAAGTTTCAGGTTGATTAACTCGGTTTTTGGAATTATGGCCGCAAAGTGCAGCCATGAAAAATAACGTTAAAAAAATGCGTTTAAAGATTGCGCTTAAAGTAGGTTTCTAGATTCTCAAGCGGAAAAAATTTAAATTTTTAACTATTTATTTTCAAGTTATTTTATTATATATCATAGTCGAGTTTATTTTAACATAATTTAGTTAGTAGTCAACATAAAGAAACTCTTTTTGTAATATTGGTTTTGTGTTTTTGTGCTAGAAGGAGCCAATGTCGATTTCTTAAAAAAAATAGAATATATGGCTTACATGTTAATAAACGAAATAAAAGCGATACCAATTAAAAATTGTTACTCAGATAATCGTCGACCATATTTTGTGGCGGCCGTAGCCTAGTGGGTAGAGTGCGTGGCCCCTAAGCTAAAGAACCGCGGTAGCCTGGGTTCAATTCCAGCTCAGACGGAAAATTTTTTCGATTGAATTAATTTTTCTGTTCGGTCGTCACCTCTCTGCAGACAATGGCAAGCCTCAGAGAGTAAAAATTGCCATGTAAAGTTTCTTGAGAACATAAGCCGTTCGGAGTCGGCATAAAACACGTAGATCCAGTTCTCGATCATTTGTGATCAAACATTTTATAACACTCACAACACAATTGATCAATAGAAGCTACTGTCAGCGTCAAAAGAAATTGTACACGTTAATATGTTATGTTTTTGCCTTTATTTTACTAGTCTGCTTTATCATTTTATTCAACATATTATGTTTTTTGAAAAAAATATTGTATATTCTTTCATTTAAAAAAAAATAACAAAAATTTAACAATAAAAAAAATTATAGAACAACAACTTAAAATACTTCAAATTCACAGCGTCAAAAGAAATTGTACAGTAAGTATAAAAAATTTATTTCAAAGAATTTTAAAGAGGTTAGTATTTTCTTTGCTTTCCATTTGCGTTGATTACAGCTTGCAATCTTCTGGGCATCGATTCCACTAGGTTTCGGGTTACATCGGAAGAGATTTTTTGCCATTCCTCCATTATCACTGATTTTAGAGAGTCTTTGCTGGTAATCGTTCTTTTTCTAATTTGACGGTCCAGATGCTCCCACAAATGCTCGATAGGGTTAAGGTCGGGTGACTGGGCGGGATGATCCAGCTGTTTTGGGGTATGATATAGCAGCCATTCCTTTACTATTTTAGCAGTGTGCTTCGGATCATTGTCTTGTTGAAAGACCCAAGTTTGATCCAAGCCCAATTTGTCGACACTAGGTTGCAAATTATCTTTAAAAATGGTGAGGTAATCTGTTTTATTCATAGTGGTCTCTATGAAAACCAAGTTACCTACACCACTGGCTGCCATACACCCCCATACCATGACCGAACCACCACCATGCTTGACGGTAGATATTACATTTTGTTGGGCAAATGCTGAATTTTTGCATCTCCAAATTTTAGTTGGTGTTTTCTTACCAAAAATTTCAAATTTGCTCTCGTCAGTAAAGACCACATTATTCCAGAATGAATTTGGTTTATTTTGATACTTTTTGGCAAAATTCATACGTCGCTGCTGATTGATTTTTGATATGAAAGGTTTGCTTCTTGGAACTCGTCCACGTAGTCCATTTGCATGTAGTGCTCTACGTATAGTACTGGAGCTAACGTTAACACCTGAGCGTTCTGAAATGTTCTCGGATATTTTAAAAGCACTTTCAGTTGGATTTTGCTTCACTCGTCGCACAATGGATCGTATTTGAGTCGCATTTAGTTTACGGGGTCTTCCAGATTTGGGACGATTTTGTAAATTTCCGAACTTTTTGTAATTATCAATTATATGTTTTACAGTATTATGGCTTCTATCAATCATCGAACCAATTTCACGCAATGTTTTTCCTTTTTTATAATATTTTAGCACAAGTTCGCGAACATCCAGGGAGGTTTGTTTACCCATTTTGAAAATAAATTTCGTTACTCAAAAATCTTCAGATTTGAACTGATCCTCACGACATCAAGTCAATTACTAATTATTATAATTAGTTAATATTGCCTACAACATGATAAAAAGTCAAATCACTAAAAATAACGGTAATTTTTTACCGTTAAAATTCTTTAAAATATTTGGTGCACGTGTTGTACAATTTCTTTTGACGCTATTAATATGAAGATGTTTTTGTTTTTGTTCTATGAATTTTTGTTATTGTAATATTGTTGTTGTTTTTATTATGTACATTAAGAGAGGAGAAAATATATTATTAAAAAAACAAAATATGTAAAACAAAAGGGAATTGCAAAAGAGTATAATTTAACTGCAAACATAGAGGAATAACGTGTACAACTTTTTTTGACGCTGACAGTAGGTCAAAGTCCTTTCAAGGGCTGAAATGGCCAGTTTATTTTTTATTTATATTTTGAAGGACTCGAATTTATCCTCCTCTGTAATCAAAATACAAAGTCAAAATTATAAACACAATTTTTTTCGACTGTCAAAAAACTATATAATGTTTTAAATAAGAACTAAAAATATCAAATACGCCATAGCAACAGAGGCTTATTTAAAATGTTCATGAAAGCGTTGCCTTCAACATCAACAAATTTCTATTTCATAAGTTATGCCTCATTTACACGAGTGACATATGTGTCATTATCGTGTAAATGATGTTATTTTGTTTCATTATTTTAGTCATAAAATAATGATTAAAATCAGATGTCATTAGTTTTGTCACTTAAATGACATCGTGTTAACGCCGTGTAAACCCGTCTACTCTCATAGTGACCAACTTAAAGAAAAAATGAAAAAGTTTATTCTTTACTGACAGAGTGCGTTTAACTGTTTCTAGAAATTTAACTGTTTGCTTAAAAATGGTCTGGTTAGTATAAATTTAAAGAGTTTAAAGAAAATAATAATCATAATCAACATTTAATCTCATTTCTTTTTTTAAGTGAACCCAGCCGACAGATGAGCTAGCGGAAACTTCTGGCAGGTCGCTCGAAATGTTCTTCTTCCTCCTCGTCCTCTTCAATTAATAAATATGCTAAATAAGCAACAGCTTTTATTTTGCTGTCTTCCATTTGTAAAATAACTTTTAACTTCTTTGCTTTGTCAGTATTTGAGAATTATAAATTTTGTCATTCATGTCAACGCCTACTTTGCTGGTCAAATCATTATGAATTTGAAAGTTGCCAAAATATACTGAAATGTAGTGACAAAGCTCTGGGCAAGTCACTTTTTTGTGCCGTCTAAATAGCAGCGTCATTATGATATGTCATCAAGTCATTATTAAAGTCTGTAAATGTCACTCGTGTAAATGCGGCATTATAAAAGTAATTTCTTTTCTCATTTTCCATCACAATCCATAAACAATTTCAACTTTAACTGAATGAAATGAAATTTTAACTTGAGAAATTATAGTATTAAACTTCGCAAGTTGTACAAAAACTCAAGTTAACAAAAGTTATTGAAACTGCTCAAGTTAGCTCGCATTATAAAAAATGAATAAAACGGCCCTAAGACCCCTAATATATAGGAAGCCATAAAAAGAAAACGTTTGCCAAACTCGCGAAACCTCTTTTTCGAGGTTTTCCTCACCTCTGGTCATCGCATCGAGTCTATATCGCAAATTCCTGTATTATTTTGCTGACTGTTGCATTGGGTTATTTAAAAAGAAAATGAAGCTTATCAATCAATTCTTTAGATACTTATTTAAACATAGAACTGCAAATTTTTATTCCATTTTACAAATGCTCTAACGAGATTTAACAGTATTTTTCAAAAAGTATCTACTTGTTATTTTTATTGTTGAATGGCAAATTTCCGCGCCAATAAAATGTACGGGCATATAATCAACAGCGAAATTTTGAAATTTCAACTCTCCACTCACGAATGGAAATTTGGCAACATAGCAATAATTTTCGCTTCTACAGCGTACTAGCTGGCGAAGAAATATTTCGCTGCCTGTTCCTTGTCAAAAATCTCAATGTATTTCTTATGGAAATTTTTGTTTTCGTTCCTACAGCATAGTAAGCTTTATATGGAAAATTGGGGCTAATCAAAAAAAATATTGTGATATTAGGATTCTACGGAAAATTTAACTATAGAAAATGTTATCGTCATTCGCTGTGGTGAAATTTATCATAAATTTGTGAAGTTGTGTTATTAGTGAAACTTTACGAAGTCTGAAAAAAAACATTAATACAACATCAAACATTAGTAAACATTTATCATTTGCCGCATAAAATTGGTAATTGATTTGGTAATTTCAGGTATTTTCTCTAATCATCCTAAAATACGGAATCTTGGTCAAATTTGTAGAAAATAATCTCACAACTTGCGCACATTTCATATAGGTGCATGCAACTTAAAAAGTGTCTGGCAGGTGTTTAGCAACCAATTCAACGTCTAGCATTTATGGAGTACCCCTCTTATGTACCACAAGCGGCATACAAACAAACTTAATTTAAAAAATAGTTAAATTTTTTAAAATTCGTGCAACTTTAAAAGCGTCTGGCAGGTATTTTGCTACCACTTGGGTTAAAAATAGTTAAAAATGGGTTTAATTTTCAAATTTTTTTGGAAGTTTCAACCCCTCTTCCCCTTAAACGCAACCACTCCCAATAGCCATACGTTCACTTTTATAGTATTTTGATCAATCGCGTCGGAAGCGAATTTCATCTGGGGGGCAGTACAAATGGGAGGCAGTACAAATGGTGGTGCAAAAAAAGTTCACCAAAATTTCTTCACATGAAACATGAAGAAGAGAGAAAGAAGAGGAAAATATATAATACAAAAATATTATCGTTGTAAAAAAACTGATATTTTGAATAACTTTTCCTTTTAAATTGTTTATCTAGCTAAAAAAGTGGGGGGCAACTGCCCACCTTGCCCCCCGCTTCCGACGCCAATGATTTTGATACCTGACAATGCAACCATAACAAAATAGAATTGTTTAAAAATGGGTGCTGTTTTTTGTCACTGGGTATAACGTTGTGATAATCACATGTAGATATAACCAACTTCCAGTGGATGTTAGGCGCCCCAAAGTCCATAGGATAAGAACTCTGAAGCTATAAAAAAAGCCTGGTTTGATTAATCACGCCTAGTTTTAAGACCGGCTACCAGAGGCGTCCCGTGACATTTGGTTTGAACAGGCAAACTATTATTTTGGCCCTCATCGAAAATATGCGCTTATAAAATACACTTATAACTCTAAAATATGTTCTAGAAACAGGTACAAAAAAGATAGGTTCAGAAATAGATATTACTTGTAATTTAACAATCAAATTAAAAACAATTAATTTTAAAATACATATACACTTAATTTACCAAAAACAACAAAAATATGAAGTGAGTAAAAAAATAATAATTACAAGCTATCTTTTGCCAAAATATGTCGCATTAAGTTTAAATGGTTGCAAATCAAAAAAAGCAACAATATGCAAAACCACATGCATTGCTAAATATACAAAAATTTGCGCAATAAATATGCAAAAATAGGCATTTTTGTAAATATGCAAAACCATGCATTTAGTGTAAAATATGCATTAACGATTAAATGCCATTTTAAAGGAAATTTCATGATTCGTTTAGATAACTTAACCATTTCCATTTTAAGATGCCCAGTAAAAACATGCATTTGCATAAGATTCCTAGCCCTACTTATTATGAATTTATCAGGGTTTCCCGATTATATAAAAAAGATTTATTTTTTTAAAAAAAATGTGAAATACTTATTAAAGATAAAATGAAAGTATTTTTTGCAGGAGCATAAAAATATATTTGAATATTTCAAATTATTTTTAATACAAACAAAATTAAATTTTACTTTGTGATTATTCAAAAGAAGAAAGCAAACATAAAATTAAATAATAATAAAAATTTATTAGAAACAACATTCAAAACTTTTTACAATAATCTAAAATTTTCTACAGGATTTTGCACTAGCAAAATCCATTAAAATATTATCTTTATCTAAATTTGTACATATATGAGATTCAATTGACAAAATTGACAATGAAGATAAATGGTTTTGAGACTTTTTCAAGCATAGATAAGTTTTAATTAGTTTAAGCTTAGCAAAACTTTTTCTCCTCTGGATACGCTACCTGGCAATATTGAAATAATTTTAAGGGCTATATACAGATTTGGGTCATTTTGGCGCCCCTAAAAATTTGGCGCTACAGGCGTGGGCCTGCTTCGCCTGTACCCCACTAAATCGACCTCTAAATGTCGATATATTTGGAAAATATTTAGGAGCGCTATTTTCAGGAGTAATTGAAAGTCTATAGATGCTTGCGTGAAAACTGAAAACTATGGATTTTTTTCTAGGCATTCTAATACAAATGAATATGTATGAAATTTATAAAGGAGCAGATTTCATACACAAAAGAGATCTTGCTTAACCAATCTCTAAACTAAAGTAAACGCACAGCATAACGCTAATGTAAAGTAAGAGAGTGTCTATAACATATTTCGCGACATATTGCATTTTTGAAAGTAAAGAAAATAAAGGACTTCACTAATTAACAAAAGTACTAACAGGTTATTTTCACTATAACTATAACTATTTTTTGGTTAAAATTCTACTTCCGCTCTACTTACCCGTTGCTTCCTCGCGACAATCATCATCCGACCATTCGGATTGGCTTTCCAGTGGATTCGAATCCATTGACTGATGATTATGCGCACCATATTTCAACTCATCGTTTATCACATTCGCTTCGATACAATGATCGCCTACGCCTATTCCAATATCTGCATCATCGCGATCCCTACTACCGCTAAGATGGTGCTCCGATGAGGTGAGTAGACGTTTTTTGCGTACATCGCGACCCACTTCATCATCTTCGAATTCCTCATCGGCGAGATTATCTTCGGTATCATCACGTTCACAATCATCAAAATCCGCAGCATGATGTCGCTGCTGTTGGCGGCTGTGATGATGGTGATGATGATGATGATGGTGATGTTGCAGCTGACGTCCATTGCGTGGTTTATCCACACTATCGTCTAGTTGATCCAAACTCTCACGACTTTGATCGATCTCCAGCGAACGTGGTCGTTGGCGATGCCGATGATTATGATCTTTCGACTGTTGTTGGTGCTGCGTATGACTGATGCCATTCACCATGTTCGACTTGTTGGCAAATTCAAGTAGCTGTAAATTCAATTGATTGCGATTTTCATGCAGTATTTCGCAGGATTCCGTATCGGATGTTTGCCTGTTAGGGTAAAGATATAAATAATTGTACGCTATAGAAAGGTGTTAGTTATAGAGTGGAGCTTACATTTGACTGGATTCCGAAGGATTCTTATTACGTGTTATCTCTTTGATGGCTTCTAGGCCCACCGGATGTTTTGATATTACAAAGCTAGTGCTCACTGGAATTTTTGAAGACTGCCGACCGCCACTCGGTGACGATAGCTCATCGAGTATTGTTGTCATTGCTGCAGCATCGTATTTGCTGGCAATCTTGCTATTGTTGTTGCCACTGTTTGAGTTGCTGATGCTTATGTTGCCATTGCTGCCAGATCCACCACCAACTGCCTGTCCATTGTTTGAACTCAGCTTGCTGTTGCTGCCGGAAAAACTAAGTTCTATGTTGTTGCGACTGCTGCTGTTACTGGTTGTATGTCCCTCCGGATTGGTGTTCGAACCGGATGTCGTTTGGTTGCCCACACCACCGATCGATACCGATTGGGCCATGCCGCGAGCTCTTGAAGATTCATTTAAAAGTCTTTGCAGTTCCCTCTCGAACGGTGACTTCGTGCAGTTGTTAGTGGTTGTGGCGGTGGTGATGTTGTTATGACTGTTCTGTTTTTTGGTAGCCTGACGATCCTGGTATTCAAAACTGTTGCACGAGTCACCTTTATGCTGTGTCGTCGTAGTGTGTTGTCCTTGGCTCTCGGTCGTTGAACTAACCTCGAAATCTCGAAGATTTGACATGTCCACAACAGGCGAGATGGGATCAACTTGTATATCGCAAGGATATAGCCACTGCAGTGGGTTGCCAGTGCCATTGCGATTCAAATGATTGTTGGGCGCTGTTATGCGCGGCGAATCTTCATCGCCTTCACCTTCGGTTGTTTTCGAGTAGCTCTCGTCTGATGAGCTCATCGAGGGTGAGTGGGGCCGTGAGCTGAGATCATCGGTGGAAGACATTTCGCGACTTTCCTCAAGTTCATTTGGTAGCTTTGGCAGCGGCTTCATGTAAGTGCGTAAGAGAGGTATGTTTTGTTGTTTCAGACTTGTTGTCATAGTGGCGGGTTTGGGTGGTGGCACCGGAAGTGGTGGTTGGGGCTGTTGGGAGTAGATAGGGTATAGTTGTTGGTGTGCTTGTGCTTGTTGTTGCAGATAGATTTGTTGCTGCTGAAGTAGTACAGTATTGGGACAAGTATAGCGAGGCGGTTCATATTTAGGTGGATGAGATTGTGGCTGTTGCATAGGTATTATCTTTGTTTGGATTAACACAGAGATGATGTATGACGTAATTTGGTCACATAAACACATAGATGGAGGAGACGAAAATATTAGCTTTAACATGCATATATATATGTATGAGAAAGAGGGTGAGAGAGTGATGAGAGTTGAGGTTCAAAAATGTATACAAAGTAAAGAAAAATGTATTTAAAATGGATTTTATTTACACAAAATGAATTTCCACAATGAGTCTGTAAACACTTACAATTGTTACTTGGTAATTGTCATGGAATAGATATTTTATTATTTATAGAGGACAACTTAAGTTACATAACCCAAATATTTTAAAAGAATGGGTTAACAAGTAAAGACCAATGTGTGTGATTTCCATGTAAAATGTATTAATGATCACAAGATAGAATTTTTTATATTTACATAGCGTTTTTACTACAGATGTCAAATACACATGTGTATCGCTTATATTTTGAACCATCATGCATATTTACTAATTTGTTTTATTTTAATTAAAACCATAACCCCTACATAACATACAAACTTTAAATTTTGTAGCCTTGAGAGGTGTGATCAAAACATGTCTGCAATTCTATCAACTAGCTATGGCTTTTCTGCTAACAACTATTTAAATAAAGTCGCAGAAGAAGCAGGTTTAAGTTTGAGAAGAGAACTATTCAATAGTGACGTTCTTTAGGATAACATCAATAAAACCGTGCATCACTTAAATTTGTAGAATATTTAAGCTTTGGCCATTCACTTCTCTGACATATTCTCTAAATCTCTCTCTCTTCTCTTACCTTAAGGCAGTATTCTAGTGTAAAAAATTGAAAAATCATAGATTTCATTTAAATTTCTTTTAATTTTTCAATAGTTTATATATTCAAGGATGTGTCCTTAAAAGGAATTTTTTTAAATTCGAATTATTTTAAAAGTCAGTTTCGTCTGTTAGACTGCCTGAAAATTAACTTAAAAACTTGAAAAGAGTTTTTCTCGAAACTACTTTTCCAACACGTTTGACATGATATCTCAAGTTCTATAGAACAAATAAACTTACATATAATTTGGTGTGGGCCTTTTTTATATACTTATCACTCTATGGCCCGGACAAGAATTATGTAAAAGTTTTGGTTTTCAATATATAAAAAAAATTCAAAACTTTGAAAAAATCCAAACAATAACTTTTTTTTTCGTAAAAAATGGATTTTCCTTTCCTTAGTTCGGGATATAGCGACATTCTTACCAGTGATGTGCGGCGTAGACAACTTGATGTCAACAAAACTATTGTCGACGGTGTCGACAATGTCGTGTAGACAATTGCTTTTAACGATGTGTAGATAATTAATGTAAGAGGCTGCATGGTTATTGTGATATTTAATTAAATTGAGTCCAAGTTCGGAGTATTCCTTATTTTTACGCCTTCTGGGCATGGTTTTTGTTTGTTTAATTGTAAAATTTGTGAATTTGTGTTAATTAAACAACTTTTCAAAACAATTTAAGAATCAGCATAATCTAAATAGAACTTGCATTTTCGCAGTGTTGCATTTTGTTGACATTGTTTACACAATTCTCGACATTGTCTACATTGTCGACACATTCTACATTATCGACACCAAAATGTCGATAATTAAAGACGACGCGTCGAGGAACATCACTGATTCTTACTAATCAACAATAATTTTTTTTCAGAGGACTAGAATTGTTAAAATCATGTCAAGACGGAGGCACCCTTTTTTTAAGCACACCACACTCTACTAGCCTGTAATTTTTTCAATTTAAAATTTTTTTAAACTTTTTTTTTGTATTATTGAAATATAAATAAACATAATTATAATACTAAAAATAAAAATAAAAATAATAAAAATAATAAAAACATGGTTGGCAAATCAATAAATTGTTTTTTTTTTAAATATAATATAATTAAAAAAAAATTTTGTATATCAAACTACAAAGTATTAAGTAATAGTATTTCCCGGCAGACGTTGTTCTGCACAGACCGCCTTACTGCCACATACGAAAATGTCAAGAAATGGCAAATACATTCACCATTTTCAGTATAGCTGCCGAAAGTAACCATATGAACTAAATAACAAAATGTTTGTCTAATACGACCCAAACATAAATAAAACTTAGAATTAAAATGAAATAAAACATTTTCATTGGTTTGTGGATGGTAAAAGGGGGGGACGTGCAAACCAATTTTTAGTACAGTTGCTGAAAGTAACCATGCAAACTAAGCCAAAATTTTAGCTCAATCGACCCAGTAGTCAATTTTAATGATTTCTCAAAAACTGGGTGTGGCTATATAGCGATAATGCCCATTTTCAGTACAGTTGCCGAAAGTAATCATACGAACTTAAGTACCAAAAGTCAGTCTTATACGGCTAAAACTGTTTGAAATATAACATTTTCACTGAAATTGCGGAAAAAGGGGGGCTTGGAAACAAATTTTTCGTACAGTTAGTGACAGTAACCATACAAACCAAATTACCAAATTTAAGTCTTATACGACCAAAACCGTATTAAATAAAGCATTTTCATTGGTTTGTGGGCGGTAAAAGGGGGCGTGGACACAAATTTTTGTTAAAATTACCGACAGTAACCATACACTCACCTTTCGCTTCTCGATATCTTTGCCAGGGAATGTGCCAACACAGCAGCCCTCAGACTGAGAGAATCTGGTAATTGGCCCGACAAAACAGACTACTGTGTGCCGTGCTTAAATCTTGAAAAGAACTACGTTGTTCTCATCCCTTCACGGCTAGACTGGGCAAACAAAATCCCCCTTAAAACCACTGGCATAAAAATCTTCACAGATGGATCCAAACTTCGAGAACAAGTAGGGGGAGGTATTTACTCCCAGGATCTCGAAATCGAAGAGTCTTTCAAACTATTGTAGTGTCTACCAAGCGGAAATGATGGCTGTTTACGAAACCACTAAGATTCTAGGTCAAAAAGACCTTGAAAGAAAGAGTATTTCCATCTTTTCAGATAGCCAAGCTGCACTGAAAGCACTGAACTCAAATATTGACAACTCTAACACTCTCACTGAATGCCGCAGATCTCTTAACGAGATGGCAGAAAGAGTATTTCCATCCTTGAAAGAAAGAGTATTTCCATCTTTTCAGATAGCCAAGCTGCACTGAAAGCACTGAACTCAAATATTGACAACTCTAACACTCTCACTGAATGCCGCAGATCTCTTAACGAGATGGCAAGGCTACTCAGTATTCACCTCATATGGGTACCCGGACACAGGGATATCGAGGGTAACAATTTGGCCTACGAATTGGCAAGGAAGGGTACGACCTCTAACACCCTCTTAAATGAGGACTTTATTGGTATACCCATTTCCTCCTATAAATTCCAGTGCAAGAACAGATCGTTAGGTCTTGCACAAGAACGCTGGGAACACCTTGATACATGTAGGATAACTAAGCTAACATGGCCTACCTACGACTTAAAATGCACCAACTCACTGCTTCAGTTAAGCAGGGTAAGCCTGTCAAAAATAGTAGGAATCCTAACGGGTCACTGCCTGATCGGAGCGCATGCTCTTCGGTTAGGAGTTGCATCAAACGATTTCTGCAGAAATTGCAGATGTGAGGAGGAGGTAGAAAATGTTCAGTACCTCCTCTGCGAATGTCCGGCTCTAGCTTAAAGGAGAATGACAACTCTGGGCCATCCCTTTTTAAATGGACTTGTCTGGAAATCAAGCATATCCTTATCTCTAAATCTCTACTAGGTTTTAAAGATATTATGTGGTATCACAACGGGCCTGCACTGCTCAGCCATCTTTACCTAACCTAACCTAACCATACAAACTAAATTAGCAAATTTAAGCCTAATACGATAAAAAACGTACGAAATATAGCATTTTTATTGATTTGTGGGTGGTAAAAGGAGCGTGGAAACCCATTTTTAGTACAGTTTTCGACAGTAACCATACAAACTAAATTACTAAATTTTAGCCTTATACGACTCGTACCATGTGAAATATAGCATTTTAATTGATTTGGGGGCGGTAAAAGGCGTGTGGCAAAACATTTTCCTTCTTAAACCATTTCCTATCTGAAACAAATCGACTGTCCAAATTTTAGATCAATCGGTCTAGTAGTTTTGGAGTATAGGCTTCACACAGACAGACAGACAGACAGAAAGTATTTTGCTTTTTATATGTATAGAAGATATAGTACATTGAATTTTCTTTGCCTTTTATTTTTGCAATGCTATCTACCCTTGCAATCCTTTTCACAGTTTGAACTTCATTTTTGGACTTGAAAACGGTGGGAACGGTTTCTTAGCTTCGATATAAGAAAACTTAAAAAAGTTTTTGTTTAAATCATGATTCAATTACTACAGGTTGTCCATTCATTTGACGTTTACTCACAAGAATGAAGATATACACCCGTAAAATTGAAGAGGAGAGCAAAAGAGTAATTTTTTAATGCCATCAAAGTAATCAGTTGCAGGAATACTATACTTTTTCGCAGTACTAAATACCCGAGGATACATTTCACTGCTGCTTTTTCTACTACGTTCTGCACTGCTTGTTTGTTTTGATAGAAAATTTAAGTAAGTTTTTAAAAAACTAATTTTAATATTTTGTGGTGCAAATCTATTCACACCGCTGACGGCTTATTGGATCCACTGGCACATTATATGTTTGAATTTCATCACCAAAATAAATTGTTTTGCCAATACCGCACGTTGAAGTTTATTTTAATAATTACAACTTAATAGTCGCGATTTATATATTATTTGAAAAAAAAAGGCTCGCAACAAAATTTGAAAACAATTTTCAATAATAATTATTAAAGCAAAACTATTTTTTTTTGCTGCTAACAGCAAAATATAGAATAAGTACTTTTTAAAAAAAAATACACAACAAAACACTGAAACATAACTTTTTTCATAGAAGACCACAAAGCCCTGGTTGTCATTTATATTTGAGAGAGAATATGTTTTTTTTTTACAAATTTACGGGTGTTGTCAAACGAATGGACAACTTATAATAATTGAATCATGGTTTAAATTAACATTTTCTTTGCTCCATTTTGAACAAAAACATTGAAAAATTATTCAAGTTTTTTACCTATCACACGTTCTAAAAACGAGTTTTTTTATGTTTAGAAATGATTGTAGGAAATCTTGAAGTTTTTGCTATAATAAATATAATACTAAAAGTTGTAGCTCAATCGGACTTATTTTTTTCCCATAATCTTTGCCACCCTTTAACAAAAAAACTGTTTTCAAAAAATTTAACAAAAAATCGCGTTTTAAGCTTTAATCGCAAATGCAATTTTTTTCTATACTTTAGTATACAGATGTTTTTATACATATGTTTCTATACATACACAGAGTGCGCTAGACTATTAATCCAGAGGTCCCTGGTTCGAATCCGGGTTCGGGCATGGTTCTTTTCACTTTCTTTGTTTTTTCCTACATTTCAGAATTATGGAAAAACTAAAAATTCTCAACTAAATTGTGGAAAATGTGGAATTGAAGGACAGGACAACTAAGGGCTATAAATGGTTGCCGAGGTTAAGGTATAACACTAGCCTCGATTAAAAGCAATTCAAATTGTCTTTCACGTTTGTTTCGCCTAATCAATAATCCACGTATGGTTCCAATCAATTCCTCTAAATAATCTATCCCTTTCTTTTCAGGTCAAAGACCAAACCTTGTTTGTATAAGGCGCATGCCTTGGTTCTTTGATCTTGTTTTTTTTTTAAAATATATGGGGCATTCCATGCCAAATCATCGAGCTTTTGACCCGACCTTCTTTGATATTGCTAATTTTTTTGGCATGTTTTAGTACGTATTGAATGCCAACTAACGCACTATTTTTCAAACTTCATTCCAAACCGTTATTATAAAATTGATTTTTTAAATTTTTAAGAAATTTTTAAGCTAATATTTTCAACTAACTCTAGGCTCGCAACAAATATCGATAATATTAGAAAATAGGGTATAATTTTTTCAACTTTGATTGTAGTTTAAAAAAAAAATATATAAAAAAAATAAATAAAAATATAAAAAAAGTAAATTTTTCAAAAAGTCCGACCTAAAATTTTGGCTTTTATAACGCAACTTGTAAACCATAGTTCAAGAAGGGATCACAATTTTTTCCGTTTTTTTTGCAATTTTTTTTTTTAATTAATTATCTGTATTTTCACTTTCTTAAGCAAATATCGTCCAAAAAAATTTTAAACTTTATGTACACAGTTTAACTAGAATTTTGTGCCTTAATCTCGCTTATAAATTGACTTTCTGCATTGATTGTAAAAGGTGTAAATAAAAGTATTATTTTTATTACATTCTAGCTATTGACATAGCATATAGGTTTTTTTATAAAATTTTTGTTTGCAAACCATAACAATGCCTACATTTTTGATCATTGTTGTAACCCAATATATTCTGAAAGACATAAAGTGAAATCATCTCTACGAAACGTGCCAGAATATTTAGCAATTCTTTACAATTTGTCAAGTGTTGACCGAGTATGTACCCTGCAGGACCAAACGTAACTAGTCCAAAAAGTAAAGTAACTTTAATGTAGTTCACATTTCTTCACAAAACAACCTTCATTTCTCTACTACTTTTTTCTTTTATTAACAATGCAAACAGCTACTCAATCAGCGGTGTTAAAAAAGTATCGGTTGTGGTGTTCAATGCAAAATAAAAAATAGATTTGCATATGTAGCAGCCTTTTGTTAAAGCAAATTCATGAATTTTCAAGCATATTCATGCTTTTTCTTTTAATAAAAGTTGCTACTTTTTGCATTTGCCACGATACAACAAGATCGTGAATTACCCTTTTATGCTGAAGTCTTGATTTAGTGGTCGCAAATCAACAAAACGGGACGTAAAAACTTCGCTTAACCGAAAGGGGCGGTTTCAGCCTTTGAAAGAATTTTGATTGGGCCTATCAACTCTTTGCAGTTACTTTTGATCACCCCATTCTACATAGTGGCAATAAACCTCAGTTTTCAAATGCATTAACCCTTACTGTAGCATGTTGTGAATGTATCATAAAAGTAGCTCTTCATTCCACATTAACTCACTCACCTTGGCCACTGGTGCTGCATGCAAAAGAGGTTCACTTTCATGGCAATTATTATAACTATTATTTGTTGTGTATGGCGAATGGTAGTTGAGACGGGTCGCATGCTCCCGCCTGCCAAGCATAACGTTATTATAACCCTCCAGCTGAGCGTAGTGCTCACGCATGTTAGTATAATTTTCTCGATTACCACCGGGATTCTCAATGATATTGAACTGTTCACGCAGCATTACCATGGATGCAGGTGATGGCAACATTGTAGTAGCAGGAACCGGTGAGCTACCACTACCCGCCACCGTCAGTGCAATTAAAGCCGTGCCATTGGTTGTTACTTGTGATCTAAGTTGCGATTGTTGCGATTGTTGTTGTTGTTGCAGGTAGTTCGCATGGTATTGCTGCTGATAGTTGGTGTAGTTGAAGCCGTTGCTGTTGCTGTGCTCGCCATTGTGTCCATTCTCACGTATGTTGGGAAGCCCACCGTTGGCAATAAAGCTGGGCAGTTTGTTGTACTTGTTGTTGAGACGTTGTTGCTGTTGTTGCTGCAAATGTGTTAAATATTGCTGTTGCTGTTGTGGATGATGTTGTTGTTGTTGTTGTTGTTGCAGCATCAGTTGTTGCTGCTCCTCTTGTTGCTTCATTTGCAGGCTACTACTGTTGCTGGCTGTTTCTGGGTTGGAATAGCCGTAGATGCTGCTACTATTGTCTTGTCGCTTGAGATTGCTGCTGCCGTCTTTGTTCATGTTGTGCTGATAGTTATTGATGTCCTGTAGCTGCTGTGGCTGTTTTTGGAAGTATTCTGTGCTATGAGTGTGCAGTTGCAGTACGTTAGTGGTTTGATGTTGGTGTTGTTGCAACTGCTGTTGCTGCTGTTGTGCTTGTTGTGGATAGTTGTTGCCTTGCAGTGGACGATTGCCGATCATGGCATTACGTACCTCACCGTTCAGAGCATTATTACTGGAATCGCAGAGAAAGTAGGTGACCATATCACCTTTGCCCTTAACCTTTATGGTACCGCGACATCTGTGAATTTAAGAAGAATTTAGATTTGATTATACTAGATTTAAATGAGTTGTGTTTGTCTTGTTTGTTATCTCTCCTACTAAATTTAATTGCCTAGTTAATATTGAATAATTGATGCATTGGGTGCAAAAGGGCCTGAGAGCTTTTCACGCCCTTGTTGTAAGAATAGCAAATTATCATAAACTGAAGTTCTTTAAAACTTCACTTAGATGGGAAGAGCTTTATTGTCGTTATATATACGTACATTACGGTTTTTCTTATTATATGAGAGTGTGACAAAAATCGATATTTGAGCAATTTTTATAGCTATTTGATACTATTGGCCAATTATTAGTGTTTAACTTGGAGTGTGAACTATACATGTATGAGACAGATTTTTGGGAAAGCTAATATAAAATGAGAGCCAGAAAATGGCAGACCCGGATCAGAATTTTTTTACATAAAAAAGTCGGCATTATTTCTATTAAAACATCGACTCTATTTGAATCATGTAATGTGTGCAAGAGGAAGAAATTGGTTACATATAGGTTAATGAAACGAGTCAATATTATGTCAAAAAGCATTCCTTATCTTTAAAAATTGTACATGTGTAGATGTGATTTTTAAAAAAGGATGTTTTATTGTTTCATTGTCTTTGTTAAAATTCAAACTGAAACATGATTGATTTTTAAGGCTGACTTAGTTTGAATTTTCTCAAAAAAATATTTACTTTTCGAAAAGAAACAAACAGAGGAAGTGAGTCAACTGATTCACGTGAAAAGGTATTGAACAAAACTTATCTAAGCTTTCACTCAGAAGCGTAAAACAAAATCATTGCAGAATTTATAGTTTTCATTAAACAAGTCGTGACATGAATAAATTGAAGTCACGCACGAGGAAAATTCAATCACGCATGCATTAGTGACACGCTCCCATCTCTGATTCAAAGTCTTGAATGTAGTATTATTTTGATGATGTCACTTTTATAAGGCGTGGCTTTTATGCAAATACTTCACATTTGATACTCAGAGTCCTTTCTATTTAATTAAGCTTATGCGCACAATATCAAGTTTAAACGTTACTTTTTTTTAAGTTTATAAAGGTTTTACTATTATGATGACGTTACTTTGAAAGCGAGGCGGGAGGAATTCTATTTTTTTTTACCAATTACCTAGCATTGAGTGCATTGTAAGGATTTAAACTTTTTCCAAAATTTAAAGCCATTTAACTCAATTTTGTGGACATATAGGAGATTATATAATTATTTCTGAGAATTTTCTGAGAAAGATATTAACTTTTCAAAAAGAAACAAACAGAGGAAGTGAGTCAATTGATTCACGTGAAAAGGTATTGAACAAAACATTTTTAAGTATTTCTATACTCGGAAAATATGTTGCATTTATTACACTTTTGCAATAAAAAAATATATAAGTTAGGAAATATTCTACACGGTTAGAAATCTTGGAATAATTTTTATACTTTTGGACTTACATATGTGAACACACCAAAATTGTATTAACATCAAATTAATTTTTAATAAAAATAAGTATTGAAATTTAATACTCAGTTTGTATTAATTTTGAATACTGATTTTGTATTAAAAATTAAGTATTATAGTAAATATAGTACAATATTAATTCGAAAGGGTATAAAATATCGTTGTCATATTTTAAATGTATTAAAATTTAAAACAAAATTGTATTTTAATATAATACAGCATGCCTTAAAAATTAAATGTAATATCACAATAGTATCGAATTGAATCCAAGGGTATAAAATATCGTTGTAATATTTCGTCGGTTGACAAGTAAAACTCACTAAGTGTAGTCAGACCTCTTTAGAGATATTGAGGTTTTAATGTTAAATTTTGAATAAAAAATCTATTATACATAAGATCGATGCGATTTTGCAGAGTAAGTTAAAAAATAGTTTCTTTATTATAATTGCTTTTAAATTTTCGGTCTAAATACAAAAGTTTACAAGACAATACAAACTAAAACCCTTAATGATTTTTACCTGCCGGAATCGAAAAAAAATTGAGAGATAATGAAGAACGAAAAAATTATAACTTTTTATTCTGATAACTTCATTTATAAAAAAAAATATAATATATTAAGAAAAAGGAAAAAAAAGTTATTCATCTTCTAAATCACTTTCATCATTGGAAGGTTCTGGTAAGCGCTCATGCTTTCCCATGTTAACTACTGGCAATTGCTTGTACCATGGAATCATTTCTTCTGGAATCAGTCTTGAATCGCAAAGCTTAACAAGATCAGCCTTTTTTGCCGATGAAATTGGTAGTAAATTATTGTAAGCTGACTTCAGTGTGGCGCTTTTCTTTGGACGACCTCTTCCAGCAACATTTACTTTCTTATAATCAGATGTATGATCGTATCTATAAAAAAAGATTGCCGGGAATTGTTTTTCGAATTTTAGGCATTTTATTTTAAGCCATGATACTTTGTCGCCAAATTCGTCTCGATTTCGATTTTTTATTGTACTGTTTGCTAGTTCCTGTAAATTGTAGAAGTCGGAGAATTTTAGAAGATGAACTTGGTATTCGCTTTGGATTTTATGTTTTTTAATCGATCTAGCCGATTGATAGATTCGAATCCAATCAGTCATTGTGTAGGCACTCTTATTTTTCTTAGCCGACTCTATTGCGGAATGCATCGAGTCACACTCCATGTGTGAATGTTCTGACTGTAAAAATTTAAGTTCAACTCTGTTCAAGTGGCTTAAATTTTGTACAGCGTACATTAAAACAGCTGCTACTTGTTGGTTTCTATTCTGACCACCACAAGTGTCACAGAATAGTGAAACATCTGTCACGGTTAACGGTAAAGTTTCGAGAAATTTCAATAAAATTGATCCTATTTCATTGCTCCCCCGCTTTCCATTCAATTCGTTCCAAGTGTAACAGTGGGCTATTTCTCCGCTTCCTACATAGATAGTCAAATTGTAAACGCATATTTTTCTGGAGTAATAAAACAATGACACACTGGAATAGGGCAATTGAAGGACACTTTGCAAATCAAAAGTGCATGTTATGAATGAAGGATCAGTTTTGCATCTGACCTTATCATTTTCTTTGGCTTCATTACACTGATTCTCATAAGATGCATTGTATATTCTTCTTCCAGTTCTTTTTTGTCTGCATTAGAAGCTTGGTCATAATTTGCACATGTTGCGCAAAGGTCTTCTTTTGGTTTAAAAAACGAATAGTGGTAATCATTACAGAATATTCTTCTATAAGTTTTTTCGCTGACAATTTCTGTAATGTTGCGTTTCGGGCAAAAATCATTACGATAAAGATCGTACATTTTTCAAATAGACAAATTGCTATCTAGGTACAATTTCTTGGTGGACTTTCGTACGTAATGGGATTCCATTACTGGAAAGCTATCTATGTGGCTTTTTACCAAAGAAATTCCTGTTTCACTTGTTTTATTTCCGGGTACTTTTCGACCTCTTTTATCATTGCCAGTAAATGACCCAAATTTTGAACCTGAAATTGCAGTGTTTATAGGTCCGTTTGAGATGCAAAGGGTCTTTTCAAAAAATTTTGCGCATACTCTTTGTCTGCCAGTGCTATTTTCTAAAAAATATGTTTTGGACACATTACGCGATTTTACACTGTTCACATCAATTCTTCTTCTTTTTGGTCGGTGACTTTCGACATGTTTTATTATAAAGTCTTTTTGCCTGTTATAGTCAGAAAATCCCCAGAACAATTTGCAAATTTCTTGCCTTTCCACCTCAGAGACATAATTTGTACATTTAAACTTACATTCAGAGCAGTCAATATGCTTTGGAGCTTTAGCAGGATGGTCCTTTTTTTTGTTGAATATGGAAGGCATTTACCTCGACGAAATTTAGCTACATTAACCTTCCAGGCTTCTGGGTAATTTTTTTTGTCTCCTCAAAACCTTCTTATTGGTTTCGACAATGTAATTCGAAAAATCTGATATATCAGAATCTTCTTGGAAGTTTGGCTTGAAAGTTTGATCTTCGTTTGAATCTTCACTGAAATCTCCATCAGAACTGCAGTCGAAGTCGACAAGCCGAAAAGAGTTGTTTTGAATCTGCACATAATCACACTGATTTAGGGATTTTCTGTTTTAAGATTTATGCGGACAGAAATTTAAAAAGAATTTGCCACTCACATTAGATTCAATTGCTCCAGTCTCCTCATCATTATTCTTGTTCACATCACTTTGCTCCTCATCAGTAGGAGATATTTCTTGTTGAGTTAAAGCATTAACAAACTTTGTAGCTTCAGACACGCTATCAGGTTTATTATCAAACAAATCCTGTTGACCAAGAATTTATGTATGTATGTAGTAAATGAATTTAATTATAAGAATACCACCCTCAATTTTGTTTCACGACAACACCTACATTACAAAGATACATTATGTACTTACGTTGTTATCAGGGGTTTTATCACACCTTTGTTTGTTCATTGCCAATTCTGCTAAGTATCTACCTCTACTTGATCTATTCATAATTAATATTGTTTTTATTAATTTATAATTACACAAAAATTCAACTCACTTTAAGCCACCGAGAGAAATGATCAATTTCTTTTTGTCATACCGTTAAATTCAAATCAAAGCCTACTTTGATTTCAAATAATATCTTTTTTTTTAAACTTGAGTTCATTAACTGCGTCTTAGGTATAAAACATTGATAAGTAAAAATCATTAAGTACGTCTGTGAATTTTTCCTGCCGTAAGGATATACGAAATTGTAATTAATGTAAAAATCGAAAATTGGGGCATAGGATCGCTCAATGAACATAATGATTTTTGTAACCAATACAATACAACAAAAAAAAAATATTTTGTGATATTAAGTCATTTTGGCTCAAATCTGCACTTAGTGAGTTTTACCTGTCAACCGACGATTTTAACTGTATTAAAATGTAAAACAAAGAACATGTACTTACTCCGCTACAAGAGTTGTACAGGAACCTCGAAAGAAGAGCCACACAAGCAGTGAATCGTAGATGGAGAGATACGACATCGTGCAAAATTTCGAAAATCATGTGCAATGCACAATGCGAAAAACGAACTCTATTCATCTTGGCACGCCCGCGCAAAGATTGCAGGACACTAGTGGGCATGCTCACTGGTCACTGCATGACGGCAGCCCACGCGAGGAAGCATCACCACGGATCACAACTGCAGGAAGTGCAAGGAACCGGGCACAGTGGAGACCCTGGAGCACCTACTATGCACATGCCCCGTCCTACTTAGATCGAGACTAAAATACCTAGGCACATCGACATTCCCGTCGCTTAAAGATGTAGCCAAGGTGTCTCTGGAATCCCTCCTAAGGTTTGCGAATTCAACGCAAATTTTTAAAGACTTTTAAATAAACACAAAGGTTCCTTTTGTTCGCTACCGGTACCATTAAGGACCTAAATTGGTCTGTGTGAGTCTTCACGAAGGCATCCGGTTTAACCTAACCTAACCTAAATGTAAAACAAAATATATTTAAATATTTTGTAATCAATTGAGACGTATTAAATTTAATACTTTTTGAATTAAAAATGTTTGTAATACTTTGCCGGTATTAAAATTTATTCCAAGATTTCTAACCGTGTAGGAACACAGCCTTAACTTACACGTTACGTGCGTTGCTTCCTTTTTTCTCTCTGAAACATCCAAAGTTTGTCTAAGTAAGAGTATAATTTTATGATGAGTTAAGACTGTGTGTATCTAATTATTACTGTGGTACAGGCCCGAACCCAGGAAAAAATTTCGGGGGTGGGGGGGGGGGGGGGTGGTTTATTTTTTTTTTTGTTTAGACTTATTCTTATTTTTTTATGCTATATAGCATTGAGCCTTTCTTCTCCAGTTTTACTTCTCATGCATGTTTTGAGTCTTCGAAGCGACGAAAACGAGGGTTCGCTTAAAGCGACTGAAACCGGCAACGTTGCACCAATCTTCAGGAATCGACTTATTGATGGATATATAACGTATTGCTATATAAACGTTACAGGTCAATTTGTCTGATTCAAGCAGTGCCTACAAATATGGTGTACAAAATATTTGTCAAAATCAATATATACACTGAAAAAAATCATCACGTTATTAAATTCAACACAATGCCGCTAATATCTATGCATGAAGTTTCGTATGAAATTTAAGAAAATGTTTCAAGTTTTTTTTTTAACAACTACATGTTATAAAAAATTTTGTATTAAACATATTTCGTCAAATTAGGAACTAACTGTTTTCAATATGTCGCCCATTTCACATTGAAGTGTAATATTAATAGCACTGACCATCTCCGATTTTGCTCAAATTTTGTGCTAAAATTAATTTATTTTTTCAAAACCAAATCCAGAGTAGGAGATTTTGAGATTTTTTCGCGGACCCATAGCCATGCGATTGCTAAAATAGGGTATATTTTGAGGCAACGTTGCTCAGTCCATTTAAATGCGATTTTCGTAAATAGGGTATCATTGGAAATTTTATTTTGAGGGCAAAAACCAAAGTTTTGGAAAAATTGTAGTTACATGAACCATTATTAATTTCAAAATTTAATACCATGCCAGCAACAGGAGCTATAATTTTTTAATTTTCATTATTTTAATTTTTTTACGTTCCATTACCTTTCTAAAGATATGAAATGAAAATGTGTTCTTTGAGGATTCAGAAGTTATGGAGTATAAACTTTTTTAATGAATTCAACTAGCGATGATATTTATTGTGAAAAGACTACAATACATAGAGACTTAAAATTTTTTACGTAAATAATATAAATATAACTTTTCAAAGTACATTTTTTGTTTGTTTTTAAACGCATCTTCTCCTCACTAGGTGGCATAAAAATAGATCTTTTCAGCCGGTGTCAAGATATTTTGGTCCCAATTTATTTGTATTTGTATTTGTATTTATTTAATTACAATATGTTGACATTTAAGACTTAGTCTTTTACATGCCTCATTTATAGCATACATAACAACTTATCGGAAACAAAAAAATCAAAGTGCATATTAATAAGATTACGACAACCTTAACTACTATTATAAGGATTAGTTACAATTTTCCCCCGCTATGGGAATTAAAAGCGTTGAAAATGGCAGCATTTTTTAATAATTAACTTACTAATTCTAGTAAAAGTCGTAGCTACAAGTACTCTTATTAAAATGCACTTTGATTTTTTTGTTGCACTATGATTTGGATTTTTTTTTATATTATTGACACTGAGAATAAAAATATACTTTAAAATTAAACAAAAAATTGTAAAATAGAAATTTAACGCTTTTGCGTTTCTACAAAATAAAAATGAAAATAAGCGTATTAAATTTTCAACTATAAACTCATTTATTTTTTTATAATTTTCTCTTATTCTTTTTTTGCAATAACAAAAAAAAAATACGTCACTATCTGAGATTGAATTGAAAAATTATGTGCAGTAGAATCTTTGACAATAATTGCCAGACAATTGAGACCAAGGTGAGAAAAATCCTGATTTTACATTTGACTGTGTGAAAATATTTTTTTAATTGGTTTTACAAATAATGAACATTAGATGAAATAAAAACTAATTTATTATTTCAATATTTAAAATATTTCAATATTTTATCCGCAATAAAACGCAAACTTCATCGAATGAAGTTAAAATATGGTATTCGAAGGGGTTTTAGGGGATTTTTAGGGATTTTTGACATCAAATTACGAATAAATATTAATTACTAAGATAGCCCAATTAATATTTTTTCGTGAACATTTCTTCTGAAAACACTTAAACTCTATCTGCCACCCTTCTGGGGGTGGTGGTAAAAACAACAAAAAATAGAAAAAATGCATATTATAATTCATATAGAAACTAGTAAGGATTTATCTCTGGTTGAATTCCCCGGTTGGTTATCCCCGGAGTTAAAATACCTTTCTTTGAAGTCTTCAATGTTATATTATTTTGATGACGTCACTTTTATCGGTCGCAGTTTTTATCCAAATATTTCACATTTAAAACTCACAGTACTTTTTATTTATTAAAGTTTTTGTGTACATCATTAAGATGTTTGAACTTAATATTTTTGGAAGTTATTAAGGTTTTTCACAATTTATGGTATTTTTCACAATTATGATTACGTACTTTTGTATGGAAGGTGGGCGGAATTTTAAGGTTTTTTAAAATTTAAACATTGAGTGGATAGTTAAGATTTAAACTATGTAATTTGAAGCCATTGTAGCAATTTAGGGAGGTAGGTGTTGTTTTCATTCGATTTTTCCAAATTTCATACTTAAAGTGCATATTAATTGTTAAAGCTTATGTGCAAAATTTTAAGTCATTAGATTAATTTTTGAGGAATTGAAAAAGATTATACCGCTTTAATAAACTCTTTGTATGGGAGGTAGGCGTGATTTTGTAATGTTGGACGCGCGACTTTTATTTATACGTGGCTTACGCGTTTTATGCGAATTAAAAGTTATACGCGGTTATTATAATAATACGCGTTTATTATTTTTGCCAGCGCTTAAGAGCGCTACTGGCCAGTTTAAAAAAAAAGATTCCTTAGCGCCGTCACCCAAAGGTGCCTTCAGGCGCTTTAGAATAGAAATAAGTAGCAATTAGCTTAAAGCTCAAAACTTAAGTAATGTTATTTTAAGATTTTCTTCGGCTTATAAAGCCAAGTAACAGTATTTTTTAACTTAAACTAAATACAAAATTAAATATATATCTTATTTAATATAATTGTAACTAAATAGAACATTAGTTTATGTAGTCATTTTAGTGTAGTTATGTAAACATAAAGTGCAAGCGAGTAAGAATGTAAACAATAGTTATGTGTTTGTTTTTTTTGTTTGCTACATAAATGTGCTTAGGCTACATTTATAGAAATGTTAGTTTGTAGACTAGATCTTTATGTGTTAAATGTTTATAAATAATAATTGTATAGAACAAATGTGTTTAAGTTAGAGTTATAGAAATGTTTAGATTGAAGTGCACTACAATTTCTATTCGGCTTTTACAAATTTCATACGTCCAATATTTGAAGTCATTAGAGTCATTTTTGTAAGATTTAAAGAGATTTCACCATTTGGGTAACCTTACTTTGTATGGGCGGTAGCCGTGGTTTTCATTCGATTTTTCCAAATTTTATACTTAAAGTATATATTAACTGTTAAAGCGCAAAATTTGAAGTCATTAGATTAATTTTTGTGGAATTTAAAGAGATTTTACCGTTTTGGTAAACTCACTTTGTATGGGAAGTAGAGGTGATTTTTATTCGACTTTTACAAATTTCATACTTAAAGTTTATATTAAAAGTTAAAGCTTATGTGCGAAATTTAAAGGCATAAGATTAAAATTTATGGAATTCAAAGAGATTTTACCATTTTGGTTAAGTCACTTTGAATAGGAGGTATGCGTGGTTTTCATCCGATTTTAACAAATTTCATACTCAAAGTTTATATAAAAGGCTTAAGCTAAGGTGCAAAATTTCAGGTAATTAGATTAATTTTTGTTAATTTAAAGAGATTTTACGGTGTTGGTTAAGAAACTTTGTATGGATGATAGGCGTGGTTTTCATCTGATTTGACTAATTTTCAAGATTGACCTCCATTTTTGAATAAAAAGCTTATATATTGAATTTCACTACGATATCTATCAAATTAAGGCTGTTATCGTGATTACAGACGGACAGACGGACAGACGGACATGGCTAAATCGGCTCTGGAGGTGATGTTGATCAAGAATATATATACTTTTCTATACCTGTCACACCACCTTCTGTGCGTTACGGTCGGAGTGACTAAGTTAATATAATCTTTACGCGTACAGCGTGGGGATATTAAAAAAAAATGTCCAAACATTCGTAGATTAACAAATGATGGTTAGTTTTTTAAGGTTAAGATAAAAATGAAAATACTTGGATAATATAATAATAGGCGTCTTATCGCTTTTGATCGCTTTTATCAATTTCGTACTGAATACTGAAAAAAATAATTTTTTTGTAACTTTGATTTGAAAAATAAAATATGCAAATGGACATAAATCGATTTATCAACTTATCGTTTTGAACATTTTTGTCAGTTCTCTGTAGTTATACACACCGAAATTCAAAATGTGATCCTTGTAGGCTATCAACAACCTCCTGCGTCACCTGCGTATAACCGGGTATGCCGGTTGAGTCCATGCGACTGGCAACATTCACAGTATTGCCCCAAATATCGTATTGCGGCTTACGTGCTCCGATGACACCAGCTACCACTGGACCAATATTGATGCCTTAAACAACAGTAAAATGAGTCATTTCTAATGTTTAACCAGTAAAAAAGATTCTGCTTCTGTTCACACACTTACCTACACGCAGCATAAAATTGTTGTAAGAATGACTGTTTATCTCTTGCAAGGACAAACGCATGGCCTTTACATACTCCACCAAGCCAGTCATATGTCGTCGCACCGAGTTCGAATCATTGGCGTTTATCTTGTAATCTAAGAATTTGAAATATTGTTTGTAATTTTTGTCAGTTTTTGAAATGAAATCTTTTGCTAGCGCAGATGTACCTGGTATTAAGCCCACCACAGCCATGTATGTGCTGCCCACAGTTTTGATTTTATCGATGCCTTGAAAACGCTCCTCCTTCAAAAGCTAAACAAGCACAAAATATCGAGACTTTATCAGTGATTTATTTCTTTTCTACATATCTCTAATGTACCTCATCAAAATCTGCTATGATCTCATTAAGTAAACGTAGACATTCTAGCCCCTGATCGGATCCATCCATTTCCGTATAGAACTCATGAAAATTTGGAACTGAAGCAAATATCACGCCTACCTTTGCGTAGCTCTGATGATACAATTCCTGTGAAGGGTTACCCTAAAATAGTTAGCAAGACCAGAACTTCTAAAATGATTAACTAGCTCAAGGGATTGTTGGCCACAGAGATACAAGTACCGTTACATAACGTCAAATAACGTTTGGATACAAAAAAAAAAAGAAAACATTCAGAAGAGAGGTAGCGAGATAGAGAAAGAGAGAGAGAGACATATAAAGTGTGCTTGTGTGCAATAGAGAAAAATTTGCGCAGTTGAGGTTGTTGGTAGTGTGTTTTGAAAAAGTAAATGCAACTCTTTTATAAAGTAACGCATTTTTGTTTTGTAGAAAAAAGTTCGTTAGTGCTCGTATTTTTTTAAAAATAAAAAATTATAGCTACTTCTATAAGTTTAAAATGAGTACAAAAAAATAAAATAATTTAAAAAAATGATTTATTTATGCTCCACGAAATAAGGCCTCAAAATAAAAATTAATTACTATAGGCTTTATTTTCTTCCAAATTGAACAATTTACTAATATAAGAAGTAAGAAAACTTTAAATTATATGCCTTTGACATAGTTGCTTTGTTCACAAACCTAGAGTAAAATTTTATTTAGAACTATGTTTGTAGACTATTCTAGCCATATAGAACACATTTTTATTGTATCTTTTAAAATTCTTTAAAGATATAGGAGGCTTTTCATAGTGACTGGTGGGACAGTTTACTCCAGAATCCCTTATGTTTAGACCTGTAACTTTGTATTTTGATGTAATATTATCAAATAGATATTTTACAATAGATTATGAACCATCTTATAAGACTATTACCGAAAAAAGAACTCATATAAATATTTTGGTGATATTTCATTGGTTAAAGGAGTATGACTGGTGGGATAGTCAAAAATACCACACCTCCGCCTTCTGCACTATCAATCGAGATTTTAGCCCATAGACATTATACATAGACAGAGTCTTTTACTATGCTATGAAATGATTAAATAGACTTTAACAGGAACTAAAACTTAGCACCAAGATTAGTTTCTACAAGAAAATATAGAAAGAAGAAATTGTGATTTGTGGGACATCGTGAGACTGGTGGGAAAAAAAATTGTACGACTCTTTTACACAGGCCCGTAGCTAGTATGGTGCTAGGGCAGGCTTAGCCTGCCCTAGAATCCGTTGAGCCTGCCCTAGCCAAATTTCCGTATGCTTTTACAACTGCCCTCTTTTGTCAGTCATTGCCAATAACAGCTGGCAAAAAATTGTAAAGAAAGTTAATTTTTGGTGAAAATTTATAGAATGTTGTTATTTTAATTGTTTTCAAGATTTTTTGAGCGAGTTTTTTAGATAATTTATTATTTTAAGTGTTTTAAACTAAATATACACAAAAAAAAATTGCAGTCGTTTTTCCAGGTTTTGTGTCTCCCAGTTTGCTGTTCTGATTAGGAAAAGCACTTGCAACTACTGAGGATGAATGGGGAGGATTTTGAAATTATATTATGATTCAAGCGCCAGCTGACTGCATTTCGGATTTTTCAACTTTAAGCGGCTGTACCAGGTCAGCAGTCTTCACTTATTCCTGTAATCTAAATACTTTGCGTTCATTCTCAAATAGTTATACATAATTTCCCCAATCTACTAATAATAATTAGTCTAATTAGTCTAACTAAAACTACTAATTGGGAGCATAAAAATTTGGAAAGGCTGAAAGGAAAATAATGGATGTTGCAGACATAGCTTGCGATTGAATGAGGTACTTTTGCTCAAAAACAATTAAAATAACAAGGTTTTATGTCACGCGAAACTCAGTAGTAGAACAATCACTTGGTGAGAGAAGTGAATATTCTATTGAAATTAAGCCGGCTTACTTTGATATCGTTGATAATATTATATTCAAATTAAAAAAGCGTTTCACCAAAAATGATCGTATATTGTTGGCATTGTCATAAGCTCACGAAATGAAGCCGGCTAGTTTGAAAATATTATGTTCTGTAGGCTTAAAAATACCCTCTGATGCCGAGATGTCTGTCGCAAAGAAATATCTGGACAAAAAAGGGATGAGCATCAGAAAACATCACCAAATTGAATCAGTTTTGATACGTTGAATGAATTGTATCCAATGCGCGTTGCGTTTCCTGATACTTATAATTTGTTTTTTGCAATCGAAACATTCGGCAACAGTACGGCGGTATTGCGGCGGTACGGTGGAAGCATCATTTTCCCGTGTAAACCAAATCAACAGAGTTCAAAGATTATCTTCGAAAATTTAATGAGAAACTAAGACGATTGCCTTTGTATTAACAGCAGAGCTGTGACTATAGTGGAAATCAATATAATACATTAGAAATTCGCTTTCAAACATTGAACTTATTTATGTTATATTTAAAGCATTAGTACTTTGTTCAGTTTCATGTGAAATTCCACTCAAATCTCCATACAAAAAGTGACAGCTGCGAAACAAATGTGGAAATTTTCACAAAATGTTCGTCAGAGTAGTACTCTGTTCCGTTGCGTGAAATTATCGCAACATGTTTCTGAGCAACAAACAATTTAATTGTACTGCCTATTTATTTTGAAGTGAAAAGAGAGATATCATATGAAATCTTCCAACTTATTTTCTGAGTCTCTCTGAGAAACGTTGCCATAGAAATTCCTCGCAACAAACTTTAAGTCAGAAATTTCACGCGACAGAGAAATAGATGTTGCCAGCGAAGTTTCACGCAAGCGAACAGAGTACTAGGCTTTATATGTTAATATACTTAACTTTTTTTTTTACTAAAATATACATTTGAACAATAAACTCAGAAAACACTGGAGGCTCAGCCTGCCCGGCTCTTATTTTCTGGCTACGGGCCTGTTTTTCGGCTACCAATATTTTTTTTACATTTTCGGAACGTATAACATCGTTTAAATATTCTCAGAAAGTTTTATGTTAGTTTAATAAAAATTGCTGTAGTTATAAGAACAAACGTCCGAAGAAAACTATCTGTACCTTACTACTTCTAAAACTTTAAATGCGTTTTTCTTGAAAAGTGCTGCTTGATACCGGTGGAGAGAATCTCTCGAAAGCTATGCTAAGGATCGTTTCCAAATTTTATGCACTTGTTAAGCAAATACAATTGGTACTTTGAATCGTTCCAATTTTATTTTAGAGAAATACTGTTTTTGTATAACCTAAAACAAATGACGGTTTTTCAACTACCATTTTAATGAAACCAAAGTTTTTCCAAAATCTTCGATTAAAAGCTTAAAAAGCTTCAGCAAAACTGAAATATTTTTTTTGATTAGATGAATAAGCTCCGAAAAATCGTGCTTCACTAAACTACTGATTAACGCTAAAATAATGATAATTTGTTAATCAAAAAATCAAAACATTTTCTGCAAAAATTAAAATAATAATAATGTTAAAAAAATATTACCATAAATAAACAGTCTCTTTAAAATAAACCTTTTAATGCAGTTTTAAGCTACAAGTCAGTATGTTTGTTTTTTGACATAACCAATAACCAAAATAATGCAAGAAATGCATTAAAAGCAGCGTAGAAATCTGAACGTGGCACTTGGCGCCATCCAATGCGAATAATTAATAAATTTTTAAAATTGAATGTGAATTCAATTTTATTTATGAATCAATTTTGCATTCATTGACTGGATTCTAATTTCATTATTTACTGATTTACATTTTTGTAAATTAAATCAAATTGAATGCATTCCTTTACACAGCTGTAATGCAGAAATGCAACATAGCTTACTTTCAGTTTTTTATTTTTTCTCGGACAAAAAATATTTAATATTCAAATTAATTGAAAATTTAAGTTTTTATGTTCCAAATAAGATCGTTTTTTTCAAACCGAAAGCTTAATTAAATTCTGAGAAATTTAATTTTTTTTAAAAAATTCTATTTTTAATAGACGGATAACTAACATACATTGTTAGGCTCATATTTGTCGTAGTTACGTCCTTTTTAAGTATGTAAAGTTACATACATAAGTTTTTTAAAAAATATTCAACGAAAAATGCTAAAAACTGAAATGAAAAAATTGTAAAAGTTGAAACACCCAAAATAATATTCAATTATGATTTCACAGTGCAACACGAAAAAAATAACCATATACGGACACCACTACGTCATAAAAGACCAAAAAAAAGACCCCTGTCTCCCAGTTTTGCCCGTAGTCCTCCAGGTTTTTTTTTATGGGCCCCCAAAGATGTGAGCCTCGGTGTCATTTTTGCAAAAAAATTATCATCGTCTCAAGCTCATATCTTGCAAACCGTTCGGAATTTTCATTTACACTCTGAGGCAAAGTTGTAGCTCTTGTCATAAAGAACAAAAATTGTGAAAATTTAAAATAAATAAAAACATCATCTTCAAGGTTAAAATCGCAAAAATTTTTAAAAAATGAGCGAAAAATGGCTCAAAAAGCGTTTTTTTAATTTTCCGCTTTTACGAACAAATTTACTTTATGAAAAATGCGCCAATTTTCTTTGGCCTGGTAGGGCTTACAGAGCTGATTAAAACCCAAATTTTTTTTTAGGAGGCCGATGCAACTTCTTGAGATATAGGCCTTTATAGCTTGAGTATATAATTGCTTATATCTCACCCATTTCTTATCCGATCTGGTTGAGATGGGTATCGTTGAGAAGACCTTTGAATACTCTATAAATCTGTATATAAATATGTTTATTTTTATTAACTCATTGGGGAAAATTAAGAAAAAAGATATTTTAACCTCACTTTTTTAATAAAAATCTGGTTTTCTCAAAAAACAGCCTTAGTAAAAAAAAAACAATTAAAGTATAAGAAAAGAAGCGATTTCTTAAAAAAAAAGTTGATTTCAAAACTTTGAACGTAAATAATTGTCAGTCAGGAGGTCGAGTGTGTGAGTGCACTGTACCTTCACTGATAGTATGTGCATTCTAATAAAAATTTTCAAGCTGGTGGGTGAGTTCCCGTGCCCAAACTGTCAAACAACTACCTGGAAGCAAACATCTGCATTGAATTCACATAAAAACAACGCAAAATATAAAAAAAATACCTGGAAACACATTTTAGCTCTTGTCATAAAGATGAAATTGTGAACATATAAAATAAAAAAACTTCTATCAAAAAACTACCTGGAAGCAGACATCTGCATTGAATTCACATTGTAGCTCTTGTCATGTTTAATGTCTTGTATGTTTAATTAACGCTCAAAAATGAAATATGCTTGGCCAGAACCATGTGTTTGTCCAAGGGTTAACACCGTTTAGGTAGCGCTTAGGTATCACGCGATCACGCACCAAACGCAGCAGCACAGGCAATGCAGTAAGCTCAGCACACGCAACAAGGGACGCAGCACACAATATAAAAGCGACACGACGCTCACATCGAGGCATTACACAGCGCGACGTCAACGAGAGCTCAGCGGTGAAAGTTTTAAAGTGAAAGTAAAAAAAGTGAAAGTGCTGCAGCATAATTCGACAATTTAGATCCACAACTTAAGAGAGTGCGATTTGCAAGTCCAGGGCCATCAATATTATAAACATAATACGAATATTTTTTTTTTATAATTTTTGTAATAGATAGCATAGTATTGTAGTGTCATCCCTGCTGAGACTACTAATCCCTATAACACTGAATTATTATTACTAAATATCTATGCTACTACTCTTTGTTACAACCCTAACTCTAAATGTCAACCCATACCACCTAAGAACTAAGATTAATAAAATCAGTGATAGTATAACAAAGAAACCTGCAACATGCCTTTTCACTTGAAATTAAAAAAATTTCGGGAAATTTTTCACTTTTGCGGCTACCTAAGCGCTACCTAAACGGTGTTAAGAATCATTCCTAGGAAAATCATATGTTACAGATAGTTGTATATTGAAATCTTAGGTTCATTTTTGTAGTTGATTATTTCTTTGAATTTTGAACGGTTTGCTACCTATGGACCTGAACAGGGGAAAAAGGTAAAAAAAATTTAATTTTTTAAAGTTTTTTGCGATTTTGTCCTTGAAGATGAAGTTTTTTTTTTATATATGTTCACAATTTTTGTTCTTTATGACAAGAGCTACAACTTTGCCTCGGAGAGTAAATCAAAATTTCAAACGGTTTGCAAGATATGAGCTTGAGAAAATGATCATTTTTTTGCAAAAATTACACCGAGGCCCCACATCTTTGGTGGCTCATAAAAAAACCTGGAGGACTTTGGGCAAAACTGGGAGACAGGGGTCTTTTTTTTGGTCTTTTATCACGTAGTGATGGCCGTACATGGTTATTTTGCGATGACTTAAAAAACAACAAATAGGCGATAACAACAAATAGGCGGACTTAATCAGAAAATTATAGCCAAAAGTCTATTTTTTTAAAGTTTTAAGTTAACTAATTTTTACGATTTTTGCCCTAAATTTTATTTTATTGCGCTGGCCTACTAGGTTAATAAAAATGTTTTTAAACTTCGTCGTAGAGGTTAAGGTTAAAGGTTGGTTGTAAGAAAATGTTCCTTGGAAAACTGAACTATAATTTTTATTGTACAAGTATTGTTTACAGCAAATGCACAAAGCCAATTTTGAATTACTTTATGTTATGTAAAAAGTCTATCACCTGCTGAAATATTCGCGGAAGAAATTTCAATGCATAGTTTTAGGGAGTTTTTAAATCAAGTTTTCAATTTTTCTCCATTATTGTACATTGAAGACAAAACTAAAAGAAGAAGTTTAAAGAGTCCTAAGAGTTTAAGGAGTAGTAAAAGTTTCAAAGGAACTTTTTTGTAGAATAATTTAACGCCAGCTTTTAGCCCAACTTTTAACACAAGGTTTTTTCGCTTCCAGACTCTTTGGGTCCTGTGAAAAAATTTAATATTTTTTTTTTAATTAAACCTATATAACACATCCACCTCACAACACATTGGCGTTGGATTAGAGTTGAAAGGTTTTTTTATTCCAATACACAATACGGATATGCCTGAATCGAGTTTCTTTAGTTGGAGTTGGCATATTTTTCTTTAAAAAAATTTAATATAAAGAAACATTGAGTCTGGCAATATGACAAAGAAAAACAGAAAACTTGCTGAAAGTCTTACATGTCAATGAATCGACCTGCGGCACATTTTCACAGAGAGAGCAAGACAGCGGTAGTAAAAACCAGGGCTGCAGAGTTTGACCAAACAATTTCGACTCGACTCCAACTCTTCAAAATATTGAAGCTCCGACTCCGACCAAATAATTAAAAAAAAATTTTATTTAAATTTTTAATAAAAATTTTTAATATTTTTTAATAACACTGACATGAGTAATGTTTTCCGTCCGGTGTAATTGTAAAATTGTCAAAAACTGCTGACTTTATCGACATTTTTTTTGGCCATTTTCCTAACCGTTAATACAAAACAATGCTTAAGTTCCGGTTTCAAGCTATCACTGACATTTCAGTCATGATAGCTGTAGTGTTTCATTTTTAATGCGTAGTCGATAATTTCACAGGGTGAACCAAATTTAAAAAAATACTCCTTTTATACTGTTTATACTGTTTTTACTCCTTTTATACTGTTTTAAGCTAAATTTACAAAATTATGCGAAATATTATTTATTTTTCATAATTGTTTTGCCGGAGTCGATGCATTTTTCCCGACTCCAATTCCGACTCCTTTGCACAAGAATTCCTAAAAACTCCGACTCCTCGACTCCGACTCTGCAGCACTGGTAAAAACTTGCTGAAGGTTGTCAGTGAATACGCCTAAGGAGGTGGTTAGAATTTTTATGAAATCGATTTTTATGAAATCAATATTTATGAAATCGATTGTTTTTTTTTATATTTCAAAAGAATAAAAATTAAAATAAACTGGGCAATTCAGCCTATGGAAGGATTTTGACCTAGCTTCTATTGATGAATGGTGTTGCGCGTATTATTAAATGTTTGATCTCAAATGATCGAAAACGGGACCTACGTGTTTTTTATGCCGACTCCGAACGGCTTATGTTCTCAAGAAGCTTTACGTGGCAATTTTCACTCTCTGAGGTTTGCCATTGTCTGCAGAGAGGTGACGACCGAACAGTAAAATTCATTGAATCGAAAAACATTCTGACTGAGCTGTGATTTGAACCGGGGCTGCCGCGGTTCCTTAGCTTAGGGGCCACACGCTCTACCCATTAGTCGCTAAAGTAGTTATAGTCTTTCAAAAATATATTGTTAAATTTTTATGGAAACCGACGGTATTTCCGCTTCGAAAGCCGTTCTACACTTCACTCTCTTTACACTCATTTATCTCAAAACTACTTTTTTCGGCAATATGTTGTAGATAAAATTAAAACTATTCAGAGGACTCATATGAAATATGCGATGCACATCAGTAGCTATCGCTGGAACTAGAATCAAAGTTTTATTTAAAAAAAATCCTATAACCGGGAACCGCTAATAACCGGTTAAAAAACCTGTTTTTAGTTGTTCTGTCAATTTTCAATATTTTTTGTTTGTTTTTCTAGTCTCAGCCATAACTGCACTCATAGTAATTAGGGCTAGGAATCTTATGCACTGATATCTAAAAATATAAATGGTTAAGTTATCTTTACGAATAATGAAATTTCTTCTAAAATTGCATTCAAATGTTGGTGCATATTTTTGCTTGGCTTAGCATATTTTACATAAAAATATGATTTAAATAAAATTTTAAAATAAATGCAAGTGATTTCTGCATATTTTTGCTATTTTTGATTGCAACATTTTAATTTTGGTGCGACATCTTTTTGTTGTTTTTTTAAATTAATGATATATGTATTTTACTAATGCACATAACTCCGTGAGTGGCGGCATGGGCACTAACGACAGGAGTGAGCTCCTTTTTGATTACTTATTGAGTAAAAACCTACAAATCGTATGAGAAAATTAGAAAATGAATTCGCGTCCTTGAAACCTTTACCGATTGACATGCGCTTTACAGAGGCTCTTTCTAAGGTCAAGTGGAAGTGCTAAAGCCGCGGACATCTGTCAAAATAAAAAATATATATTTTTTGGACACCCTACTATATATATAAAATAGGAGTGAAGAACCCACCTTTATTATAAAAAATAGAAGCGAAGTTCTGGACATAGCCTTAACCTCAGAGTTCATATTGGACAAAATTGGCGGTTGAAGGGTGTCAAATTAACACTCCTACTCTGACCACCGCTACATTGAGTATAATTTACATAATACGTTTCCCAAAATAATACCCCCGACTAACATTCAGAAGACTAACTGGGGATAATTTAAAAGGGCTTTGGCAAAACATTTGCCATCAGGTCCAATTGACAAACCTAAATCTGCAGCGTATCTAATGTAATTAACAAAGCAATGAATTGCTTTCTTGCTTCCTCATGTCTTAATAGGACAACAAGGGGGAAGCTAAGACCAAAGTGGTGGTGCTCCGTACTGGATGGGCTGAGAAATGAATGAAGAAGGCTCTTTAACGCAGCTAAGCTATCGAGAGCTGAGCTTGATTGGGTAGCCTACAAGATATCCCTTAAAAATTTCAAAACTGAAACCAGAAAAGCAAAAAGATCCTCTTATAATCAATTCTGTGAAGGAATTGAAGAAATTTCAGAGGCTTCTGGGCTGCGTAAGATTCCTGCTAGCACACCATGTACACCCGACTATCTCAAAAGGTCGGATGGAACATGGACAATGGTAACAATGTCTGTTGAGGAGTCTCTCAACCTTCTATTAGATACGCACTTCCCTGGTAGTAGCCTAATGGTGCACAACTGCCTAGTCTTAGCTTTTCTACGCAGGACACTGAAGGCATAGTCTCCGATAGGAAAATTTTATGCAGATAAATAGCTTCAAGCCCTATAAATCACCAGGGCCTGATGGTGTTTACCCTGTAGAAATACAAGAAGCTGCGAAATATTTTTTTGCCTTGGCTTCGTATGATTTTCAATGGCTGCATAAGCCTGACTCATATTGCCAACTCTTGGAATAAAGCAAGAGTGGTCTTTATACCTAAAGCAGGGAAGACATCACATACCACTCCTAAATATTTTATGCTTATAAATCTAACGTCATTCCTCTTGAAGATGTTAGAACGGCTTTTAGATATGAGTCTACGCAGCAATATCGAATCTGATCTCTTATCGGCATCACAGCATGTATATAGCAAGGGATGGTGCGTGGAAACGGCTTTACACTCACTGGTCGGGACCAGCGAAAGATCCTTATTGCATAATGAATTCCCTTTAGTTGCTGTCCTAGACATAGAGCAATCTTTCGTATAGATTATCACGGCACAATCTATACGACTGGAGTTGCGTAGGTTAGATGTGAATGGCATCATTACTGATCTCAATGATAAGCGTCTCAACTTCCGAGTAATCTTATCAGACCTAGATGCGTATAGCGCTGTATGATTGGTGAAAAGAGGTACGCCACAAGACGGTGTGCTATCTCCACTCCTCTAGAATCTGGTAGTGAACAATGTACAGCTGTCTCTAGAGAGATTGAGATGATCTAGCAATCGCAGTAATGGGCAAATTTTCTACTACCCTAAGTGACGTTATGCAAAGAGCTCTTTAGAAACTCGAGCAATGGGCCGAACCATGTGTTCTCGGAGTAAATACGGCCAAAACAGAACTGGTCCTTTTCACAGGAAACACAAAATTCCGTCCCTCACACCAATCATGCTAAATGGGTTTGCACTGTCCTTTTCGGAAAGTGCAAAATATAGGGAACTCATTTTTGATAGGAAGCTGAGCAGGAAACTTAATATTACTGAGCGTACGAAGAAGGCGACAGTTGCGCTGTGCACCAGCAAAAAAAGCTATAAAGACAAGATGGAGTTTTCCCCCAAATATTGTTCACTGGCTATATACATGGTTCATTACACCTATACTATTATATGGAGCAACGATATGGTGGACAGCCCTGGACAAGAAACCAGCTCCAAAAAGTCCACAGAATCTATTTGCATCAGCGAGCAAATCAGCGGTGCTCTCAGAACAACACCGACTGCGGCTTTAGAAACCTAAATTCACCTCCTACCGCTCGATTTTGTTGCCAGGCAAACAGCAGCTTCCTCAGCGGTCAGACAGAGATAAACTGGAGTATGAGATAACCTTGGAACAAGACACGCATCCATACTCTATAAATTCAACTTTATTCCACCAAGGACTGATTACTGCAAAGCACTGCTTTCCTTTGATGGAAACTACGGCACTTTTATTCCACCGAGGGCTTATAGGAATAAAGGTGCACCGTGGATACCAGGGTATCGAGACTTCTATACAGATGGGTCAAAATTAAATGACAAGGTCGAGTATGGGGTCTACTCAAAAGAATTAGAGGTATCCTTGGTTCGTAGGTAGCCTGATCACTGTAGTGTCTTCCAAGCCGAAATGATGGCAATTAAGGAAATTGCAACATGGATCTCAGAGAATGTCATCTCTAAACGAGAAATATACATTTTCTCGGACATACAATCCGCGATCAAAACAATGGAGCAAGTATCCATCAACTCTAAATTAGCCAAATAATGCAGTTTTGCATTAGGTGAAATGTCAACATTTTTAACATTAGATTAATATGGATATTTGGGCATTAGGCAAACTTGGAAATGAACAAGCAGACGAGCTTGCTAGGAAAGGTACATCGGTGACTTTAATGGTTCGGATCTCACCAAGCATCCCGATGGCAACTGTCAAACTGCTGCTTAATGAGTACAACATATCTAAAGTCAAGATGGGCTCAACTCTCAACGCGCAGAACAACAAGGCTGGTCGACTCTAGACCTAAAGCGATCGAAAGCCCTCCTCTCGTTGGGAAGACTAGAGGTAGTGACGCTAGTGGCCGTTACCACAGGGCACTGCTTTAAAGGCAGACATGCCTCCAGACTGGGAGTCATCACAAATGACTTCTGCAGAAGCTGCAGGGATGAGGAGTGTTCTATTCATTTGACCTCGTCGCCAATGTTCTATTCACGTTATTAAATAAGTTGTACTCCAGCGAAATGTGAGCTAAAATTAAGAGCCGTTTATTCAAGTATTACAATTAGAGCTTATAACTAGTTGAGAGCGACCAATATGAGAGCAATACATTAACAGATAACAAGGAGTAGGAAAAAACCATATACAACCTTCTATGTTCCTGTCCCGCGCTCGCTGAAAGAAGTCATAAATATCTGGGGTTGTTCTTCTTTTTCGAGCTTGACGACCTGTCAAGGACAAGCGTCAAACGTCTAATAAGCTTTACCAAAAGCTCAATGTAGTTCCATTCGGACTGAAAGTCAAGTGTGCAGCGGTATTACAATGGACCTTATGGGAAACGTACAGAGGCTACCGTCTCAACCTAACCTATATGTATTTTAAAATAAATTGTTTTATTTTTTTTGTTAAATTACATGAAATATTCATTTTTGTACCGATAATAATATATTAGAAAAATATTTTTAATTGCATATTTTACCTGTTTTTAACGCATATTTTAGAGTTTTAAGTGCATGAGATTCCTAGCCCTAGTGACAAATAATACTGTTGTTTTTTATTTTTCAGATAAATAGAAAAGTCAACATTCCTGCTCTTAAATTCTTGATAAAATAACTAATAAAAAAAATTATCTCGGTGCCAACGGGATCTGAGATACCTGTCTTAGAAATAAAGTATTTCAATAGGTAACTCAAAAATAGTCAAACTTAATAAAAGTGAAAGTTTTTATACAAAAAAAAAAATACTTTTATCATACACTGTATAAAACAACAGCATGCAAATATTTGCAAATGATATATTCACCATGTTACTCCGGAATTGATTATCAAGAAAGTGTGCAGCCACATGAGCGGGCAGCAAATTATGTAAAATTCGTTTGTTCGACTCCTGCAGAACATCCATTTCCTTCTTTTCCTGCGATGCCTGCAACTGCCACAGAAAGTCCAAGCGCGCTGTCCACTCAACGAGACGTCCGTGCACCAATATGGCAATCATAAAAATGATGATGCGCGCCAATGATATCAAATGAAGCGGAATGGATGCGCTGTACGGATGGTTTGCCAAAAGCAAACACAGGCAGTCCCCATGCAAAAGAAAGAGCGAGAGAGAGAGAGATAGGGGTAGAGGGAGACAAAAAGAGAGTGAAAACATTTTATTAGAACGCTATTGACACAGAAACACGCTTCCAACCTGAGGTGATGGCAAAGCTATCACTTCGGTAGGTTACAAAGGATTAAGTGGTGCATAAAGTTAGTTGAATGAAAACTTATTCCAACTACGTTAATTCAATTAGTGCAAAAAATAAAACAAAAAATCAATAAATTGAAAAAATAGTGTTTTTTGTTGTTGTTTTTATGGTAGGCTATTTTATGGGTTATACTTACTTCACTCTGCTGTCGTAGCACTCAAAAATGTTCACGTGTGACAACTCAATGAATAAACCGTAAACTGTTCCCATCATGATAATCAAGAGCGATTTGAAGATAATGGGAAGTCTGAAAAAGAGGATATAAAAGCAAATTCAAGGTTAATTTTTATTTAATTTATATATAACTAGCAAATGTACCCGGCTTTTCCCGGGCAGTATTTTATTATCAATTTAAATGAAAATTGTCCCGCAGTGAAGAGCAACTTTTTACGGAGGTGAAAGGTAATATTGAGCTGAGCAAAAAATCGTACGGGAGCGGGGTCTATTTTCCCAGTTTAAGGAATAACAGGATTAATTAGTATTTCATGACTTTGATGCACATTATTTTACTTAGCAGAAAAACTAACTCACGGAAAACTTATTATAAGAGTTCATTGAATTGACCTTTCTAACAGTGTCAACGAACACACCCGATTTATGCATTGCCAAGCTGTGCTCGTGTGAAGATGAAATCAATCCGTTGAAACTACTAAATTTCAAGTTTGAGCACATTTTTATCAGAATTTTGCGTAACAAATCAAATTTGTTTTTATAAAAACTTTTGTAATTTATTCAATTTTCTTTTCAAAGAAAATATAAGCATATCTTTAAAAATAAGAAACTAATTGGTACTTCAAAAATGTAACTTAATTGAAAGCATGTTAAGTTTTTCAATTTATGAAATTAGTTGGAAAACATATTCATTCAGTACATTTTAATGATATGTTCATTACATTTTATTGAAATTTCGAAAGGAAATTACTCATTTAAAGTGCTGTAGCAAAAGGATGATATTTTTCGGTTTCCATAAAAATCTACCCGGTACTTTTGGAGTTAACTGGTTAATTTGCTCTTTAATTTTGTATAATAGTATTGATAAAGATAAAGATAATTTCAGGATCCACCCAGTGTTCCATATGGATTCGTTTCGAATTCGCGATGGACTCGCTTATTCGCATATTTTATCCGAAACTGATTTCTTTTCGTAAGAAATTTCTCTCAAAAACGCGAATACCTTTTTCCATTTTTCGGATTCGTCTCGGACTCGGAACGAACTTAATGTATTTAATGTAGTCCATTTCGGACTCTTTTTTTCGAATCGAGACGGACTTTCTTTTTTTAAATAATACAAATTCGTGATAGACTATTTTTTAAAATATTTGATATAAAAATATATAAGGGCAATTAAAAGTCTTGTGCATTTAAGACTGCAAATTTGTGCAATTGTAAAAAATTTGCCACCAATTGTGAACGGCCTCTTTCGGTTTAATTTAATAAAATTCACAGCTGATCGATGAAAAGCAAAATTTTTTTATTGGAAATTGTGCTTAAACAAATTCAGTCGAAAAAAAGCTTGAAGACTTTACTTATTTTCCATTTCAGTTCTTTTTCAGTTTTTATTTTTACAACTATCAGCTGTCAGTGTGCATTTCAGTATTGCATAAGTATAGTAAATATAAACTATGGGTTTTTAGTGTTGTTTATTTGCAATAGCGTAGTAAATGCATCCCTACGTATATTTTGTTAGTGTGGAATAAAAATATACTCTACCATTTTGCAAATGCTATGATGCAAGACCATTTGCACAGGATTGTGAACAGCCCTTTAATGTTAACTATACACAAGCTTCAAGCATTAAAATTTAAAAACTTCTTGTACGAAATCAAATGTAAATCGAAACAATCAAAAAAATTTTTTGTAATAATATTTATAAGATAACACAGTACGACAGTGGTTGGCACACATGAGAAATGTTAACAGAATATGAAAAAAGACTTAAAATAAAGAAAAACGTGTCTGGGCGTTTTGCTGTAACACGTCAGAATTTCGAGAAAATCGATTTTTAAGCTTCGAAGGACCGTGGAGGTTCACTTGTTATGTAATACTATTATAAAAATTTCTATAAAACAGAATGGGTGAACCGATTTTAATGCTTGAGCCAGTTTTGAAAAGGGAATTAAATTTGGATTTTTTTTTCATTAAAAAAACAATTTTTTCTCCGCTAGATGGCACTTTAATTTTCATGTAAAGTTAAAAAATAACCAAAAATGTACGAAATTCATTAAAAATACAATGTTTTTAATTTGAAATCCAATATCTAAAGTAGAATGTGCTTTGCTAGCACATACATTTACACTACATTACATTTTTGGCTATTTTTTAACTTTACATGAAACTTAAAGCGCGATCTAGCGGAGAAAAAATTAAATCCATATTTAATTCCCTTTTCAAAACTGGCTCAAGCATTAAAATCGGTTCACCCATTCTGTTTTTATAGAAATTTTATAATAGTATTACATTACAAGTGAACCTCCACGCTTCTTCGAAGCTTAAAAATCGATTTTCGCAAAATTCTGACGTGCTACAGCAAAACGCCGATACACGTATTTCTTTATTTTAAGCTTTTTTTCATATTCTGTTAACATTTCTCACGAGTATTCAAAAAAATTTGATTATGTCGTATTGTGTAATAGTAGAGGCTAGCTTCAATGGTTAATATATACATTATCAAACATACGAGTACAATGTTGATATCCCTTATCTACTTAAAAAAAAGAAAGATTTGATAACAACTCTAAAACGGTCTTTTATGTAAAAGTTCTGACTATTATTTTGACGGATTTGTAACAGGTTTGAAAAGGCTCACTTGAAACATAAAAGAGCGAATTCCGTACTGACGGACTCGAAATATGTTCGAAACGGATCCGCATCCGTTTTTGTTTAAACACATTGGGCAAAAGCAATAATCGCTTAAGTCGTCTTAAGGTACTATTACAGTGTGCAAAAAATTAAAAAACAATTTTTTTCGTCAGAATATGGTTCTTTAAGGTCCTAAGAATACGTATACAAAATTTTAGAAAAAAATATCAAATAGAAAAAAGTTGTAACATATATTATATTCGTATGTCGCGTGGTATTCAAGAACCTTTAAATCTTTAATCACGTTTTTCTCGAAACAAGGTTTTTCGAATCGGCTTCTAAGATATCTTAGTTCTACTTGATAGATTTCGATGAACCTTGATTCATTAAAAAGCATTGAAAAGCTTTTGCTACATATGCTTTTTGTTTTTGTAAAAGCTGTTTATTGTGCATTTGCAACGATGCAACAAGATCGTGAATTGCCCTATTGTGATCCTTATAGACTCTGTTAAGCACTAAAACATGTTTTAGGCGTGTACGATTGACCTTATATCTTTACTTCTAAGGCAGGTATTAGCTTAATTTACAAACAGTTTCAAAGAAAATTGACTGTTCTTTTAGCAACAATAAAAATTAACTTTACTAAGTTAATGCTTAACTTGGTTTGAAAAAATTACTTACACTTTTGTAAAAATTTTAAATTTTTTCGATTTTAACCACCCTGTTTTTAGAAGTTAGAGTTTTTCAAAACTGATTATATTTTCTGAATTCTTATTTAAATGCTCTATAATTAAATTGCGTAAAAAAATTGCAAAAAACAATTACAGGTTTGCAGATATTATGCTTTAAAATATGAATTTACGAAAAATGTGTCAATTTAAAGCACAGGAGCAAAAAACAAACTTTTACGCAGTGTACAAACACAGCGAACCGATTACTACTTCGTGTGCAAAAAAGCAAAAGCATACGACGCCCGCGTGTTATGGGAAAACATAAGCTGATGACCACTGTTTTAAATGCTTGCCTAGTGATTGCCCCCCGAAGATCGGGTGGGTTGCATATAAGTTTAAGGAATCTTATCATCAGTTTAAGGACAGGTTTGAATAAAAACCTTTCGATGTTCTTCTTTTAAGAGTCTAGAACTGGGTTTCTGTTTAACAATCTAATTTAAGTCACTTTTCATTGCTTAATTAAAATTTACTTAATATTGCAAGTTGACAGTGATAACACTTTAACCCATAGTACAACCGTGTTACAGAATTGTAACTGGCCGAATAATATAAGATACCAAGAAACAACTAACTACATGGCTTAATTCGACTTATGATATAACTTAGTCATTTGACGAACGATTTTCCCATTCGCGAAGATAAAATGACACGATTCCGATTTCTGGGTCGCCGAAATTTAAAAGTATTTTTTGGGGCTCCACGAAATAGACCCTAATGAAATAAGTCCTAACGAAAATGAAATAAGCCCCAAACGTAAAAAATTAAGGAATGCCCAAATGCAATGAAATAACACCCAAATGGCAAATAAAATAAGTCCCAAAATTTGAGGATTATGTTATGAAATAACACCCAACAAAAAATTACATAAGCCATAACCCATACAAAAAAGGTTTCAACTTAAAAGGAAATTATCTCAAAATGAATGAAATCACCCCAATGACAAAATCCCAAATTTAAAATACGATTTAGGGCTATGGCCAGTTTCGAAAAGGTTATAAGTCTGCGAACAGAGTAAACGCTGATGGGAGCAGGCAGGCGCAGGCAGGAAAGTGCTTAGTAAATAAGCCATGCAGAGTGAATGCGAGCAGGCCAGATCAGATCAGTGCGAGAAAAAGTTTGTTATTTATTTTTTTCCCCTATTTCTTTCTATTTTGCATCCTGCGCTAACGGCGTTTTTGAAAAATTTTTATTTTCTATACATAAATAGCACACTCTCTTCAAAAGAGCTACAACTCAAAAAATTTAATTTTCAGGAAGAGCAAAAAACAATTTTTTTCTTCAAGGGACTCCATACAAAAAAAAACAAAGAGACAAAACGATTGTTTTAATTAAAGACTAAGAATATGTGTACAAAATTAAAAAACCGATGTTTATGATCACTACGAATAGTCTTACACGAAAAAGTATATATGTAAACATTTTGAGTTGTGACTCTTTTGAAGAGGGTGTGCGATAGGTTGTGCCACTTTCAAACCAAAATTAGCGTTTCCTTCGGTGTCTAGAAATGTGCCATTGGCCGATAAGATAAATCTGCAGAAATTTTATCCAAACCAGACACCGAAAAATTAAGGCTCATTGCGATTTAATCTCATTACATTGGTATAAATGGCGAAAATGAGGTTTTTCGTCATTAAAATGTGTTTAAAAATTCTGTTAACAGATTAAATAATTCTATACTTTTAATATATAGCAGATTCAAATACCTTTACAACGTGTCATCGGTGAGAAAAATCGGATGAAAATTACCAGAGTTGTAATATTTTACTTTTCGAAAAAATTCTATTTTCTTTCTTGTTGTAATAAAAAAAATCGTAAAAATCCAAATTTTAAAAAATTGCAATGGAATGATGTTAAACAATTTTTTGAAACAACACTTAATACAAATACAAAAAATTGTGCCATTAGTTTGAATAACTTGATTGTTATGGAATTTTTTATTAGAAGTGTACCCTTTTGAAAAGGTCGAGTTTGAGTTTTTTTACGAATAAAATTCTCAAAAATACAAAAAGTTAACCAATAACAACAATAATGCTTAAAGCATAGTCTTGAGCTATTTTGTGCACAAAATTAAAAAAACCAAAATCCTAAAAAAAAGTTATAGCTGGTGAAACTTAATTTTTTTTTCAAAAATCCACAAAGTGCCTGTTTCTGGCATTTTGAACACAAAAAAAAAAAAAATCATAGAGAAATCATAAAAACGTTATATCTCATTTGGAATGACTTTAAAATTAATGGTTTTTAAATATTTTTGATTTTTGTATTACAAGAATTTTGGAATTTGAGGGCTGCCAACATATTAGACCCTGGTTTTACTGTTCAAATTATTAAAAAAATTGTAAAACCAAGCAATTTAATTTTTGATTGTTTTATTTGTTTTATATGTGTTTCTTTTGTTGCTTACATGCCCAACAATTGATCATTCGATCAATCTTTCATTTTCGCGTGCACAACTTATCACCAACAACAACACAATCTTAATCGACGTTCACCAAACCCACGTTAACTACTCACGTAAACATGTGCGCAGTAGTTGCTGTTGATGTTTGATTCGTTCAAAGCGTTGTTGTTGTTGAATAATTTTTTATAATTGGTCTTGTATTCTAAATATAATAAAAAAACGCAGTTTCCTTAAAAAATTACAAAAAACAACACAAAAAGAACAAACTCAGTTGCGAGAAACCTGCGCCAGCCTGGTTTCACGCAACAACCTGATCTGATTTGATCTGACCTGCCTGCTTCCACTCTGCACACTTTGAGCAGGTTTATATGAAATCGTATGTAGCGAGTTTTCTCGCAATGGAACAAGTAAGCAAACTTGCCTGCCTGCCTGCTTCAGCGTTTACTCTGTCCGCAGACTAAGAAAAAAAAAATGCCGATCGTAAGCCGTAATCGGCCTTGTAAGGAAAGCAGAGCAACAGAGGTAAATATGCCTGAAATAACAACATTTCATACAAGCCAAATCATTTTTTAATATGCACCTTTCACAGAAAAAAATCTTGCCAAAAATTATCAAATGTGCAAAAATAAAACAAATTGAAAGAGTGGGAAAAATGGAAATTTTCAAAAAAAAATGTACAACAAAAACAACTTTTGGCCTATTTTTTAGCAAAAAGTGTACATTTTAGAGGTTTTTTGAAAAGTATATAATGCATTGATTTAGTGAGTGAACGGTAAATTTTTTTCTCATTTCTCCAAAGTCATTTAATTGATCTTTCAGAAAAAAAAAATTAAAATTGTGGTCTTAAAAACGCATTTTTCTTAAAAAATTACAAAACTATACAAAAAACTAAAATCAGTAAGAGAAACCAGTGCCAGCATGTTTTCTCGCACAACCTGTACTGGTCTCCCTGTTGTCACTCTGCACACTTTGACCAGGTTTATATGAAATTATATGAAGCCAGTTTTATCGTGCTGGTGCCTGTAAGCAAACCTACAAGTCTGCACGTCTGCGTCTGGATCCACACTGGCCGCAACCTAACGGAACACAATTAGTTAGAATTTTGGGAAAACAAATTTTTTTTGTCATTTTCTAAAAATAGAATATATCAAAAGTTTTCCCTTAAACATTTCAGACCAATCGAATTATTATTTATGGCGATAAATAACTTTTAATAGGGGTTTTTTAAATGTATGTACATCGAAGTCAAAACTTTAAACGCGTTTTCCACAAAGCCATGCTTTCGAAGTGATCACATTAGAACGAATTTACCGATCAGTTTTAAATTTTTCTTACTTATTCTATACAGAATTGTCCTCCTGATGAACAAAGGATTTTTTGGACGGTTAAATTCTTTTTTGCGTAAAATATGAGTGCAATTGTTGTCAAATAACCAACTTTGAGTTACAACATCCGCCATTTTTAGAAAAATCAAAATTTTCAAATCCCTGCGTTCATCAGGAGCATTATTTCATTAACTAATGAATCTTTTTTTATTTAAGATGACCCAGTGACAAGCAGCAGTAATCACGGCAAAACACTTTTTTTTTTGGATCCCTCGAAAATTTGCTGTACCCCACTAATTTTCCCAGTAATTTGTCATAAAAAATTTCTTCAAATATATATCTTTCATTTAAAAAAAATTGTTATTATTTATTTTAATGTGTGCCAAAAAAAAAAAAAAAATCTTGAGCAAAACCTTCTCTTGCACGTCCCAACTAGGCGTGCCCCTATAAGGGAATTTCGGATTGAACACAGAAGTTTCTTATCTTGTTTTCTTTGACCTCTACATTTGAATTCTCAGCGCTCTCTTCTATTTATCGGAAGAATAAAAACCAAGAATATTATTAATTACTAGTATAAAAGCCTGTCTTACGACAGGTCCTCCGCAAATTTCCTTTTTGGAGCCATTTGCCGAAAGCACTTTTTTCTCTTTATAATGCTTGATATTTTATTCAATTGATTTTTGAAAAATACAAATGTAACACTTTAAATAACACTTAATGTATTGAAACAGTGTTGAAAAGGTAGTTAGATCAAAAACGTACTATTGTAAAAACCTAATATTGTCACTGATAAGTCGTCGCTTGAGAAAATAATTTTTTTGTGAAATAAATTGAGAAAGTGAAATTGAGAAAATTTTCACTTTTGAGATTATTGAGAAAAGGGGATATAATTCAAAACCTAGCGGAGCAATATACTTCAGAATTTCAGGCCTATTTTCAGACACATTTCAAAATAGATTACGAAATTTTTGTGGTTTTACCGCTATTTTTGTAGAATTTATAGCCCCTTTTTCTCAATAATCTCAAAAGTGAAAATTTCTACATACGACATTTATTTTCTCAGGCGACGAAGTATCATATATATTTTCTGTGCATATTTTCAGGCTGAACATTTTTGAGAACAGTATGTCTTGTAAAAGTACTTTACTGTCAAAAAATAATTACAGTTTGAGAAATTTTGTGTGCCGAGCAGCATGCTTGCCTTTTATGTATTAAGATGTGCATACTTTCAGGCTGAAAAGTTTGAAAGATATTAGGCACGGAGCAGCGTGCTTGCGTTTTATATATTAAGATTATGAGTGCCGCAAAAAAATTTTTTTTTAAGGTGGCAACTCTATTGACAAATAAATTTTTTAATTTGTAATTTCTGACAATGGATTTGGCATCAGCGACCCATTTTTACCCAGCATCAAAATCGCAAAAATAAGGGTGGCAACCTTTATTGTCAAATAAATTTTAGAATTTGTAAAGACTGATAAAAAAATAAAAAACAAAAACAATTGTTATACCCGTAAGTAGTTCAATGCCAGTACAGTAGGTTCTACTTCAGTTTGGTCCTATTGTTCTATAGATTGAATGTTCTACTGTCTTTTTCTGCAGTATTTGTTTGTAAATCAAAAATTCTCTTCACTGCAGTGCTTATTTTGAGATGAGAGGGTAAAAGAACGGAAGGAGCATTCCACGGTCACGTACAGAAAAATTCAACTATTTGTTTTGAGTTTATTGCACAGCCAATTCTAAATTTAAGTGAAAGTGAAGTCCTTTTGTCTAATTAAATAGATTGCATTCTGTTTCTTCATTGTTCGTTCAAAATTTCTTTAAATTTTATTAAATGTAAGAGAAAAAAACAAGACATCTACTGTCACGTGTCGGACTGGTCCAGTCAACCAACGTTGCAAATCGTTGTGTTCGATTACAAATTTTAGCGAAAGTAACTAACATGGGGAAGAGGTATTTGAAAGCCATAATTTTAATTATTCATAAACATGCTTTCGGCGTAAATAGATTTTAAATAAAGTCTAAAGTTTTTTTTTTAATACTATTATTTTCTAACTTATCTATCTTAGTTATTTTCGTTCCAAACAAATATGCTTTTAACTATGTTCTTTCTCTCTTATTCTTCGTATTACTATTTTGTAAAGCTGTTTGATTGTATTGTTTTTAATCTTCATATGTTGACTATTATAAAAGAGTTTTGCTATTCGTCTCTGACTATGTTGTTAGTTGTTCCTGTGACTTTTAGTGGTTCTTATGGTGTTGATGTTAATTAAGATCTGCAGCGAACCATCCGTTCTACTTGTACAAACAGATATAACAAGTAAAAACCTGATAATATTGGTACTTAAAATTTTATAATTTTGAAATTCTGACGACGGATTTGGATTCAGCGACCCATTTTTGGTGTACCATTTTTTTTGCCAGCCCCGAATTTATAAAACTAAAAAAATTAAGGTGGCAACCCTATCAACTAACTTGAATTTTAAAATTCTGACTTCAGACTCGAAATCAGCGACCCCTTAACACTAATAAATGACGTTTAAAACTCTTAAAAAGACATATTATTAGGTGGCTACATATTTCTAAATTTTTTACCCTACAGGTGGAATTTGTAATCCCCAAAATAGAAAAGGTAAATTTTATTTGCTATCAACCATCATATGAGCCACTGTGCATGCGTACCAAAAACAAATCTGTGGCTGTTTATTAAACTTTCCATAGAATCCCACAATGCTCTGTTATTGCATTCTTGTTGCCACGCTGTTTAACATACATACACACAAACATTCAAGTCATTTCATTGCCTCGCTTCAATACAACACAGCATGCAAACGTTGTGTGTATCTAAAAAACAAAATTAAACGAAACGAACGAGAGCATCATCCGTTGCCTTCACCACTTCATGAAAATTTCATGAACAAATGAAGAGCCAACGAACGACAAGTGAAGCATTGAAGAACAGATGAATAGCAACAGTCTCTTCAAAAGAGTAAAAAATGTTCTTGTTCACAAACTAGTTTGCTCTTCTTCAGTTCATGAACAAAAAAAATCTGCTCATCTCTTCACAAAAACGAGCTCCTCACTTTGATTTTTCTTCATAATCTTAAATGAATGAATAGAAGCAGAAATGAGCAGTTCATGAATGAGCAAATGCGAACCCTGCTTGCTACGTCACATACTCCAGATGTTCCAAAAAAAGATAACAGTATTATCGATATATCTGTTTGTTCTGGTTGTGCTCAAACTAGTATTTTTGATACATGGTAATTTCACTCTCTCATACCTATTCCATCGTTATCTAAAAGAGAAATATTTCATGCATACTCAATGCTTAGAGAGCGAAACAGATACAAGTAGATATAAGAAAAATTAACAACACACAACTGGTGTACTTGGATGGTTCTTTGCAGAGCTTTAATGTTAATTGTAAACTGTTGATTGATATTTAGTGTACACAGCGTGATGGTTTGTCTATGGTCCATTTTAATGCTAGAAGTTTAAACGAATCAAATTTGATTATGTAAAAACCGTTTTTGAAAATTCAAATGTGGACGTTATTTGTGTCTCCGAGACATGGTTTATTTCCGAAATTACCAACGCTTACTATAATATCCCTAATTAAACTCTGTTTAGAAATAACAGAACTGGTAGACGAGGAATTGGAGTTGCTATTTATTGCAAATCATGCCTAAATTTAAACCTTATTAACAAGTCCTGTGAGTCTGAGGTTGAATTTATAAATGTAGACATTTTTGATGCCAATTTTAAAATTTTTGTCTCTTGCGTCTACAATCCTAACAGAAGTTATATTGTTGAACCTTTTTTCATTGATCTTTGTAATCGTGTGACTGACTTTGACTGTTATTCCATATGTGGTGATTGTAATGTGAACTTGCTCAACAAGGATAATGTATCTGATAGTTTTTATGACAAAGTCAATGCGGCTGAAATGACAATTATTAACTCCTCTCTTCCGACTCGTTTTGCTCCTAATGCAACCCCTAGTCTAATCAATGTTTTTATACTTTCTGATGAGTCCTTGCTTCTACTTTTTGACCAAATTTATTTTATCTCTGGCCATGATCTACTTTTTTGTACTATTAATTGTAATGCTTGTTGTAATAATATCCCAATGACTATTTCCTACCGTGACTACAATTCTATTGATTACTCATTGTTGTATGATAGTTTTTCTCATATATGTTGGGATGATTGTTGGTTCTGTGAGAATGCGGGTGATAAATTAAATATTCTTGTTTCTCATGTCTGCTGCGCTTTTGAAAACTTCGTTCCTCTTCGTACTTCAGTAATCAAAAATAAGTCTTGTCCTTCTTGGTTCACGTCATTTGTTACTTTAGCCATAAAAAAAAGGAATAAATTTTATAATAAATGGAAAAAGCACCATAATGCTGAAAAAAGGGAGCATTTTAAGTGTGCCCACAATGAAGCCGTATCAGCAATCAGACATTCTAAGAAAATATTTTTCCAACGTAAATTGAATTTTAACCTACAATCCAAGGATTAATGGAAAAAATGTACGTAGTCTCGGCGTATGCGGTAAATCTTATCTAAAGAGTGATATCAGTCCTAAACAGTTAAATAATTTCTTTCTGTCGAATATCATAGCCTCGAACGATAATTATCAATGCGTTGATCATCAATTTCGTGATGAAGACAAATTTTCTTTTGAGCATGCTTCTGAAAATGATGTTCTTAATTCTTTAATGAAAATAAAATCAAACGCTATTGGAGATGACGGTATTTTATTGAAATTCATTAAAATCATATCACCCTTTACTATAAAACCTTTGACGCATATAATAAATCACTGCTTTGTTTTCCATCGTCGTGGAAACTATCCACAGTTATACCAATTCCTAAAGTAACACACGCATCAACAGATATAAAAGATCATAGACCCATTGGTATTCTGTCTGCTCTTTCCAAAATCTATGAATCTATTATGTCTGGCCAAATTAATCAGTATTTAAAATCAAAACATCTCCTATCACCATACCAATCTGTATGTATCATATTCGTTCATCTTATGATGCAGGTCATGTTAATTTGTTATGTCTTTTGGATTTTTCTAAAGCATTTGACTCTGTGAACCATTTTGTTTTAGTAAGAAAACTTAAGTGTATATTTGGTTTTACTAGAAGTGCTTTTAACTTTATTGCCAATGGAAGAAAGCAAAGAGTAAAGATTGGCAACCGTTTTTCCGATTATAACGATGTTAAAATGGGTGAGCCCCAAGGCTCAATTCTTGGGCCTTTGCTCTTTAGCATTTTTATAAATGATATTTTTTAAAGTGTGCAATAACGTAAGAATGCATGGCTATGCTGATGATATTCAGTTATATACATCCAATCGCATCGGACTTGTTGAAGACTTATGTTGTAGACTAAATGAAGACCTAACTGCAACGTGGGCATCAGATAATGATCTATGCCTTAATGCCAAAAAATCATATGTTCTTCCTACCCAAGGGATAAACTTGACCACCAACAAATACCACCGATCTTTTTAAGTAATAATTGCCTACAAATGGTTGATAAAGTTAAAAGTTTAGGTTTTTATATTAACTGTAGACTTTCATCCTCTGATTATGTTAACAATATTGTTCAACGAGTTTACTACACGCTTCGATACTTACGAATGTCTGCTAAATTTACTCCGATTGAGACAAAAAGGAGGCTTGTTGTACAATTAATACTTCCAATCATATCTTACTCAGAACTAATATACAGCAATCTTGACTCGCACTCTTCGCATAAAATTCAGGTTGCTTTAATGATGCAGCAAGATACGTGTTTGGCCTGAGACGCTTTGAACATGTATCTGAAGAGAGTAGAAGCATTTTAGATTGCAGTATTATAAATTAATTAAATGCGAGAAATTGTTTATTTTTGCATAAATTAATTTCCTGTAAAACTCCCGCATACCTCTATGAGAAGTTACGCTTCAGTGTAGAAAACTCGAGTAAAACAGTTCGAGTAGAAAACTCGAACACACAACCTCATAATACCAAATTTCAATTCCTTACATTCTAAGCGACTTTTATTCATCTAACCTGGAATTCTTTACCTTCTAGTTAAAAATCTATTGTCAGCACGAATAAATTTAAGTCTTATGTTATGTTATACTTTTCAAACATCTAACTATCTGTTACTTCTTTTTTCTAATTATTTATTTTGTCTTCTTACTATGTTTCATCTTTGTTTTTATATTTATAAGACTGTCTTTTTATTAAAATCATAAATAATAATCATAAATAATATATCTAGTTTTTTAAGTTCCTTAAATTTGTCAAATTTTAAGTTAACAGTTGATTATACATATAAATTTGTTGCACTATTAAAATAATAATTATGTATTAAGTATTTTATGTTATTCAAAGTATTCACATTTTAAGTTAACTGTTGATTATGCATATAATTTTGTTGTACTGTTAAAAGATTCCTTGTATGTTATTGTACTAATTAATATCAAATAAAAATGAAATATGAAATATTATATTTGCATATCGTCACGTGGAGACAAATCACGTCACTTGCCTGACAGACTGACAGTGTTGTAGTTCAATTAGGTAATTAAGTAATTAGGTAGTTAAGTTATTATGTAATTTGGTAATTAAAAAACAAATTTAATATAATTTTCTTTCCTTGCCTCAACCCTTTTTTCATTATCCTTAGCCAATGCCTTCCATTTTTACTAAAACAAAAAAATTTACGAAACATTTACTAAACATTTACGAAAAAGAAAAACTACATTTGTGAAACAATGCAGACGATTTGATCATTATGGTAAATGAGTTTGTATGTATCTTGCTTAAATTAATAAAACTAAAATGTTTTTTTTAGATAATATCATAAAATAATAAGTTTTTAATAAGCTTTCATGTTTTGGTCACGGTTGACATTTCTGTGGAATGCCCCGGATGTACTTGAACGCAGAGCTTATGGCTTTCAAGTCATTTGTATAGTGCTTGTGCAGCTCTTTAGAAAATATGCCTGAAATAACAAACTTTCCAAGCAAGGGTAAATCATTTTATAGTACAAAAACACTATAAAAAACTTTATATGTAAATCATTAATTTTTAACATGCACCTTTTATAGAAAAAAATAATGCAAAAATTATAAAATTTTCAAAATGCGAAAAAAGCTTTTATTAAAGTTTTTAAAACAAAAGATATACGAACAAATTTAAAATTGGCAGATACACTAAAAAACAAGTCGATTTTACCCAATTCTACCGCATAATTGGTTTCATAGGCGCCTTTAACAGAAGGAATAATTTGTAAAAGGCACATCTACACGAAAAAAATAGTAAACAAATTATCAAAAATTACAAAATGTAAAAAAGTATATATATTTTTAATAGCAACTCTTAGATAGCCTAAATTGAACAAAATTTAATTACCCAACTAAAAAAAAAATCAAAATGAAATAAGCCCCAAATAATTTTCGATTGGTGATTATTTCTTAATGACATAATGAAATAATGCACAACAAAATAAAATAAAATGTCACCCAAAATTTATGAAATAGTGCCCAAAGACATGGGAGTTATTTTATATGAAATAACACCCAAAAATGTATGGACATTTTCTGGGGCTTAATTAATTTTTGTTTTGCTTATTTCATTTTAGGGCTATTTCGTGGTGCCTCAGAACATATATGTATACTAGCTGAACCCGGTGTGCTTCGCTACAACCCTCGTTATAAAATAAAATTAAAAGTATTTATATATTTTTCACGCCATCGAATTTTCGAAATAAGTCCACCCCAGCGCCACCTACCATGTCCATTTATACACAAATTATTTTCTTATGATCAAACAAACATACATTCTGAATTTCAGTTAAATTGGTTCATAAATTCAAATTTTCGATATAAGTCCACCCCAGCGCCACCTATCGGGTCCAAATATAGCCTATGTTACCCACCGTACCAAGGTGAACATTACCTGAAAATTTCATCAAAATCGGCCCAGCCGTTTTGGAGTCCATACGTTACATACATACACACATCCTATTTTATGTATATAGATAGATAGATAGATAGATAGATAGATTATTCAAATTGGAGAGTGACAGCTGAGGAACTTTTCTTGTAAGTAACGGCATCTATCTAATATCTTCCGTATACAGAAAAGATTTTGTGTACCAGGTAGGACTTTGTGCGTTGATAGCCTCTAACGATATAGATTAAATAGTTAGATAAGCTATTTCAACAAATCATTGCTAAGCAATAACAATCTTCTGCTTGGCTACAAATATTTAAAGCTCATGTGTGGGTTCCTTAGTGCAACATGGACTTTAGTTGTTTTGATTTCCGCGTCCTTTGAGCATACCTAATAGCAAACGTGACTGCTACAAAGTTATGTGTGTTCCGCGTAAAAGTCACGTGGTATTTCCATAAATATTTATATGACTGAAGTTCACTTAGCTCAAGGGAAAAGTATATATTCATCTTAAATAACAAACAAGGGATGAAAAAAACCATAAACATGTTCTAACCAAAAAAAAATGAATACATGTTGAACTTACCGCAGAAATACTGACACCGAGAGAAATGCAAAAGCAGCAGATAAGGAGACATACTGCGGCAGCGAGCATTTGCGATGAGCGACGATCTGGTGGGCCAACACTAGCAAATCATCCTCCAAAGTGGTCGTTCCAGTGGTAATGTTGCTCGAACAAGGATGATCCGATACGCACGTAAACTGCAGAGAAGATGCATTAAAAAAAATTTGTTTCTTTGCCCACATTACTTACCACATTAACCTGACCCACCGAGTAGATCAGAATTATGGTGAAAATGGTTATGGCCAAACGCAAAGCAAAACTCTGCGAAAGATCCCAAATGATCCACTTGAGACGCACGGCCAGCAAAAGCATTAAAATAGCGCTGATCCAGACAAAAGCAGTAAGGAAAAGTAAGAGGAGAATCAGCGTACGTGGCAGTGCGGTGACCTGCAATGCCGCACCCAGAATCAGCAGCAACAGCGAACAACCCATGGCTGTGGTAAAGCCCAGATCAAAGTCCTTGTGATATTCGCGCTCCTTTTCACTCTCACGAAATCGCAACGTAATGCGATCGACATGCTCCGATTTATCGCAGTCCACGGAACGCGCATTAATCGCCTGCGATAAGAAACGATTGACGCGATTTGTGGGCTGATGGTGTACAGATGAATGGCGCTTGCGAAAGGGGCGCTTGAACTTGTCCGTGACCTTGGACTATACAATTGGTCAGATACAGTTAGTTATGTGTGTGTGTGTGGTTGGAAGTGTTAGTAGAGTGGAGTTTAAAGAGAAGAATCAAATAAATAATGGTGAGTTAATTTTCGGCTTAAAATGTATGGATATTTTTGCATAGATACTAATAGAATTTATAGTTTGTGTAGAACAGACACTTTGTGCTATGAGATGCAAGCGAGCTGCTAGGCAAAAATGTTAGTGAGCTACATATAACAAAAATTAAGCAGTTTTTATCATAGTTAAAGTTAAAAAACAAGCAAACATTTGCAAAATGCTAATAATAATTAAGCAAAAACATAACCAATCTGGGAAATACTGTGTTATATTAACAATTTATCTAGAGGATGTTATTCGGATAAGCTTAAGAAAAATTTATGTAAACAAAACAGTCTAAAGACAATCCATAATTCGGAATACAGCTGGATACAAGTAATTAATTTTCACTTTAAGGCGGTTATGCAGATGTGATACACGAAGAAACTGATCCAGTGTAGATATCTAAACTTTTTGATGCCTGTTGCATTGTTTGAATATTGACTCATATAAATATTATATTACTTAGCAATATAATGAGGAAAAACTATATACTAAAATTGAAACTATATATGCATATGATAATTTATGTAAAAGTTTTGAAAATAATTTTATTAAATATTTAAAAAGAAGTGTAGAGAATTTGAAGGAAATGAAAAAAATTCTTTTCGGCTAATAGTTGGGATATCGTTGAATCGAATGTCAAAGAAAAAACCAATGTCAAGGTCCTAAACTCATGATGAAAAACAGGGCCAATATCAGAGACCGTAAGAGTCTCTATCAGAGTCCGTAGGAATCTATATCAGCAGGTAAGAGAACATTTTAGATCTGAAGTCAAAGTCTGAGTTATAGTTAAAATTTGAGTCAAAGTGAGAGTCAAAGTATGAGTTAACATAAAAATAACAATCACATTCTGAGTCACAGTCAGAGTTAAAACCTAAATCTGTTTCAGAGTCAGAGCCTATCTTAGAGTCAGAACAAGAGCCAGAGTATATCTTAGAGACAGAATCTCTATCTCACAATATCTATCTTAAACTCAGTGCCAAAGACAGAATCCATTCAAAAGATGAGATGGTCTTTTTTTATGATAAGTCGAATGGAAATCAGTTCAATAAAACCTTATTTAAGTGCAAACACGATCCGAATATGATAAGTATAGCTTTTGAAGAAAGCCTTATCAATATCTAATCATTTGGGTTTCAGGTTTTGCTGGTCATCCTAACTTAAAGAGCTTATTTTCATGTGAATTCATCAGAATTTATATGACAAAGTACGTCACATTTGAAATTAGCATCTATTAAAAAAATAGGAAATTCTTGAAAATTTTTAGACTCTGTCCTTGAGAAAATTCCACTTTCAAATTTTTCAAGTCAAAAGTTATAATAAATAAGTTGGAACCAAAAAAAAGTCAACACAAGATTAGAGATATAATTTAAATAAAAATTCAATGAAAAAACAAGTTGAAGTAAATTCCAGTGACAAACGAAAAGAGCAGTCAAAAATATAGCCAAAATTTAAGTTAAGTATCAAGTCGAAAGCCAAGTTAGAGCTAAGCAAGAGTCAAGTCAAAGGAAATAACTAGTCTTAAAGAGAGTCAAAAGTCAAATCAATAACAAAGCTCAGAATAAAGTCATAAATTAAGTCAAGAGTAAAGCGGAAAACACATAAAAAGATATGAACGATTAAGATTTAAGTCAAAAGACTAGTAATAATGACAAGTATAAATAATTAAGATTGAAGTCAAAAGAAGACTAATGAAATGTCAGGTCAAATGTTAAGATTCAAGTCAAGATATAAGTCAAGAGTAAAGTCCTCTTTTAGGGATAAAATAGGGCAAAGAGTATATTTGGAAAAAATCTCGGACTTAATTGTTAAATTCAAATTGAAGTTACAAGTCCAATCAAGTTCAAATTAAAAAAACAATCCAGAATAAAAAGTAAAAAATAAGGAAACTAAAACAATACAATGAAGAGTAAAGTACTGAAGATAGCAGTCAAAAGACAAGACAAGACAAGAGTAAAGTTAGAATTTTACTGAAGCCAGGAGTTAAGTTAAAATCAATTCAAGGGCAAACTTTAAAGTCGAGTAGTAAAATTCTGCATAACAAATACAAAATTAAAGTCAAATGAAAATTAAAAGCCATTTCATTATTCTGGTCAGTAGTAAAATTAAGGATGAGGACAACTCAAAAATTAAGAATCATGGGAAAATCAAAGTTGGAATCAGAAACCCAGTTAAGCGCAAAGCTAAGATTCAAGAGACAAGTCCAAAGTAATATGATATACTTAAGTGAATTTAAAAGGCAAGTTAAAAGGAGGACTAAGTGTAAAATTAATATTCAAGTCAAGTATTCAAGCCATCTTCTGGTCAATTCCAGAGATTAATCAAATTTCGAAACAAATATCTGCACTATTTCCAATTGTAATTCAGAAAAGATCAAATGAAATTCATTAATTCCAATTAAAATTAAGGTGAGATAAACTGAAATTCAAAAGAGATCAATTGATTTTCAGAAAAAATAATTTTAAATGCAGAAAAGATAGCTTGGAATTTAGAAAAGATAAATTGAAAATCAGAATAGATTTTATCAGAATAGAATAAAAATTAAGAAAAAAATCAACTGATACAAGGGAAAGATTAATTGAAGGTTAAAAAAGATCAATTGATTTTCAGTAAATATCAGTAAAGATGAATTGAATAAATCAATTGAAATTAAAAAAATTTCAACTGAAATTCAAAATAGATTAATTGAAATGCAGAGAGAGATCAATTGAAATACAGAAAAGATCAACTAAAAGCCATACAAGAGCAATTGAAATCCAAAAAAGGATAAATTGAAATTCGAAAATAATTAACTGAAATTCAGAAAAGATATCTTGAAATTCAAAAAGAATTGATTGAAGTTAAGAAAAGGTCAAATTATATTAAAAAATTCCAATTGAAATTCAGAATAAAACTCAGAAAAGATCAATTGCATTTCAGGAAAAATTCATTGATATTCAAAAAAGATCAAATAAAATTCAAAAAATATCAATGGTTATGGTAACGGTATGGTAATTGTAATGGTAGTGTTAATGGTATCGTAATGGTAATGGTAATGGTAATTTTAATGGTATGGTAATGGTATGGTAATGGAAATGGTAAATTTATTGGTAATGGTAATGGTAATGGTAACGGAAGGGGTAATGGTTATGGTAGTGGTAATGGTAATGGTAATGGTAATGGTAATGGTAATGGTTATGGTTATGGTTATGGTTATGGTTATGGTTATGGTTATGGTTATGGTTATGGTTATGGTTATGGTTATGGTTATGGTTATGGTTATGGTTATGGTTATGGTTATGGTTATGGTTATGGTTATGGTTATGGTTATGGTTATGGTTATGGTTATGGTTATGGTTATGGTTATGGTTATGGTTATGGTTATGGTTATGGTTATGGTTATGGTTATGGTTATGGTTATGGTTATGGTTATGGTTATGGTTATGGTTATGGTAATGGTAACATTAAAGGTAAAGGTAAAGGTAAAGGTAAAGGTAAAGGTAAAGGTAAAGGTAAAGGTAAAGGTAAAGGTAAAGGTAAAGGTAAAGGTAAAGGTAAAGGTAAAGGTAAAGGTAAAGGTAAAGGTAAAGGTAAAGGTAAAGGTAAAGGTAAAGGTAAAGGTAAAGGTAAAGGTAAAGGTAAAGGTAAAGGTAAAGGTAAAGGTAAAGGTAAAGGTAAAGGTAAAGGTAAAGGTAAAGGTAAAGGTAAAGGTAAAGGTAAAGGTAAAGGTAAAGGTAAAGGTAAAGGTAAAGGTAAAGGTAAAGGTAAAGGTAAAGGTAAAGGTAAAGGTAAAGGTAAAGGTAAAGGTAAAGGTAAAGGTAAAGGTAAAGGTAAAGGTAAAGGTAAAGGTAAAGGTAAAGGTAAAGGTAAAGGTAAAGGTAAAGGTAAAGGTAAAGGTAAAGGTAAAGGTAAAGGTAAAGGTAAAGGTAAAGGTAAAGGTAAAGGTAAAGGTAAAGGTAAAGGTAAAGGTAAAGGTAAAGGTAAAGGTAAAGGTAAAGGTAAAGGTAAAGGTAAAGGTAAAGGTAAAGGTAAAGGTAAAGGTTAAGGTAAAGGTAAAGGTAAAGGTAAAGGTAAAGGTAAAGGTAAAGGTAAAGGTAAAGGTAAAGGTAAAGGTAAAGGTAAAGGTAAAGGTAAAGGTAAAGGTAAAGGTAAAGGTAAAGGTAAAGGTAAAGGTAAAGGTAAAGGTAAAGGTAAAGGTAAAGGTAAAGGTAAAGGTAAAGGTAAAGGTAAAGGTAAAGGTAAAGGTAAAGGTAAAGGTAAAGGTAAAGGTAAAGGTAAAGGTAAAGGTAAAGGTAAAGGTAAAGGTAAAGGTAAAGGTAAAGGTAAAGGTAAAGGTAAAGGTAAAGGTAAAGGTAAAGGTAAAGGTAAAGGTAAAGGTAAAGGTAAAGGTAAAGGTAAAGGTAAAGGTAAAGGTAAAGGTAAAGGTAAAGGTGATGGCAATAGTTGTATTCTTAGTTTCAGTTGTTTTATTCTGAATTTCAATTGATAATAATATTCAAATTATTAACTGAACTTTTTTTAATTACAATTTGAAATAATTAAGTCAAGATTAAAGTTGATAATCAAGTCAATAACTTAATCATGAGTCATGCTAAAATCAAGCCATAAGCCAAATCATGTTAATACCTTAAGATCAAATCTAATCAAAGACTCAAATCTTGGCAAGTCAATAATCAATAATCGAGTTGAAATTAAAGTTATAGCAAAAAAATTGTATTAAAAAATGGATGGATGGATAAAATTTGTCTAAAATGGATGAAAAGCAAGCATCAAGTCAAGTGTCAAGTTAAAGTTATGTTAGACTCCAGTATAACAGCTGAACATTTTTTTTTTGTAAGTAAAATCTAAAATTTTTAATTCTATTGCTAAATACCTAGAATTGTTCTCAAATGTTTCAACTTTAAAAAATTTGTAGCCCATCTGTGTGCGAGTAAAGCAAAAGCATTGACATTCACCGTTAATTCTCAAGCAACTTTATAACAGACACTCACATATTAACGTACCAAAAAGAAGATTAAGAATAACAACAAAAATTAGCATTGCAAAAGTGTTGATAGCTTAACTACTTTTTTAATTTTCGAAAAATTTCAGGGGAAAAGAGCAGTAATTTAAATGCATGTAAACTTGAACTGGAGAACAATGAAAATGATTGAAAAACTTGTGAAACTTTATTATTATAGAGTTAACATAAGTAAACAGTTAAGAAAACAATCATTAAAAAACTAACCCAATAACAAAATAGGTACAAAAAACAAAACAAAACAAAAGAAAAAAAAAATCATATAAAGTTTATACTTAAAATCGCAAAAAAACCAGCAAAAAACCAACACAAACGCATTTCATTCTCACTTTATTGTTCTGTCTATGAATACGACTAATTGTACTCGTAGCTGAGTTAGGATTTGTTCCTACGGTTACGGAAACACTACCACCGGGCGGTGATGGTGCGTGTAAGATTTTTTGTAGCCGTATTACCTAGAGAAATATGTAGAAGAAGAAAAAACATATAACAAAGAAGAAGAAGAACAAGAAGAAGAAAAGAAGAACAAACAAATCGAAATTGGGAAACAAGTAGGTATACAAAACGAACGCAATATGAAATGTATCTTAAATTAAGAGCATTTTTAAGATATTTAATTTTTAAGTTGCTATTATTACTAGATAGAGTTCGAGTACTTTGTTTACTAGGAAAATGAAATTTATTGTATTTTAATAAAAATTTTTAAGGATTTTTTATATCATGTCATCATGATAAGCAGCCAATTGTTTGTCGTGTAGGTAAATAATGAAGAGATTTATGTTTCTAACTTTGTACATGTTTGGAGTTGTTTATGACGTTGTGCTCTTTTTTTACAAAGTTCATATATAATGTGAATTTTTTATAAATTTTTAAGCATATTTAATACTGTCCATCTAAGCATGTGATTTACTTTAATATCTCACTAAATTTCAACTAAATTTTCATCTCTCTGTCGTTAGGAAGATTTAATATCACAATTCAACAACCAACATAACAGATTTTGACCAAAAGGTTATGTTAGAGGAGATAAAAATATATTATGGATGTATGAGCGATTTAAAAGTTAACGTTTCAATAGTTTTTAATATATATTTTAAGTTTTTACTGAATTAAGCTATTTATTTACATAAAAAGTAAAATAACTACTACATATCATCGTTGCGCCAAAAAAAAAAAAACAGTTATGTGTTTTTCAGTAACTTTTCAGGAGAGCACAAAAACTAATTTTTTTTTAAGCATTTCTAGTGCTGCGAGCACAAAGCTGTTCTTGATCGCTTCTAAGCTAAAAGAGGTATAAGAAAACGGAAAATGCAGAAATGTGGGCAATAGATAGCGTTTATAAAATATGCCATAAAAAATTGAAAAAATCACATAACTGTTTTTGTTGGCGCAGCAACAAATAACCAGGTAAGGCCGGCTCGCATTTTAAAAAGGTTACAAAAGTACACTTAAACGTAGTCGTATAGGGTTAAGATATCTTATAAAAATGTTCCTTGCTTATTTCACTATAAAAGTCTCTTTGTACACGACTTGTTTACAGTGTATTTTGAGAGTTAAGCTCACTGAAGTCCCTCTAACTAATTCGTGATTTCAAAGTTTTTTACAAACTTTTGTTTGATTTAACCAATGACTCAATGTGTATATTTCAGTGTTTTAGCAAACATTGCTGAGATTTAGAGAAAAGTTTGCCCATTGAATGGCTCGTAACTATTTCGAGCTGTCGCAAAGAATTCGTCACTACACATTTCGTTGAATCAAATTTCGGAACAATTAAAAGTGATATAAAAAACTTTTAATTTCTAAAATTTTTTGCTTTTGGTGTTCGTTCTTTAAAAATGTCGTGAACTGTCGCGCCAAGGTTTTAGCAGAAATTTGAAAAAAGAAAGGTGTTTTATTGAGTGACAACGAGGAATTTGTTCCATTCACAACTGAGAACTGTCAAATCGAGCTTACAACTGCTGAACAATTAAACACTGACGCTTCCGAAGGCATTGAATATAATTAATTGGATTGAATTGAAAATATTTGTAAAGAATTTTATTTATTTTTAAAATAAATATTGTAAAATACTTCGCAACGAAATTGAATTCCGATATCTGAAAGCTTCCGAAATATTCATAACGCTTTTAAAAATTTAGTTTGCTGGGTAGTTTTGAGAGAAATATAAATACGTTGTTATACACAAATTTTATGAAAATTGACTTTGAAAAACAAGAAATTATATCAGAATTTAAAAATTATTTATTATTTCAACAAGAGTTTTGCAGTTTTTTTTTTAATATAAATCGAAGTTATGTAAGTTTTTACTTATTGTAAAAAACAATATTTGTGCTTTCAGTTAACGTGTTTTTTACGAAATTCGTATGCGTTTTAGGAGGGTAACATAATAGTTTACTCATGAACTTGGTTTGTTTTTAGTGCTTTTGAGGATGGGGTTGAAAATATTTGTCTGAAAACTGGCCTACAATCTCAATATTATGTATGTAGGTTAGAGGTGCCCTTATTTTTAAAGTTCTTTTGATTTTTCTTCCACGGGCATAAAAAGTTTCCTTTTGACCTTACAATGATTGACATACAGTTTGGTTTCGATCGGATCACGTTTGCTGGCCGCGGAATTGATTACAAAAATGATAACGCCGTATGGAAGGTAAATTTTTTTTTTTAAAATTGCCAAACTTAAGTTAATCAGCGTATTTATTCTTTTAACAAATTTATTATTTTATTTAGTTTTACATTTAATTTACTTCCCAATAAGGTGTGGTACAACAAAATTGGTTGAAAAATGCCAGAGTTGCATTAATTTATGCGTATGAATGAATGATAAAAAATGAATGACGCAAATGTTGCCATCAAATAGCGCGCTTCGTGTAAATGCCATACAGAGCAGCACGATTTATTTTGACGGATTAGTTGTTGTTGTAGTTTGTTGTTATTATTACAAGTATATATAATAGACGCGTTGTGTTGTGGAAAAGATAATATTTACTGTGATTAAAATGTCGAATTTGCCTTCTTTTTCGCTTTTAGACTATCTCACAGAGTCGCACCACATTTTTATACTTTACACTGTACTAAAACGTGAAAATTTGAGTAATGAATCGGTTTTTAATGGTTTTTAAAGCCTCTACAAAGTTCAATACGCTGTAAAACTGCTTAATTCTGTTATTCCACTTGAAAATACATTACACGTTTTAAATTTTCTCACTTAAATAATAAACTTCAAGTAAGTTTATGGTAAAATGCATCTCTGGTGGAATAGAATGTGCGATAAAATTAGAAGCAAACCAAAAAATAAAATTTGGTACGACATGCCAAAAAAATCAAAACAGACTCGAACACACATTGCTTTCCGTTGTTTACACCATCTCACATTCTATCACACAGGAAAATTTTGACATGTGTTAACACACAGTAGGATAATGTAAAGCGGCCTTTATGGCGTTATTTTGAAAAACAAACGCAGTCACTTGCGTTCGATTTTTTTAATCTGGTAATCATGGTGTAAGAAATAGAGGTGCTAGTGAGTTTGACACTTCTCTCTCAAAATGATAAAATTATGTTTCCCCGCTCTTGTCAAAAACAGCTGATGTGATTCGCAATGAAAACAAATTTTGTTAAGTTCGTGTCTTTCTGCAATTTTGTAAGATTTTTAGTGAGATTAAAGTGAGAATATGTTCTTCGATATGTTCTAAAAGCAGACGATGTGAATGCAGGACAATTTGCATGCTGGCACCTTCCAGCGCACGTTTCTGATAAAATGGCCAAAACATTCAATGACGAACTTGGCAAATCGGCGAAGACAACTGCAATAACTTTTTGTTAACACACGGCACAATGAATTGCATTAAATATTTATTTATACTTAATTAGCACAATAAACTATAAAAACTATAGCACATCATCTAGCAACTCAAACAAATAACACAATTTGACAACTATCAACAGTTCCGCTCTTTCGCTCACAATTTTTTGACAGAAGCGAAGAAATTCATGGTGTTGTCAAAAACTCAATAACACCTCTATTTCTTACACCATGCTGGTAATAAATTTTAAAGGAAAATTTCAATGAGAGAGAGAGAGAGAGTGTTTATTCTAGTTTATTTGGAAATGGAGTTGCCAGATATAAAAAACCAAATGAGGTGATTGCGTGCGTTTTACAAAATAAGGCCATTAATCCATAACTTGCTAAGATGTCTTAGATGGCATACTTACTCTAACGACTTTAGTTTTATAGGGCAAAAACATTAACACTCAATGACTACTTTCAATTATCTAGTGTGTTTTTTTAACGTGATACTTTTTTGAGCTTCTCAAGAAAGGTAAAAAAGTAGTAGTAAAGTATATTTTTTTCTGTAAAATTCACTGCATGTTAAAAAAATCACAATAAACTTTTTTACGTCACAACATATAATTAAAGCTACGTTTGCAATACTCAATGTTAATTACAAAACTTAAAAATTAGCAACGATACAGAGCTACGTAAATCAATTTATTTCATAATTGATACAGGCTAACTAACGCTTTAAATTGTGTGATTCGATTGATAATGAAGATACAATAGAGAATTTTACATGGAAAAAATTAATGATGGCATATTGCAAATACTATTTATTTTAATAATTTAAAAAGAAAATAATTTCTTAGAATTATATTTGAGCTTAATGCCAAATATGTTAATGAAGTAATGAAGTTAGGTTGCAACAGCAATAAGTTCCTTGCAGAACAAACACCAAGCAGACAAGACAGACCCCTCCAGGAAATGTCAGCATTCCCGGATTGCTTTTTTTACATTCCATTGCTTTTTTACATAGCATGTCATTAGAGGGAAACATTCCTCCCCGCTGTGTTAAAAATTCATGTGGAAACATTCCTCTCAGCTGTCCTCAAAAGTGAATTGGAAGCAGTCCTCTCCCCTGTTTTAAGAATTAATGTGGAAACATTCCTCTCCCTTGTTATGAAAATGGATTCGGCCAGGATTCGAACCCGGGACCCCTGAGTGACAGTCGAGCGCGCTACCACTAGACTATCGAATTCTACAATAAGCGGCTAGAAAACAATGATATTAATATTTTCTATTGTCATTGCTTGACAATAAATAAAAGTTTCCATATGCATTCCTAAAGAAGCGGTTTGGAAACAATATATATACAAAACTACCCTTAAGCTTCCAAAAGATACGGTGGGGAATGTTTCTTTATCACTTTTAAATGGAAGCCTTCCGATTTTTCCTGGAGGGACTGTTTAGTTGAAAGCTATATTAACTCTTCCGTAGTCTTCTGTAGTTTCTGCAGTACCATCCACTTTGATAAGCTTTTACGTGATAAGCAAAACTATTTCAGCGTGTTGTCGCTCAGAGAGTCCCAAAAACCATACAGCAGTGATATTTTACGCTTTTGGAGCGCGTGTTACGCTTGACGTAAAACACAAACCTTTACTTTAACGTCATGTGCTTTCGAAGAGTTTATTCGAACAAGTGTCAAATTATGTAAAATTTAAACAGCTTAATTACTCAAGCGTACTGAAGATGGGAGCAGTAGCGCTTTCTGCCGTGTGTTTTGCAGAGTTGTAATTGTATACAGAGTTGTTGATGTTGTTGTTGCCTTTTTAAAAAACTGTTACTTTAGAAAAGAGTTTTTTAATGAAAGTGCGATAGAAACTCAAAAGTGATTAGGATAAAGTTTTTACGCATTTCTAGCGTGAACAGCGTTGCCATATTCATAGTTTTAACTTGAAATTACAGTTTTTTAAACAGGCTTACAGTTTTTCAAAATGACTCGCAGTGCAAATTACAGTTTTTTCAATATTTCAGATTTGAAAAATTAAAATATTCAACTTATAAATTACCACAATCGGAGAAAATAGACTTCAGAGAACATTGCTTAAAATTTTCAGTGGAGCTCTGTAATAAACTGGTAATTAAATTTTAATACGAAAACGCATTTTTAAAAGATGTGGAACTTCTTTCTCTAACAAAAGTTTTAAATACCTATCAACCATCTTTATCACAATTTAGTCGACATGTGACAAATGTTATAAGCATTGATGAATTGCAAGATGTTGAAGACGAATGGCGCGTATTACGTCAAAGTAATTTTAGCGATTTAAAGTTAAGTGTTGACAGTAATATTAGATTTTTTTGGGGAATCTTTTTTTTAAATAAAAAGAAGCGATGTTAGCGAAGCGTTGCCCCTTTTGGGAGAAATGCATTCCAATAACCACTGCAAACATAGAAAGAATATTTTCTGTAATTAATGTAAATAAAAAAAAGCAGAAATAAATTAGAAATTCCCGTACTTTGTGGTATTCTAAGAACAAAAGATCTCCAAAACGAGAAGACATCAAATTGTTTTAAATTAAATATACCAACCAAAATGTAAAAAAAATTGACAAGTCATTTCTGGAAAATTATGAAATAAAATTTCAAAAACAGAACAAAAAATGTGACCAAATGCTAATCAAAAGTACAAATGCTATTTTAAGTTCTGGAACATTTCAAGATTAGCGAAACTCTAATTTAAACTATTTCCTAGATTAAAATCTGAAAATTTCTGTTCGCTTCCAATTGATTTAAAAGTTATAAGCCTCCAAAGTTGGAAAAATGGCCTAAAAATCTTGGTAAATATTTTTTCAGTATTTCAATAAAACTGAAAAAAAGTAATACGAATATATTCAATGAGGTTTATAAAAATCCATGCAAATTTTCTTAAGATGTAACTCTTTTCCTATAATTGATATTTGTCTGAAAAAAATTGTTTACCCAAATAATTGAAAAAAGATTTGTTGCTATTTTTGAATTATTTCAAAGGTTTTTTTGGGTAACAGTTTTTTGTTGAAAATACAGTTTTTTTTAAAATTTACAGTTTTTTTTAAAACAATCTGCCAACGTTGGGCGTGAAATATTTTTAATTTGGCTCTCTGAAATAAAACTATATTAAATGTAGAAAACTTGTTGCCAGCTGTAAGATCTAGTGGATTTTTGTTAGAGTGAGATCAAAGAATCAAACTTTGCAGTCTTCTTATAGTTTTTTCGTAGCTCTTGAACTTAACTAGTTAAAATTGCATGAAACGCCGTGAGGTTTACAACTTTACACTTTTTGGAAACCTCGAATGAATAACGAATGAAACTTTTCGTTTCGAAATAAATAAAAAAGCAATAAAAATTGTTTTGAAAATTTTTTATAAAACAAGAGAGTCACCTTTTTCACAGAATATAAAAGAGGAACAAATGGTTTTAACACAAATGGCGATCAGACCCTGTAAGCGGTATGTATTTTGACTTGCCGAATGCGAATTTCATATCAGAATTTTATTGGAACATTCTTTAAAAAAAGGTCTGAATTTTGCCAATAAAATCTTCTGATAAGAGAAACCAGGGGTGGAATCGGCTAAGGTGATAGTTGATCGTCGCTTTTTGAAAGTCGTTTTTGATTATCAACTTTTCGTTGCTCTGTGTAAAGCGATCACTTAATATTTTCAATACTTGGCAGCACTTACCATTCTCTCAAAAATTAAATGTCGCTTCGGGCAGCTATTAATTAATTGTTGTTTTCCTTAAGCGAACATTTTTCAAAAAAAAATAATTAGCAATTAAATTAACAAATTAATTTGACTAATTTCTTAAATTTATTCTAAGAAGCAGAGTTGGGCGTAGTGCACTAAATTTGCAGTTTCAGCTTACATGTACTGATAGTGTAAAATTATTCTCTATCTTCTATTATTTTTGACTGCTGAATTGAAAAATAAAAGCCTCACTATACATGAGTGATAGTGATAGTGAAAAATTTCTCACTCAAATTCATGTAAGAATAGCGGAAAAAAATGTTTGCAGCTTAGTGGAAAATTTCTATTTTGCACTAAATAAAAAGTGCAAAAAAAAAATACTTGCTCTAATAGTGGTACAGCACAGAAAGTTATCACTCAATTGAAAGAAAACAGGAACAGTTTACTTGTAGTATTGAGTATTTAAATATTACACAGAAATTTGTATGTTTCTATGCTATTCTTAGTAAAATATAAAAATATTAAGTAAAACAAGAAAAATAAGTTATGCTAACAATTATTTGCTGTAAGCAATTTAACTTTTATGAAACTATTATTTTAAATAACAAGAATTTTATATAAACTGTCTACCAAGATCCTAGCTTGATGATGCTCATTCAGAGCTGTTGTTGTTTTTTTTCGTAAACATATATGATCAGAAGCTCGAAAAATAGTTTTTCTTAATTATAGATTTTTTTTTAATTCGAGTCTAACTGAAATAGTTTGAAAACCAGTCATATTTGAAAGTTGAGTGGAAAAACTTTCAATTGCAGCTTTCATTTAGTGGCTGTTCAAATTTTGCACTATTTGAGTGTAGTGGAGATTTAGTAACTACCACTCAATTTAGTTATATAACACTACCACTAAAATCCCTAGTGATAAAAAAATAGTGAAAAATAGAATTTCTTTCAATATATTTTAGTGCCAGTGAAAGGCTGAGTGCACTCAACATTTAGTGCACTACGCCCAACTCTGCTAAGAAGTCGAATTTTCTTATAATTATTATTTTCTTCATATCTATCTCTAGATATTTAACACACTTTTTTACTTTGAACTGCTAATTTTAACGAGTTTGCAACTCTAAGAAATATATGAAAACGACACCTAAATAGCTGTCACTTAAAATTGATAGCTAAAAGCAAAAGTCAATTTGATAATAAACTTACGAGGAGCAAAATTGATGATATTGATCATCAACTATCAACTATCACTTTAGCCGATACCACCCCAGAATAGGGGTGTCCACTTGGAAAGTACATCGATGTTTTTTTCGATGCAATGCATCGAGACAGTGCATCGATACTTTCCGATATATCGTTGAGAAACATCGATGTTTTTTAAAAATCGAGTACTTTTTCCAGCATTACACCACAATGCTAAAGTCAACCCTTTCCTTAACTATTTTTAGTTTAACTATGACTATTTTAATTTATTAAAATCTCCTATAAAACCCCTGCCCTTGTCCGCACGCCTTTTATCAGTAACTAAGGAAAAGAAAAACAAACTTTTTACAATCATTCCCTGATTCAGTTGATGTTTATTAAAAAAACATAAACGCAATAAACATAAGAAGTCGGCCTTTGTAATCTAGTGGAGAGTGCGTTAGACTCTCAACTCAGAGGTCCCTGGTTCGAATCCGGGCTCGGGCATGGTTCTTTTCACTTTCTTTGTTCTTTCCTGCATTTAAGAATTATGGAAAACTAAAAATCCACAACGAAATTGTGGAAAATGTGGAATTAAAGGAATGGAACAAACTAAAGGACTGAAAATGCTTGTCGAGGTTAAGGCAATACACTAGCCTCGGTTAAAAACAATTGAAATTGTCTTTCAGGGTTGTTTCGCCTAATCAATAATTCACGTATGGTTCCAATCAATTCCTCTAAATACTCTATCCCTTTCCTTTCAGATCAAAGACCAAACCAAACCATAAGGCGAATGATCTTTTCTTTTTTTTTTTTAAAAAAAAAAAAAGAATATTGGTTATTCTAAAAAATAAGGTCAATATATAGGAATATTGGTCATAATTATTACAATTAGTAAAAACGATAAAAGCCTCCACAATCATAGAAATTATAGTATTAATGTCCTATTTCCAGTGTTTTCCTTTTGTTTTACTTTATTTATTTTTTACTATAATAATTTCATTAGGTGGTTAAAATTAATTCGATGTTATATGAAAATACATCGATCCATCGAGTATATCAAAAGCTTTTCAAAACATCGGATCAAATCGATGTATCGAATTGTAAACATCGGGTAAATTCGATGCAGCGATGTATATCGAATATCTCTACCCCAGAATCAGTTTGAGATTTTTTTCAGCTAGCCAAAGTAAAAAGTTTTCATTTTAAAAGCAAGAGAAGTAATTTTTTCAATTTTTATATTCCTACATATATTTATATATTTATATATCTATATTAAGGCGCCTCAAAAAAAAAAGTGGTCCGGGTCACCTCCTGAAAACAAACTCTGGTTTATTTTATGATGATTCCCAAAATATTGCAACTCTAGCTTTAGCCGTTCGTGAGCTGGAATGGTTTGAAATAACCTCTAAAAATCGCGTTTTTGATTAATACTATTTATACCACACTACCTTCGGTCAAAAAAATTGTCACAAATAGTATAAATCGATGAAATACATAGTTTTGTTTTTTTATTTTTTTTTTAAATCTGCCCACACACTTAGTTATTGAGTTATTTGCAGTGATTTTTTCAATTTTTTTTAATGCAGTTTTTATAAAAATATATATAACTTCCCCATTTATAGCCTGATTTACCATTCCGTGGTATCATTGGAAAGGTACTGAATGCTGCTTTTCATTTCTGTCGTTAATTAACCCTTATAAGCAATTCTGAAAATTGTTTGTTAAGAAAAGCATAACAATTATTTTAAAAACTTTTCATTACCAGGAATTTTTACAATTTCATTGGAGTCGTGTAGTTCTAATAAGTATTGTTGAGTATAGAACTGGATGCATGGCAGTTCTGTATTAGCTCTTAATTCATTCCAATCTATCATATTTTTATAGGAATCACAATTGAATTGTATCTTGGGGACATTAAATTGGCGAATTCCTTGTGTGTCATGAGCACGCGATTGTAAAATAATATCGTAGGCTTCCTTTCGTGTCGCCTTGCTCTCATCTGTAACCATTGCCAGTAAAATATTTTCTGGGTGAGCAAAAAATCCATTAGTTTGAACAGAGCGTTGTACAATAAATTGCATATCTGCCGGTAATTCGCGCGTCCACTCAATGTATTTAAACAAGTGGCGGCTGCCATGAATGGCTTTTGGTTGGCTTTTTATTAAAAACCAAAATGGTGCGTAGACCCTCATAACAAAAAATGCTAGCTGCTTTAACTTTTCGCAAGCCACAGGCTTCGTAACATATAGCCGCAAAATTCTTGATGCTGTTGTCAACCAGCGTGAAAGATTGAGCGGGCCAGGTTTAATGCTGGCCAAATGTTCATCGCACGCCCCAGCATCAACTGCTCGTACCATATCATAAAGATATTTTTGATCAGCTCGCAAAACCCAGTCATCAATATTTGTGGGCATACAGCCTATCGCAATTGGATCAAAGTTATGAGCAATCTAAAGTTAATATTTTATTGAAATTAACAGTTAAAAAAAACAACAAAATAATTGAATACAATTTACCGGCACATCTTCGCAGCCCTGTAATGTATGCCCAATTATTCCTGGCCAGTTTTGCGGCCCATTAGCTTTTCCTAACATTTCTTTGAGTAACGCAGTGAATGGCAACTCGTTAAAATGAAAGAGGCATATTAGCCACTGCAAAGGGCGCTGCAATTGTCGTTCTAGGTTACAAATCGCTCCATTAAATTTGCCTGTGTTGGTGCTGGTTCCGTCGCAATTTACAGCGACCACGTGCTCTAGTGAAAACTTTTCAGCTTTCAAGTAATTGACAATATCGTTTGCGATACCAGCACCGCTTCCGTCTACGGGAGTTAAGTAACCAATGTAGTTTGAGCTGGGTTCGCTTACCAGAGTTATATGCTCCTCCATCATTTTAACGTTGCGTGGTTTGCCATTCACAGTAACTTGTTTCAAAGTGCGTTCCCTTTTTCCATCAAAAGAAATGCATTTTAGTATTTCATTGTTTTTTATGTCTCTTAGTGATTTCGCCCTAGCTTTAGTTCGCTCCCTTTGGATTTTGTGCTGATCAATAATTATGCCTGGAATGTCCAAGTCTTTTAGCAATGTTGTTGCGAGCAGAGCCCCGAAGCGATTGGATACACTGGGACGGTCCAACGCAGCACTGAATGTTGGTAAGGAAAAACTTTGTACGCTTGGTCCAAGATCTTTAAGATCTTCCTCAGACGATGATGAATATGGATCATCCACATCCATTTCTCTTAGTTGTGGTACAAAAGTGGCTGTTGCAATACTTTCGTTTTCACTTTCGCTTTCGAAGTCCGTAATAGAATCACATGGGATGTGGTTTTCAACGTCATCTAGCGTGAGCAACCCTCGGCTCGACTGATCAAGTTAAAAATTCCAAACATGCAATGGCATTTGTTTTTCACCTGGGCAACTACAAGACACTCTAATTTTTAGAGCACATTTGCAAACAGAAATTGAAAATAGTTCGGCCCACTCGCTTGCATTGTAATGCGATGGATTTTTTGTGATATCCCGATATAAAAGCGTTAAATTTTGAAGTTTTTTGCGGATCGCAGTATTCGATATTACCGGAATTTCTGCTCTTTTCCAAATTTTGCTTAAATCATTTAGCATGTTTTGATGATAATTAGATAGCCCGTAAGACCGATTATTATTTTTTTCGCGCAAAAATAATAAATGTTTTATTACATCACTTTTTGTTGGCAATTGATTTTTATTTAACTCGCGAGAAACGAAAAGCATTTTTTTTATGAATAACTTGAACAATTAAGCGATCACAATTCAAAAACTCACATTTATATAATATAATATAATATAACTCATTGTCAAACCTAAAAGTCATGTAAAAGTCATGAGTGACTACTTATAAGAACTGTGGTAAAATTTACTCTTAGCTGTTTTGTCTAAGTACAATAAAGTATTTTCCTATACTTTATTCCAAAGTCCATTTAAAAAATGCATTCTTTATCTACATGATTTAATTTTATTTCTCTTATATTTGAACAAATTCAGGAATTGAGGCAAAGGCCATCACAAAAAAATAAAAATAAAATAAAATGCATTTTTATAAAAGTGCTTATAAGGGTTAATTAACGACAGAAATGAAAAGCAGCATTCAGTACCTTTCCAATGATACCACGGAATGGTAAATCAGGCTATAAATGGGGAAGTTATATATATTTTTATAAAAACTGCATTAAAAAAAAATTGAAAAAATCACTGCAAATAACTCAATAACTAAGTGTGTGGGCAGATTTAAAAAAAAATAAAAAAACAAAACTATGTATTTCATCGATTTACACTATTTGTGACAATTTTTTTGACCGAAGGTAGTGTGGTATAAATAGTATTAATCAAAAACGCGATTTTTAGAGGATATTTCAAACCATTCCAGCTCACGAACGGCTAAAGCTAGAGTTGCAATATTTTGGGAATCATCATAAAATAAACCAAAGTTTGTTTTCAGGAGGTGACCCGGACCACTTTTTTTTTTTGAGGCGCCTTAATATAGATATACATAAAGTGACAGAAAATACTTTTCACGAATATAGTGAAATTAGCCATTTTAGAAATTTCGTGCTATGTAATGTATGTTTAGCAACCCTTTTCTATTTTTAACGATCACGTAATATATTTACTATATGATGGCAAACTTTATTTTAAAAGTAACGATTCTTTCGAAAACACGTGCTTGTGAACAGAATTGTCCACAGGACGACTTTTTAAAAATTCGAAGATATTTCTGGAGATTCAAAGACTATTCTGATTAAAAATAAAGTATAATAAAATAAAGAAAACTATCAATTATTGTAACCATTAGGATTTTGGTCGTGGGAAAAGAAAAAACTCAGTTTTAAAGATGGCCGCGTGGAAAGACATAAAAAATGAAATATCTTGCAGAGAAGTTGGAAGAAAATATAACTTGGAATATAACACTTGGATAAATCAATAAAACTAAAAATAAGTCTAATCTGATTGCTTCAAGGAAGTGAGGCGGTGGGCCACGTAAGCTATCTCCAGGCGTAGAGCGCATAGCCAGGCATTTAATAGTCACTGGGGCTGCAAATACTGCTGTTCTGTCGAGATCAACCAGGTCCTAAAATAGGAACTCGCAGTTGAGGTCAATGACACGACAATCCGGAAAAAGTCCGGAAAAGTCTAAATAAAGGTGAACTTTCGCCTAGAACAAAAGTAAAGAAGCATCTTTTGACTGATAAGGAATGATATAAATACTCAAAAAAGTATGAGCATTATACCGTTGATGATTGAATGAAGGTAACATAATCAGATGAAACTAAAAGTAACTTTGTTTGGTTAAATGGGTGCATGTGGACTTGGGTTGATACAGGTATAGGGCTTCAAGAGCGATATATTGGTTAGACATTGAAATTTGGAGATGGCTTCAAGAGCGACATATTTGGAGATGGTGTAATGATGCTTTAAGGATGACTTCGTAGCAATTAAGTTATATTTTGAAAGACTCGTATTCCCTTAGTTTGGATAAATTTGATGCAGAACAGTGGCGAGATAATGTCATATTTCAGGTTACCGATCCGTGATTCAATGAAAATGGGGTCAAACTTTCAGATTAGCCTGCGCAGCATCCCAATAACCCCATCGAACAACTTTGGGGCTTTCGAAAAAGTAAAATATTCGCAGAAAAAAGTCTCCAAAGGATATGAATGAATTTTGGGAACAAGCATTATAAGATGGCAAAAAATTATTCCTGATACCTTGGATAACCTTGCACTAAAAAAACCACGAGGTGGTCATACGAAATACTAAATAATGGAAAACATGAACTGCCAGCTGACCTAAATTATTATTCACATGGCTAATATAAAAAAAAATCACATTTTTGTATGAAATATAAATTTTGAATTATTTTTTTTTTACTCGTTGCTGAATTGAATTTTTGTATTTTTACTAATTCGTAAACAGTATTGTCCGTCACTGTATATGTATGTTTATGGATATGTAGAGAACACCACTAAGCATTGTTCCTTCATTCTCAAATTAATCATTTAATTTTAATGTTGCCCAATTTAGTGATGGGTTAATGTTTGAGCATTTACTACAGCTTTTATAGCTGCATAATGTGTAAACATTTCTCTTAGCATTTTCATAATATTACGCTATTCACACAATTTAAAGCGTTACCTGGATAATGTGTTTTTTTATATTTAATTTAGTTTTTGTGTTTATGTTGTGTGTTAAAAATATATAGATTTTAGATAATGTATTGAAAATGTATTCACTGTGAGTGTATTTAAGTGTGTTCACACGTGAGACGTTTCACGCAACAAACAAATGAAATTTAGTGGCTATTTTTTTGTTGTTGTCAAAACAAATTAAACACTTACCGCATCCTGAAAATAAACAAAAACGAAAAAAGAAAGAAAAAACATATAAATAAATAATAGACAAAATAAATAACTTAAAAATTTAGATAAATAGTTGTAAAAATAGTTATTTTTTTCGGTGTAAAGAGCTCTTAAGATTTGTGTTAAAAAAAACTATTAAACGCATTTGAGTTTAAGAAAAATATTGCTTTAATTTTAAAAGCTTGTTAAGCGTGAACTAGTGAAATGCGCTTTTGAGCCAAAATAAGTTGGTCTCATTCTATCTGTTGTGTAGTGTAGTTATGCAGTGTTGCCAATTCAATTTTAAAAAAAACTACTTAGTTTTAGTATTACTATACAAAAAGCAGGTTTTAACAGCATGCAGCACAAACTTAAAACGTTCTAAAAGTATCCAAAAACAAAACAAAAATTTACTTAAACAAACTACTTAACGTCTAATGTTAGCGTTATAACTTCAATGTTAATACAAACTTTTAACGGTTAAGCTAAGTTTTAGTAACGAAATAAGCATCTTTCAATAACCTAGTATTTATGTTTTAAATTCATAAACTTTACAACTTACTATAAAACAAATGCTTATTAAAGAGTTCATTATTGGTTTGTATAATTCATAAAAAATAAATTCAAACGAATGGTTACAACATTTTTTCACATTACTGTACTTACTTTGCGTGTGCCTTTGTCATTTAATTGACCAGCATCAGCAGTGCTGCCACGCCCCACCACAGAGCTGCTGCCCGAGGAAGGAAAAGAGCCGGTGGCTATGTTTGAAAAAGGTACTGGTTCCGAAAATTTGATGGTATGCAGCAGCTGCATGACCACGTTAGAAACATTACGGAATGATAACTTTCGGCGACTGCCGATTGCAGAGCGCACGCCCAGCGTATTCAGCATTAATGGCTGTCAAGAGAGAGAGAGAGTGAGAGATAGAGGAGAGAGAGAGTGAAGAAGCAGAGGATGTTATAAATTTATTTAATATTTTCATTCATTTAATATTCATGTAGTTTTATAAAATGTCTACTATCATTGTTCACCATTTGATCAAATCCTACCTTTCTTCTATGCGGTGGTGGCACAATAAAATACGTATCCACACCATGATCCCGCAAATACGATGAACGCTGATCTCCATGCCCCGCCTCAACTTCATATTCGCCCGACAGCGAATCGAGTGTTGCTCTCGTAACATGCACTCTCCCCGGTTCACCTCCCGATTCCATATGATTGGCCAAAGTAACGTCATTGGACCATACATCAAATTGCCATTTACGCAGACCCAAGACTCCGCACAGCACGCGTCCTGTATGTATACCTACGCGCATATTTAGAATAACATCTGTTGCTTCCACAACGGTGCTGTAACATGAATTCGCCACACAAATATGAGCAGGGATTTTATTGAAACCTATCACTTACTTACGCAATGGCATCGATCATATCGAGACCCATTTCAACGGCACACTTGGCATGATCCTTACGCGGTTCGGGTAGTCCCGATACACAATAATAGCAATCGCCTAGTATTTTTATTCTTAAACAATGGTTATCCTGTAGGTAAGTAGGGAATATTTAAATATAATTTTTCTTTGTTTTTTTTTTCAAGGACGAGAAGCTTACATGAGCTAATTGATCAAAACGTCCAAATAATTCATTCAACAGTCTTACTAGTTCCTGGGCACTACATTGTGTAGACAAAACAGTAAATCCGACAATGTCGGCAAACAAAATGCTGGAAATAAGGAGAAAAGTAGTGCCTGGTAAATAAAATTTCAAGATAATAAAATATGCAAAAAAAAAATAAAAATATGCAAAATGAAGCAATAAAATCTACAAAAATTTAAGAAAATGATGTAATGCTTTCGATATACGTAAGCTGTTATATATATTTCTGGGATCTGGCAATGCCTATGTCATTTCAGTCAAACTGTAGTCTTCACGGGAAAGTTTGCCATTTTTTAGCTTATACGTACTCATAAAGGCCTGACTATAATAGCCACATGCTGGCATACGCTAATGCCAAAAACTAAACAAAAAGCCAGACGGCTGTTGTCAAAATTAAATGCCCATAATAGCCATATAATGACTTTAAGAAGTGCCACAAAATAGTTTGTATTTGTTTACATGTCTGCAAAATTTTTTTAGAAATAAATATTCCAAATTTTATTTTTATAATTAATCGATTAAATTTTATAATTGATGCTGTGATCGATTTGAATCGCTCTACAAAAAGCCAATGAAAGTCAGGGAAACTTAACGAAACTGTGGCAATTTCAATTATAAGTAAGTTCATTTATTTCAGATGCATCGCTTTTCGATCGTCCAAGCGATAAATGCGCAATTCATGAATAATCTTTAAAATCTTCCTTACTCATTCTGGCGATCGTTGGAAGATGGATCGCTTTTCGATCGCTCAAGCGATATATGCGCTATTCCAAAAATCTTTAAATGTTTCCTTCGCTTGTTTCAGCGATTGTTGGAAGATGGATCGCTTTTCGATCGCTTTTCGATCGCCTAAGCGATGAATGCGCGATTCAAGAAAATTTTCGAAATCTTCCTTCGCTCATTCCGGCGATCGTTGCAAGATGACCTTTTTAAAAATTTTAAAAATCGATTGTTGGAATATGAAACAGGCTATTCTATAGAATATACACTGACTTCATTAAAATTGTTATTCATAATACGTCATGCCTACAAATTTTCACAACAAACATTTCTTGTGTTCTTGCTCTTAAACTAAAGAGAGATATGTTGTATGGTGGAGATGCGTGCTGCGACCTAAGTGAGATCTATTGTACCTCCTTCTCAAAGCTCCGCAGGGTTTGCGGATTACGGAATTTCATCCAGCCATATTTCTCTAATGAATTTCAGAATATTCTTAGATTCAAGGGATGAAACCTGCTCTAGACTCAGCTTATAGTTTCCCAATGCTAGTTTACGTCTTGTTTGTAAGTAGGTGTATTGTAGTCTCCTCTGCTTCTTCACAGAAACGGCATTTACTATCGGTTTCTATGTCCAATTTCATCAGGTGGTATTTGAGTTTACAATGTCCTGTAAGGAACCGAATTAGAATGCTTAGATTCGGTTTGCCTAAGCTTATGAACAATTTTGCTTTCCTAGTGTTAAAATCTCTGAGTACCAATTTGGATTGTCTTAGCTTTGGGAGGCTTTTCCAAGGGTTTGAACGTTTATGCCTCCCTTCTTAGTTCTTTTTTTATAGAATGTGTACCCAATCAGAATGGTTCTGGTCCTATAAATTTTGTGACTGCAGCTGTTGCGCTAGACCATCGGCTTACTGACATCACAACTATATCTTGTGATATCTCCTAGCTGTATTGCTAGGATTTCCGCTTGGAAGATACTAGGTGTTGTCCCCATAGGTTCAAAGTGCTTGGTTCTCGGCCCCTACACCCCTGCGCCTATACTTTCCAATGTCTTGGAGCCATTTGTATACCATGATATACTGTTTGGTTTCTTGACTTGCGATATCATCTCACTGTCCCACTCTTTCTTGGTACTAAGCTCAAATTCGAAGTTGTACCTTTTTACTATATCGCAGATAAGAATCTGCTGATAGTTTTACCTAAACCTGTCCCCTCTTTTGCAATGCATAACAGAGTTCGCTTGGCTACTCCCTCTATGACAAGGTGTAAGGGTGTTAGGCAAAGAATTACTTCTAGTGCTGCTGTAGGGCAGGTCCTCATGGCCCCTGTGATGTATGCATAGGCCAGTCTCTGCACCTTTGTTAGCATATTCCTCATTGTAGTTAGCTTGGTTCTCTCAGCCCATGCTTTTGCACCATAGGTGAGGATGGGTCTCACCATCATGGTATACATCCAGCGGAGATTTGTTGGGTTACAACCCCAGATTTCCCCCGCCAGGCTCCTATATACCATGAGTGCGCGCGTTGCTTTGTTTATTGTTACCTCTGCATGTCTTCTCCAGAGAAACTTTGAATCTACTGTAAGTCCCAGGTACTTTACTTCTCCTTCGAGGGGAATTTCCGTGCCATCCATTCTCATTGTTCGGAGGTTTGGCAGGCTTCTTTCGTTAGTAAAAGGTACTATGGTAGTTTTCGCTGGGTTGATAATTAATCCCACTGTGTTGCACTTTTCCTTTGTTACTGACAGTCCTCTCTGTATCAGGTTACAAAGAGATATGTTACTTTTCTTCTTTCCATAAACAAAGATAGAGGCATTGCTACCAGCGTTGTTTAATGTTCCACTTTTGCACGCCTCTTAGTTTCTTTATATTTTACGGTTATATTAATATTGATAAATATTTTTGGAATTTTAGTGTCAGTTTAAGTTTACACGTCTTTGCTTGACAATCCATCACAATGTAAGCTTCCAAACCTTGGGAAATCTTGAATTTATTAAAAACTGGTTAATCTATAAGAAATATTGCGAAGAAACACAATTCAAGCGATACGACGGTACAAAGAATAAAAAAGAAACATAATGTTATAAATTCTGAACCAAAATTATAACACCCAAAAAAAATCGATGATCGAACTTGTCGCCATATTGCGAACTTAGTAACAAGCGGCAAAGGTGTTTGTCCGGCTGAAGCAGCAAAAACTCTTGGAGTTGAAGCAAGTGCGTGACTTCAACTTCATTGAAGTTTACGCAGCATAGGAAGCTGCAGAAAAGAAGACAAAACCTAATATTTCACCAAAAAACTTGAAAATGCGAAGGACATTTGTCAAGCAGTATGAAAATTGGTCTTTGGCGGACTGGAAAAAAGCAGTAAAAATTAACTTTTTTTAAAATTAAGATTTATTTTATTTTTTATTTGTTATTTGAACCAATGAGACCAAAATAAACTGTTTTGAATCGGATGGACGAAGATCGTGGTATTGGACCAGAAACGCCAAAATATTGACCCCAAACCAAGTGAAACAAACTATGAAACATGGCGATGGATCCATTATGGTTTGGGGTTGTAGTACTATGAATGGTGTTGGACCTTTAGTTGAAATAGAAGGAAGCAAGAAAAAGGAGCAATATCTTTCCAATCTACAAAATAATTTGCAAGTCACTATTGAAAAAACGGGTCTTTCGTCTGAAAACGTGATTTTTCAGCACGACAATGACCCGAAACATACTTCTAAAATAGTAAAAAAATAGTTGCAGGATCAAAAGTTTTCGGTTTTAAAGTGCCTTCATAATCACCTGATATGAATTCCATAGAAAATTTTTGGAGTCATGTCAAAGGAAAATTGGCGAAATACTCTGATATCCCTGAAGGTGCTCACGAACTTTAGGAGCATGTAGTGGATGTCTGGCAGGCAATTCCAGATGAAATGGTTGGAAACTATTGCAGTAACATGCCTTCACGAAATAAGCAGCTGAAAGCAGCTAAATTCTATTGGACCAAATATTAATATTGACTCATATATTTTTGTTTAATTTTGTTTTCTTGTTTTAATTTTTTTGTTTAAGTGCAAAATTGGAACATTTTTCTTTGAAATGAACTTGTTAAAGTTTTCTGTTTTCTAAGCAACATTGAATTGTTATATTGTTTTCTTTTCATAATAATAATTGCATTAAAACAAAACACAAAAAACTTTTATTATAGACTAAAAATATTAACATTTCTTCGAAATTGATGCAAGGCGTCCCATTAATGTTCCTCACTGTATACTTCTCCCCTAAAAATAATCATTGAAAATATTTAAAAATTATGTTTTGTGTTAAATTGCAGTACAAAAACTGAAAATATTTATATCAGCACGATTTGTGGTGGTAGATCTTTTTGTTGACCATTTTGATAAAGAATATCAACCATAAAACAACTTTTAACATTCAATAAAGACGCTTCGCAACAAATCGCTGAGGAACGCTAAAAGCGATTCGGTTGCCACTCTTGTCGGCGAATCGCTTTACTGCATGTTTATGTAAAACGAAACGAAGGAAGACTCCTTTTGCCGATTCGTGTGACTTCTTTTGGAGATTCGTTTGAGACTCTTCCCAGCAAATTGCTTAATCCCCCTCCCTCTCTTTGATTCGTTCGTGAATCTTCCAGGAGAATCGCTTAAGACTCCACTCGGCGATTCGTCAGAGACTCTTCCCAGCGAATCGCTTACCCAGCCTTTAGGCGATTCGTTTGCGAATCTTTCCGGCGAATAGCTTTTATGGCCTCAGCTGCTTACAGTCGGCGATACTCGTATGACTCTCAAATGAGCTCGCCAACGATTGTCTCATCTTCCAAGCGATTCGCTGGCGACTCTGAGGCGATTGAAAATGCTTGCAGGGACATACCCGTTTTACATATGTAGCTGTGAAAAAAATTTGTTCACGTTAGATTCCACATCCCAGCTAGCATTTGGGAGATTGTATGATGAGCGCGATCATTTCGCGGTTTTCTTGTTACTCTACAATCGTCGCTTAACCGTTCTGACGACCATTGAAAGATTGTTTTTCCCCACAATCGTATGTTACGCTTGTAAACTATTTATTTGCGAATATTTTTGAATGAAGTCAGTTGCGAATTGTTTCGCGAGTGAATGAAGTCAGTGTATTTTGTGTCACTCTAAAATTGTCGCTTACGCATTCTCGCGATCGTTTCGCGAATTTAACCGTTATGTTTAGAAAATTTTACAAAGAACAATTGATTTTTGTTCTTTTGTCAACAACTAATATTTGTTTCATTTCAACGCAGTTGTTAGCTAGTGGCGTGGAACAAATAAGAAGCCCAGTATCCAGGAATTTAGTATTCCGAGAATTATAGCAAGTAAGTACTTTTTATTTCATGCTCTTACAGTTTCCTATTTTATTTTTCTTTTGTAAGATGTTTGTCATTCAAAATTCAAAGCTGACGATGCAGGAATTAATAAAGTGCTGCAACAACATTTTGTTCATGCTAGTAGCCGACTCAGGAAAGGTGATCGGACCAAAAGGGATGACGGAACGAAAAAGGGGGATTTGACTCTCAAATAAATTATATATTTAAAAATTTTTTTTTTATATCAAACTGAATTATTTTTTTTATATAATAATTGAATTAATTTTATTTTATATTCATAAACTTATTACTTATACTATTACAATAAAAAAAAATTTAACAAAACAGAACTGTCCTTTTTGTTTTGCAGCATTTAGGTTTAATTAAAGATCGTTTTGGCAATAGTTTCAAAAGTCTTTAGCAATTCTTTTTGGCACATCGTAGACGACTCATTTAGGCGATTGTTCAAGGCTCGTTTGAAGTAGAATTAAATTCGTCTTACACGATTCTTTTCTGCGCATCGTAGACGTCTCAAATGGAAGAGTCGCCGGCTTGACACAGTTTCTCCCGTTGTATTGAACTTGCGCGATCGGAATAGGACATCGTCGACGATTTATTTAATCGCCCAGTCCGATCGTGGAAGAGTCGTCTACGATTGAAAATGCTAGCTGGGATAATTTGACAACGCTCAAAAAAATGCTCGTGTCGATTGTTGCAAAGAAACGCTCAAGAAATACAATAGCAGTGCTTCAAAAGAATTTGAAAAGATCGTGACTGGTGGCGAATCATGGATCTATGCGTATTAATTTGAAAGTAAACAGCGGTCAACTGTATGGGTCTTTCAAAATTAATTAAGTCCAACAAAAGCTGTTCGTGCTCGAAGCTTTGCGAAGCAAATGGTTGCCTGTTTCTTCCTGATTTGGCACCAAATGACTTATTTTTGTTCCCGAACATCAAGGACAAGGGCTACGGTACAATTTGTAATAAAAAAAACAACACAAGGATGAGTTTAAAATAAGCGCTCTAACGATTTTTTTTTTCAAATAACATATAAAATGCAAGAATGTGTAACTACACTCGCATGCAGAACTTTTTTAAATGGAAGTAGGTCAAAGGGCATATTAGCAAATCGTCACCTAAAATGCAAGAAGGCGTAACTACACTTTTTATGACTTTGCAGGAGAAGCAAAAAACTTACTAAATTTTTGAAGCACTTGCACTGAGGGCTTTCAGAATTTTGTAAACTAAAACGTCGTTTTTAGTTGTAGGAGTGTAAATTTTTTCAGGAACATTTATTTTGATACGGTGCATCATAATCAATCAAAAAGTCGATTTTGAATTTTTTGTTGTTACGCCTTCTTGCATTTTAGGTGACGATTTGCTGATATGGCCTTTGACTTACTTCCATTAAATAAAGTACTGCATGCGAAAGTAGCATTTAAAATTCGTTAAGTAACTTTTAATTTAGTTATTTACTAACATAAAGAGGAAGAAAAGATATCAACATACATATGACATTGACATAGTTATTGTGTTCACAGTTCTAAGGATCTTTTTTGAATCATTTTAATTAAAGTTAAAAACGTACTCTCAGAATAAGTCGTAGAGTGCTAAATTATTCCATAAATATGTTCGATAATGCACAGTGAACATTTCTGGAGGTGATGGAGCTTTTACATAATTGTGTTTGTATTTCCAACTCGTGCCTAGACGACTTAATATCTGAAGATCAGGTTTTTGTTGGTACTGTGCTTCGTGCAGAGCTCTTTCCTAAGATGAACTTGTTTAAAAAAAAGCTTTTCGGAGAAAGTCTTAAATCGTTAAATAACAGTTTTAGAGGAATTGAAAAATTTTTAGTGAAGTTAGGGTCGTACACAGTACCAGCAACTATGATGAAATTTCCATTCCGGAAAATATCCCACCTTCTTCTTTTTTTTCTTCCTGTGTGTCCAACTAGGTGGTTGCTGACACAACAACAAAATGCAAATTTTTGTCAAGACCCTCACGGGAAAGACCATAACTCTTGAGGTCGAGCCCTCTGACACTATCGAAAATTTCAAAGCCAAGATTCATGACAAAGAAGGAATTCCTCCAGATCAACAACGTTTGATCTTTGCTGGCAAGCAAATGGAAGATAGTGGCACCTTGTCCGATTATAACATTCAAAAGGAGTCAACCTTTCATTTGGTGCTCCGCCTGCATGGTGGTACCAAGAAACGCAAGAAGAAGGATTACTCTACCCCCAAGAAATTTAAGCATAAGCGCAAGAAGGTCAAGCTAGCTGTCTTGAAATACTGCAAGGTCGATGAGAACGGCAAAATCCATTGTCAGCATCGTGAGTACCCTGGTGAAAATTTCGGCGTTGGTGTCTTCATGACTGCCCACGAGGATCGTCACTACTGCGCCAAGTGCAACTTGACTTTTTTGTTTACCAAAAGTGTGGCATCTAGAGTGTTTATAGCCATTGGCAGATCATTTACGAAGATTAAGAATAGAAGAGGCTCACAGTTTGCCCCCTGGGGAACTCCAGAAGTAACATTTATAGTATCTGATCTAAACACGCCAATTTGAACATACAATTTTCTATCACAAAGATAGCTTTTTCAAAAATTTTATAATAGACTTAGTATTCCAATTTTCTTTAGCTTCTGAAGTAGTATACTATGATGTATCTTATCAAAAGCTTTAGCAAAATCAGTGTAGATAACATCTAACCAGGGACATAACTGATATGTAACTTTTTTGGAATTGATTAAAATTAATTATTAAAATGGGTTAAAATAAATATCAGTTATGAATAACTTTTAATGGCTCATAACAGTTATTTTCTAAAATGAATTATTTCGGTTATTAGTGTCAAAGATCAAGAAAAAATATGACTTTTTCTTTTGGAATGGACTCACACCTCTTAGCCGTGGTCGATATGAGGAAATCATCTAACGTCATCGTCGTGATGTTAGAATTCCAAAAAGTTTTTTGACACCATGGTGGACCCTAAAAAAGTATTTTTTATACTCGCTTCCCATTTAAGAATCTTTCCCAGAGAAACCGGTTACCACATCGATTACCGACGACTGATTGCCTAATCGAATACAAGTTACTGAAGCGATTACGAGGCGATTACTTAGCCGAATACCAACTACTAAGTGAGTACACAACCGAAGACTGATTACTGAAGTGATTACCAAACGATTACTTAGCTGAATACTAATTACTAAGCGATTACATAACTGAAGACTGATTACTGAAGTGATAACTTAGCTAAATACTGATAACTAAGCGATTACATAACTGAAAACTGATTACTGAAGCGATTACCAAGTTATTACTTAGCTGCATACTGGTTACTAAGCGATTACATATCCAAATACCGAATACTGAAGTGATAACCAAGCGATTACATAAGCGAAGACTGATTGCTGAAGTGATTACCAAGTAATTACTTTGCCGAATACCAGTTACTAAGCAATTACATAACCAAATACTGATGACTGAAGTGATAACCAAGCGATTACTTTGCTGAATACTGACTACTAAGCGATTACTTAGCCGAATACTGATTATTGAAGCGATTACCAAGTTATTACTTAGCTGAATACCGATTACTAAAGCGACTACGAGAACAAAGGAACAGCTTGATCAGGCATAAAAGCGACAGCGCGATTAACTCACGCCCCGGTTACTTAACGCTGCATACATGAGATACTGTCATAATAACATATTTTTTAATAAAGACATAATACATATTAAATCATTTTTAAATTTACTGAATCTTTCACAGGATCCTGAAGTGGCTGAGCTTTACCTTAGCTTGTGTATAAAACCATGTCAGAAATGATAGATGATATGCCAGTATTGAGAGGTCACTGATTTCAAATCGGATTTAAGAATTTAAAAGTTTGTTGAATCTAAGGTGGACCCTAAAAAAGTGTTTTTTGTATTATAATCGTTGTGAATTCGCTAGTTGGTTATTTCGAATCTGATATTGAAATTTAAAAAAATGCATAAATTTCATATAAATATCTACCTAATTTTGAAAAATATATAACATTTAAATATATAACAATTAAACCACACATTAAAGGGCCTACTAAAATTAAAAATTCATTTGATAATGACTAAGCAAACATATATAATTTAACAAAAACAAAACATTAATATTACAAATTACATTATTTAATTTCTTTGATGATGACTAAGCAAACAGTATTTATTTAAAAATATCGATTTCTTAAAATTTTGTAATCAAAATAATTTTTTATGAGGTACACTCAGCTTTTTCAATATTTTAATAGTTTTTTTAAAGTTGATTAAATACTTTACGCAAGTATGTGAAATTTTTTTAAGTATTCATATCTTTTTTTAATTCATTGCTGATGTCAGATGCATTAATTCTAAAATGTAAAAACACGATTTTATTAATTGAAGTTGGATTTGATGCAACTTTTATTAAATTTCGTGCTGATTTCATGAGAGATCAGCTCTGAGTACTCTCACAATAAATAATGTCAGCATTTTTTCTTTAATGTGGAGGTTTAAATAATTTTAGTTTAATTTAATTTTCCGATCGTACTGTAAATAAATTGTCAGTCATTGGAGTTTAATGTCAAACAAAGAAAATGACATTAAACAAAGTTGCTTTTGTACTAAAAACAAAACCAAACAAAGGGGCTTTTTTTAAATGGCACAACTAATTTACACCTAATTCAAGAGTTTGTAATTGTTATAAAGAAAATTTTTGCAAATGTAAAATTTTATTTACCCTATGACAATTAACATTTATTAACATTTCCAAACTGGCGTTACGGACGATTTGCACGAAGAAAAATAAAAAATAATGAAAAAGTCTAACTTTTAAAAAGGCTTTTTTTATATTTGCGTAGTAATTAAGTAAAAGTAATTACAGCAATCGACCCTAAGGATTTGAAGAAATAAACAGTAATATGTGCTGGCGATACGTTATAGCTTACTAGTGTCCGACCGAATATTCGGTTTCGGTTTCAGAAACCAAAACCAAAACTTTTGCTTAAAATTTCTTCCATCAGTCATTAAATTCAAATAAATAAGTTTAGTTTAATCAAAATATTTACAACTCGTTAAGCAAAGCAAAAATAATGAATTCGTCTATAACTTAAATTATCGTGTAAACGCAAAATATTTCGATTAATTTTATGCGTTCAATACTATCGTTTTCGATTTTATCATCTATAATGCAATTGCTGTTAAATTTTTTTTAATAAGAAGCCAAAAAGTGATAATTGATCTTCCGAACCAGTTTTGTGTGTGTGGAATTAAGATTATTTCTATTTTTATAATACTAAACCTTAAAAAAAGAAACTTTGTTTTGTAGTTCTATAAAAATAAACATTGAAGGTACATAATCTTTTGAGTGTAAACGGAGTAAAATAAACAATTATCTCTTTTATTATTATAATAAACTTCCACATTTAATGGATACTTTTTTGATACAAAATTTTTTTGTTACTTGTATGAAATTGTATTTTCATAAAATAAATGAAAGTTAAAAATAAAAAAAGTTATATCAAAAAAACTTTAATTTTCATACCCAGTATCCAGGAATAACCAGCTTTAGCTCAGTATTTAGTATTTAGCTAAGTAATCGCTTGGTAATCTCTTCAGTTATCAATCTTCGGTGACGTAATTGCATAATAACCGGTATTCGGCTAAGTAATCGCTTCAGTAATCAGTCTTTGGTTATGTTATCACTTAGTAATAAGTATTCAGCTAAGTAATCACTTCAGTAATCAGTATTTGGTTATGTAATCGCTTAGTAAAGTTATTCAGCTAAGTAATTACTTGGTAATCTCTTCAGTAATCAGTATTCGGCTAAGTAATCGCTTATTAGTCAGTATTCAGCTAAGTAATCGCTTGGTAACGACTTCAGTAATCGGTATTTGGTTATGAAATCGCTTAGGAGCCGGTATACAGCTAAGTAATAGCTTGGTAATCGCTTCAGTAATCAGTTTTCAGTTATATAATCACTGAGTTATCAGTATTTAGCTAAGTAATCACTTCAGTAATCAGTTTTCGGTTAGGTAATCGCTTAGTAATCGGTATTCAGTTAAGTAATCGCTTGGTAATGGCTTTAGTAATTAGTTATTAGTTATGTTATCACTTAGTAGTTGGTATTCGGCTAAGTAATCGCTTCGTAATAGCTTCAGTAATTTGTATTCGGTTAGGCAATCAGTCGTCGGTAATCGATGTGGTAACCGGTTTTTCTGGGAAAGATTCTTAAATGGGAAGCGAGTATAAAAAACACTTTTTTAGGGTCCACCATGGTGTCAAAAAATTTTTTGGAATTCCAACATCACGACGATGACGTTAGATGATTACCTCATATCGACCACGGCTAAGAGGTGTGAGTCCATTCCAAAAGAAAAAGTCAGCCTTTTTTTTTATTTTTGACACTAATAACCGACAAAAATTTCATTTCAGAAAATAGTTGCTATGAGCCAACCTAAAAAATTATTCCTCAAAAATAAAAGTTATCCGGCAACAAAAAAACATTTTTCTTAAAAATAAAAGTTATTCATAACGAAAATTTTTATACGTTGAAATTGCCTAACATTTTCTGCTGTGAAATCTAGAATAACAATTACTTTCGGTCCCTGCATCTAACTGAGAAGGTTGTTATTCTGCTCTAGAGATTCTAATTGTAATAAGCACTAAATTTGAGCAGGTAGATTTTTCGGGTAGGAAGCCATGTTGAATGTCACAAACAATTTCTTTGGTATGCAAGTATAGTTTTTTTTTTTAAAAATGTGATCAAAAATTTTAGCAAAACTCCTTGTTTCACAATTGCTCTATAATTGGAAACATCACAACGGTTGCCTGATTTAAACCTAAGCTCTATCGCACATATTTTTCAACTATCGATGAATTTACTATTTTTAAGACATGAGTTATACCAGATTTTAGGACATATTTCATGTTACTTGGAAACCCACATGTGTTTCGTCAAACATTAATATATTGCCAAAACGGAAAAGGATTTGAACTCAATTGACTTTCAACATTTAAAATAAAATGTCTTTATAAGAACTTGTGAAGAAAATCGAATTTGTATTTGAACACAGATTTATTGCTGCAAACGCTTCTTTAAAAGTAGACCCCTGAGCTGGGTAAAATCCACACACGTCAATATACTCCTTTCTCTTTAAGCAATGCCTCGTAATCCTCGTTTAAATACCTTTTTTGTGAATTAAACAGTTTTATTGGTTCCTGAAAAATTCAATTTGAGTGACTTTATTGTTTCTGAAATAAACGATTCAAATATGGCCCTTAGTTGCAAAGCTAAAAATAATTTAACTTATATAAAATATTTTTGTTTCTTAGTCGCAGAGCTATATGTAATTAATCTTAAAAATATGCAAGCAGACACTTGTAACGTAAAGTGACATGTTTTTTTTTTAAATCTTCCATCAAAATTGTCATCAATTTGAGAATTCGCTTTACGTAAACCCTTAATCTTTAGCATACATGCTGAAATCTATTTGAAGTTGACTTTTTGCTTTGCATAAATTTTCTGAATTTTAGAGAAAAATGATATCCATCATTTAAACATCTACAGTCGAATGACGTACGTCATACCTAGTTGTGTGCTTAATGTTCGTACTCAAACATTCCATTTTGACTCAAAATAATCTTAGTCTAAAATTAACGCTATATTTATCTACGTCATTCTTTGTCTGTATATCAATTGGACTATCTTTAGGTCGAATTAATTGTAAAGCACTTGAATTATTGGCAACTTTTTCAATCTATTTTGGCAATGAATTGTAATGATCAATCATGTAGATCATAAATTTTGCATTTTAAATGCATTAAAATTTTACCTCTGGCTGCAAAAGCCACTCAATGCAGTGCCTTTGACTATTTCTGAGAAATTTATTGCGGATGTAAAACTGACTGTTGCAATGCCCAATGAATATTTATTACAGAATTAATTTTAAATAGAGATTCGTGTGCGTTTTCCGAAATAAAAATGTTTATTTAAAGCAGACAGAAAATAAATAAAAATATGTTTTTTTTAAACGAAGAATATGGCTGCATGAATTTCAATTAAAAATTTAAATGATTCTATTTAAAAATGATGCATTTGGGGTAATTCATTGAATAATTATTTTAAGTTTCTTTGAGATTCTCACCTCACATTCTCGTGCTTTTGTATATAAATTCGGTGAAATTGACCGGCAACAGGTGATAGAATATCATTCTTCATTTGCATGGCAACATGCTGAGGTAGAACCGACAACAGAAGCCGCTCTAGTTTCTCGTTCTCATCCTGAATTTCCAAACGTGCGGCAATACAGTTGCGTGTATCTAAGAAAGCGCGGCGCTGCGCACGTTCCATCATTATGTTGACAACCAGACCGGCAACGTTGACGCCAATAAACATCACAATGTTGGCTACAAGCTACAGTTTTTTTATTTATGAGAAGCAAGAGGAAAATCATTTTAAGAATTAATTTTCAAAAGTTAATGTTGCGCATACGCCATGTGGCACAATTATATTTGGTGTTTTAACGATTAATAGCCTTACGGTATTTTTGAAGTCATTTAATATTTTAAAACACGTAAATTGCTTTAAATATTACTATATTTAAAGTAAAGGAAATGGCAACAATCCAGACCAGAGTTGTTGCCAAAAGAGCTTATTTAAGTTTTAAGTGAATTTATGCATAGTAATACTTAATATGATCAACACACACTCTTCCTGCACTTACCTGATTATACTCCAAGTACCGAAATGAGTTCGTAAATATTTTATATGCCGTCAAACCAATGTGCACCGATGGCAAAATGATCCCAAAGCACACAGCCTCCCAGATTTGCAACGGCATCATGGCATAAGCCAAAAATACAACAAAGACTATCTGCCATACACCTTCAGCAATGACCTACGTTAGAATAGAGGGCGAAAATATATTAAAAAATAAAATTAATTCCATCGTAAACTCAATTAAATAATTAAAGCTTGCATTAAATTTTTTTATTTCTATCGATAATACAATTATGATGACACATTGATGTGGTATGATTTTTACAGAATAATTAAGGTCAATATTTTCATAATGCATACGAATAACATTGATTTCGTGAAGTTGGTATATGAAAATCAATTTTAACAATTAGGTAAATTAAAGTGATTAAGCTTGTGAAGAGTAGTTTAAGGGATACTATAAAATATTTAACAATAATGATAAATACTTTGCAGAACGAAAATTCAAGTTAAGATGCGCAGCATGAAATTTAGTAAAGCTTTGGAAATCTATTTTCTAGGAAAGAGAGAACCAAATTTCATGAAAAAAATGAAAGAGTTTGAAAGAACGAATTAGCCATTAAAGCTTTTGAAAGGACATCAACTGTGTTATGCGTGTTACTAAATGTTTGTACACAAATGATTGAGAACTGGACCTAGCTACATACATGCTTTATACCGACTCTGAACGGCTAATGTTCTCAGAATGGTTGCAAAAAGTACCCCAACTTGCTCTTCAATTCGGCACGCTAAAAGTCATTCTATATAACGAGATTGGCTTTTCAATGTTACAAAACTGTAACAATTTCAATGTTGTATTGTACAATAAATTTGTAGTCAGTTTTATTTCTATCAGCTAATTGGATGCATCAATCACTTAAACTGATTGTGGTCTTTAATTTTTTAATATAATTGTATTCTGTGTGTTTGAAGATTAGCATAATTGAAATAGTATTGGTTTAAAAAAGATTTAATGATAATGCTGATGATAATCCCTGAAGATTAATGAAGGCGAACCCAGGATCCCAAACTTGTTTAGGTCCTAAAAATCCCGGAATTATTCGATGTTGATCCCACGATTAATTAATAACTTTTTCTGAACAATTCATATAGCAATTACATAAGATTTACATTACATAAGCTCGTAACTTACATAAGATGTAAGTCAGGAATAATTTTTGGTCCCAGGAGTCTTCCACTATCTCTTATTTTTTTAGAAGATATAAAGGTTTGCAAATTTTTGAACTTGTTTTGTGCTAAAACATGCTTAAAATAAAGCTTAAAACTTTATTTGGGTAAAGAATTTACTGCTTTATTTTGTATTACGAAAAAGCACATCAACTACAAGCAAGGCACTAGAAGCAATACTAGTTTCTATAAGAAATTCTATACGAAATTTTGTGTGTGATCCGATCAAGTAGCAAAAAAACGGAAGTGGAAAATATTTTGAAGCATTTAGATATTGGCAGTTTCCATATTTATTTGGTTACTACCTTTACTCAAACCTTCAATGCAAACGTTATAAAAAAGGTTATTTTCTTTTTTTTTTTCGTTATACAAAAAAAAAATTTGTTCGTATTATCTACTCCATGTAAATATCTCCATGGAAGTTTGTAACTTTCCTAACAGTATGAATTTCAAAAAAAAATATTTTTGTATAAATACTTGTCAAAACTATACGATATCGCTTTAAAAATACTGATTTGCTTTTTACTTTTCCAGCTCTAGTTTCAAAGAAAAAGGTGAAACCATACATAAAAAAAGGATCACATATAGAAACTACTAAAAAAAGCCATCAATTAAATGAAAGATCTCAGATTTAGGAAGAGGGGGGAAACTACGCCCTTGGTGACAATCCGTTCTATATATGAAGCCTTTGTACTGTATGAATTATTTTTTTATAAAAATTATTAATATATATTGAAACGAAATAAAGTTGAAGTAAAATTTTAATTTACTCTAGTATTCTTTTACACAGAGAAAGAGACCTCACATTATTAATAAGTTTGTCTTCTAAAATTGTTTTCAAGTCAAGGGTTATGACTAGTGTCCCACCGAATATTCGGTTTCGGTTACGGCCAGTTTCGGCCATATTGAGGCCGAAACTTTTGGTTAAAACTTCTTGCATCAGTAATTTCATTAAAAAATAAAAATATTTACAACACATTGTACAAAACAAAAATTATGAATTCGTCTATAATTTCATTTCTCATCTTAACGCAAAACATTTTGGTTAATTTAATGCGTTCGATACTATCATTTTTGATTTTATCATCTCTGTTGCAATTAATATTAAAGTTTTATAGGTACTGCAGCCAAAAAATTATAATTAAACTTCCGAACGAATTCTATGTGTGCTGAAAACGAAATATTTCAATTTTTATAATACGTTGTGTATTGTAAACTTCAATTAATTATTATAAACTTCAAAATTAAAATAGTACTTTTTTATCTTAAATTTTTTTCTTATGTATATGAAAGTTCTTTTGTTTCCTTTTAATAAAAAATTATTTGTAAAAACTTAAATTTTCATATTAATAACCAGTTTCGGTTTCGGTCGAATATTATAAAATGACCGAATATTCGGTTTCGGCCAAAATTCCGGTTTCGGTCGGACACTAGTTACGACTTATGGTCCCATCTTATTTTTGCTAAACAGGTGGAAAACAGGAGTTTCATGTCGGAACTTATTTATTGTAAGCAGATTACAATAATTATAAGTATTAAAAAGAAATTATAAGTATTAAAAGAAAGAAAGATTTACGATGATAGTTCTTCGTAATATTTTTTACATTTTTTATGTTTGTACTTATTATGGCGTCAAAACGTAAATAAAAAAGGTTATTACGAAAAATTATCATCGTAAATCATAAAATCATCTTTCTCATCATCAGCAAATGTAAAAAATTACCCGCATAAAAAAATAACGCTAACAAAGCTTATTTCAAATGAAAAAATAACCATACAAACTCTTTACACGCTCTAAAATCTTGATCAGTTGACAAATAAATACGAATCTCTTAAACTCTTTACACGTACTAAAAACTGAATTGTCCAACCCAGTTGAGACAGGCATACACTGACTAAAAAAGAGAGAAAGAAAGTAGTGTGTAGTTATAATGTAATATGGGCGTAGCCAGCATTTTACGCGGGGGGTGACCATTTTTTGTTTCATGTAGCTGATAAATACATTTCTAGTTCTGCCATGGATAGTCACAATTTCATTAAAAAATGTTATTTATTTGAGCTTTAAATTTTGTTTTGAAATCAACAACATACATATTAGAGTACCCATATGTGCCTTTTTCTGATTTTGTTCGCTTCCTGTCCATTTTCTGTTAAGTTGAGGCTAAAAAATAAGATCTACATAAAAAATTGGACTTCGGTAGTGGAAAAAACCCAGGCCCTCTGGCGTTAAAGGCCTAAAAACGGCTTAAGAATGTTACTTGGCTTATTTACTCTATATCTCTTAAAATAACAGTTTTACGCTCTTAAAATGCAAAAACATTTTTCTGCAAAATAAACAGATCCACATTTTTTCATAAGCAAATTTGGTCTTGGAATGACCTTTTGTAGTGTTTTACGCAGTCAAAGTCACGATTTGTAAGTAATATATTTTTTGAACGACTCTCGTAAATTTTTGGAAAGAGATATTTTTAAACAGTTAACACCATATCAAAAAGCATTAAATGAAGTTTAATTCACAGTTAGTTTTTTTTCTAAAGTATTGATTTTTGGAGGTTTTTTTTCAAATTTTTTTTCAAAGTATTTTTTAAATCAAGTGACTTATTTTCTTCATTGCAATTACATTTTCGATGGATTGATGCGCTAAAATATAATAAGGCTTCTCATCTAAGCATGTAACTGACCCGTAAACTTTGTAAGCCTTGTGAACTTACATGCGCGTAAATTATCTGTCAAAATTTGTATGGGCGTGAGTTTACAGCATTTCCGAGCCTATTTTGAAGTGTAAACTATCATGTAAATCTACGTGTGTGAATGAGGGTTGTCTTTGGAGCTAATCATTACAAATTTAAGTTAGTTGAAGTAAATATAAACACGTTTTATTTATTTTTCTATGTTAATGAAGGTTTTTAAAAGGTTTAAAATTTAAAAAAGTCATAATGTTGTCTCAGCCGCAGCCGCAATTATGTCGACATTTACGCTATTTACACTTTATCGCTCATCAAAAGTTTAAATGCTATACATGTTTACAAGTTTACATGCTTAGATGAGAACCCTTAATATTTTCATAAAATTGAATACATTTCGCTTAAAAAATGCAGTACACTTTTGGCAACTGCATTACTAGAAAAAATATAATAGTATTTTTTTTAAATTAATTATAAAGTATTATTATAAATTAATTAAGGTGGCTAAAACACAATGAAAATACAAAACGCTTATGAACAGAACGAAAAAAAAACATATTTTCTAGAGTGCATAAAGTTTAATATAACATTGTTTTCCGAACAATTTTTTTAATGTATTATTATTTCAAATAGTTAGTTAATTTTTTTTTAATTTCTTGATCCTCATGGGATGTATCTAGTGTCCGACCGAATATTCGGTTTCGGTTTCGGTTACGACCAGTTTCGACCCTATTCAACAAGGTACCAATTCAAATATGAAAATCCATGCATATCTTTTAAAGATATAAATATTTTAGTGTCGTGCTTTCGTAAAGGGGAAACCACTAGTTTTCCAGACAAATTGTAAATATATTAATAGGTATATCTTAAAAAGTTATGAATAAATTTTCATGTTTGATACCTCGTTGAATAGGTACTCGCATTAACTTTCTTTTGATATCCATAACGCGCAATACTAAAAAAACAGAAGATTTGTAGACCATTTCGCAACTTTGGAGGCCTACAAATTCTAAACCAATTGCCAGCGGCCTGAAATTTGGATTTGGATTTAGGAGGTTTAAATCCGTATAATCCAACAAAAAAATATTAAAAAAGAGTGTTTTCGCTGTTTTTGAATTATACCAACATTTTTTGCATCAGTCATGTAATTCAAATACATAAGTTTGGTTTAATAAAAATATTTACAACGCATTGTACAAAACGAAAATTATGAATTCGTCTATAATTTGATTTATAGTGTTAACGCAAAGCATTTTGGTTAATTTTATGAGTTCGATACTATCATTTTCGATATTATCATTTCTATTGCAATAACCATTAAACTTTTATAGGTACTTAAGCCAAAAATTGATAATTAAACTTCCGAACGAATTTTGTGTGTGTGGAATAAAGGAAAAGAAAACGAAATGCATATTTCTATTTTTATAATACTAAACCTTTAAGAAAAACAGAAATACTTTACTTTGTAGTTCTAAAAAAATGTACATTGTAGGTGCATAATATTTTGAGTGTGTGCAATAAAAAGTAAAATAAAAAATGATCTCATTTATTATTATAGTAAACTTCAATTAATTATTATAAACTTCAATATTTAAATAATACTTGTTTTGACCTAGTAGTACTTTTGTTTTCTTTTAATAAAAACAATCATTTGTAAAAACTTAAATTTTCGTATTAATCCAGTTTCGGTTTCGGTTTCGGCCGAATATTATAAAATGGCCGAATATTCGGTTTCGGTCAGACACTAGACATATCGAATGGATAGATGAACTAAAAAATCAATAAATTTTTTTTGCTCGAGCTGGACTTTTTTTCTTTCTCATTTTGTTGTAATCCGTAAAATATCTTGAAATCATTTTTCGATGCCGTCTTTTTTTTTTTGTTGGAATTTCGAAGGCCTTATAAACTTTCAATGATTCGCTTGTGACAATATTTATTTATTTAATTCATCTTCATCAAACAGAGTATAATTATCTCTTACTGATTACTTAAATACACTAAATCACTAAAGTGAATTTATCAATTAGATACAAATTAAAGTTATTCTCTAGAGTTATAATATATACTGTTAAAATATAAAAGCAAAGAATTTTTAAACACACCTCTACTTAAACCAAGATTAAAATCTATATCTTGGCACACAGAGTTTGTCAGTCTTAAGCAACGCGTTAAAGGTTCATTCATGCAGTAATTCACTCTATGAAAAGGTTCATAAAATAAATTTTGAGCACTTAGAACACGAGAAGGTATGTGAAAAGAAATTTGATAAAGTAGAAACGAACAATTAATATCAAAGCAAATTATATCTCTCACAAACATAATAGCAAAATATTTACGCCGGATGACTAAAGATTGTATTCCCAGAAGGAACCTTCTAGCTCTATATTCAGGCATATCAATATTCCATCTCAAGCGACTTATTGCAAATCTCGTAAAACGTCTCTGAATTTTCTCGATTCTGTTAGATGCACATGCATAAAAGGGATCCCATATTATGCAACAATATTCTAAAATAGACCTTACAAAGGCAAAATATAAAGCTTTAAGAGAAAAAGGATCACAAAGGTCTTTAGAGTTCCTGATTATAAAACCTAACATACCATTGGCCTTTGCAACAATATAGTCAATGTGACTTGAAAATGTGAGTTTGATATCAAAAATTACTCCAAGATCTTTTTTCTCGGTTATTCTTAACAAAGTCGTATTTCCCAGCTTATAAGGGTAAAATGCAGGAGAATTACTTCGTCAAAATGTCATGCTTTGGCATTTAGATAAATTGAGGGGCAATAAATTGCTACTGCACCAAGAAGATAGTTGGGACAGATCCCTCTCCATATTTATACTATCATTTGTATCTTTAATAACAGAAAAAATTTTTATGTCATCGGCGTACATTAAACATTGAGAAAAAGTCAACATTATGTGAATATCGTTTATAAATAATAAAAACAGAAGTGGTCCTAGGTGGCTACCCTGCGGGACACCAGAAGAGACCATTATCGCATTAGATTGGAAATTATTAATACGAACAAATTGAGTACGACCAATAAGGTATGATTTGAACCACTTAAGTAAATTAGAGTGAAATCCAATGAATTTGAGTTTTTTTAACAGTAAGTCATGATGAACACTGTCAAATGCTTTTGAAAAGTCCGTGAATATAACGTCACATTGATATCCATTCTCAAAACAGTTTAAAATATATTTTGTAAATATTGCTAAATTTGTAGTTGTAGACCTTCCCTGAAAGAAGCCATGCTGAAACGGTGATATTAACTCCTTCACTAAGAAAGTAAGTCTGTTGTAGACTAATTTTTCAAAAAGTTTCGGAATGGTAGATAATTTAAAAATTGGGCGATAGTTAGTAACCTCATTCTTTGAACCAGATTTATGAATCGGTATAATAAAGGTGGTTTTCCAACTATCTAAAAATTTGCCTTCCTTAAGTGACTGAATGAAGATCATCATAAGAGGTAAAGCTAACGAGTCAGCGCAATTTTTTAAGAGTATGGGTGGAAAACCGTCTATCCCAGACTGTTTATCCTGATTCAATTGTTTTAAGCCTTCGGAAACTTCTAGTAAGCTAAGATTTAGGCTACCTATTAATAAAGGTGAATTTACAGATGAGTAAGCGTAAGTATCTGAGATAATATCAGACGAAATATAAACTGATTTGAAAAATTCTGCGAAAAGATTGCATATAGAAAGGGGGTTGGATGTTGTATTACCCTTATGATTTATGGTATTTGGAATACCCGTTGACTTTTTTTTTTTGCTGTTAATAAAATGCCAAAAACTTTTGCTGTTATTTTTGAGGTGGCGTTCAATTTGATAGATATAACTTTTGTATAAGAATTTATTTAAAAAATCAAATTTTCTTTGAAGAGATCGATAGTTATTTAGAAGAATTGAATTGTTATCAGATTTTCTATAGAGTTTATATGCTTTATTCTTCTTATTATTTAAATTAATTAGTTCTTTATTGAACCATATTGGTTTAGAAGAATTCCTTAATGAAACTTTAGGAATATATTGATGGATAGCTTCATTAAGCTTGTTCATAAAAAAGTAATAATTAACTAAAAGATTATTATTATTGCTTAAGACTGACAACCAATCGACTGCGCTCAAGAGATTTGAAATCCTAAGAAAATCGCCTTTAGCAAAATCAAAACTAAGACTATTTTCATTTACTGGTTTCATATAATTATAGAACTTAGCACTAAGGCATAATGCATTGTGATGATTTGAGTTATGCAAGGATGGAGAGCTTAGGCAGTTGACATCCGCATTCAATTCACTGTCAACGAAAACCAGATCCAGAGTGCGATTTAAACTATTTTGAATACCATTTATTTGGCGAAGATTAAATTCTGCCAGATTATCAACTACCTCGCTCTCACATGTGCTAGTAACCCTGCAGTGTAAGACTAGTCAGCATTAAAACATGAGTAGTATTTATACTAGTCAAAACAAACTAGTTTATATTTTGTCACGATTTACTAGTTGCAAAAGTAGTTTAAACCCAACTAGTTTTTGTCAAGTCACATTAAACCAGTTGTAAAACTAGCCAAAATCAAACTATACTACATATTATCAAAATCAACCAGTTCCAAAACCAGTTGGAGCTGGGTACCCCATTGGAACAAACTAATAATAAACAAATTAAAACATATAAAAACTAATTTAAAAACATGTAGTTGATAAACTATCTTGAATTATATTAATGCGACATATACTCTCATTTTTAAATGTTTTTATTGCAACTTTGTAGTAGATTAGAACTTAGTATATATATACCATAAACATGGTATTTCATCAAATAGCTTCAACTTTAGCCTTTAGCTACTATTTTGTTGTAAAAATATATGTTCTTTGAATCTATGAACTATTGAAAAAATATGAACCTATGAACTAGTTTTAATTCGATAATTACTATATTGGTTAAAAACTAGTCACAACCCAACTAGAATTTTACTTTACATAAAAAATGAGTTGTTAACTAGTTAAAACCTTATCTATAGTAAGACAATTGTCTTTTCCAATGACATCACCACGTAAAAAATACCAGTCGGTTCTATGAGAATAGGACATAAATCGAACTAGTTGTTGGATATTTCCAACTAGTTGTTGACTGGTATAAATCTAGTTGATTACACTGCAGGGAACATTGTAAGGTAGCCAATAATGCAAATCGTCATCATAAATCCAGTTTATATCGGGGAGATTGAAATCACCCATAATAATTACATGCTGATTATCTTTAAGATTATTTAAAATACTAATACAGTTATCTAAATGCGTTTTGTACAAATCAAGAGCACTGCTAGGTGGTATATAACTTAATATATAGAAAATTTCATGATAATTATGTAAGTTTAATTTTACAATTAACTGATCCAAACTATGATGTGTACTCGAAAAAGGCAAATCAATCTGCGTACAGGAAATCGCAGAGCGGACAGCCATTAAAACCCCACCTCCTCTTCTAAGTCCAGATGAGAGGGGGTATCGATCTTTTCTAAAGACATTGTACTGTTTTAAATTGAAGTATTCAGCGTTGTTGAACTTATCTGAAAGCCACGTTTCGGTGAGCGCAATAACGTCATGCTGAAGCGAAGAAGAAAATAATAAAAAATTTGTAGCTTTCGTTCGTAAGCCACCAATATTGTGATAACAAGTAAGAAGATTAGAAGTAGGTGAAATCATGTTGTTGTCATTTGGTCTAGCGCCATTTGGTAACACATAGAAACACATTCCTTAACACTCTTATTTTCATCTTGTATCAAGTATAGTATTCTAGCAAAAACGTCTTTTTTACAAGGGAGCATCTGTTCGTTGAAGCATTTTTTTTTCTGCCTATCAATATTTGAGCAATATTTGTTTGTATATTTGTTTGTTTGTAAATAAGCTCTCGAAAACGGCCCAAGCGATGAAATTTTCAGTATAAGAGTTAAATCTAACTGTGTTTCATTTCTGAGAAAATTCGTTTAGCAGCGCACTCAATGTGCGATTGACGAATGACCGATTTACGAAGCCAAAATTATTTTATTCGGAAAATAGTTTACAGTGAAGTATGTTATTTGATTTTAACACTGTACGACCATTGTAACGTATTCAACATTATTCAACATTGCAAAAAAAAATTCGATTAGCAGCACACATTGGGGTATAGGACCTATTTAGGCGGCCAAAATTATTTTTTTCGGTAAAAATTTGCTATTATATTACATACTAATAATTTTTTTGCCAATTATCGTACATTTAATGGCGCTATACTTTCTTTTAAACTGCGATGTGAAAATGTTGTTATTGTAAAGAAATTAAATATTTATCGGTGTACAGTCTAAAAGAAAAAAAAAAAATTTAAATACATACATTGGTTTTGGCGGGAAGCCAGGCTAAGCTGGACTTTTTAAGCTAAATGTATTCACTTTTCTGAAAATATTATATTTTAGCGTGTCAATCCATCTGAAAATGTGCTTGCAATGAAGAAAACTAGTCACTTGCTTTGAAAAATACTTTAAAAAAAGTTTGAAATGCTCGTATACCTCCAAAATCAATATTTTTTCAGAAATATCTTTTCCAACAATTTACGAGGGTCGTTCATAAAAAATATATCTTACAAATCGTGACTTTGACTGCATAAAACACTACGAAAGGTCATTCCAAGGTCAAAGTTAGTTATGAAAAAATGTGTATCTGTTTATTGTACATAAAAATATTTGTGCATTTTAAGAGCGTAAAACTGTTATTTTAAGAGATATAGAGTAAATAAGCCAAGTACCATTTTTAAGTTTTTGGGCCTTTAACCCCAGGGGGCCTAGGTTTTTTCCACTACCAAAGTCCAATTTCGTATGTAGATCTTATTTTTAAGCCTCAATCTAACAGAAAATGGGTGGAGAGCGAACAAAATCAGAAAAAGGCACATTCCATATGTTTCATGGGTGCTGTTATACATATGGAACAAACATATAGAAGAACATATAGAACAGTATGATAACAAGCATATAGAAATATTAAAAATACTGTGTAACAATTGATACTTTGTTAGAATAGGGCTATAAAAGTATTAACTTAAGCTGATAAACCCGTCTTTTTTTCATTAGAGAGTTTTGTTCGGATATTATTACAAATATTTGTAAGTTGCTACCACAAAAACAAAATCATTTCCTCAGTCAGAATATCTGATAATTTTGAAATACATAGCCGATGTTGCATATTCTTCTAAACTGTGCAAAGCCTTTGCTCCAGTGAATCACACTCATCGTCCTAACAATCTTTTTCAGCCCCAATAAAAGATTTTTCTAATTCTATACAGTGATGTTCCTCGACGCGTCGTCTTTAATTTTTGACTTTTACTTAACAATTGTCGATAATGTAGAGAATGGTTTACGTTGTCGACAGTAGTTCTCTGTTCCCGTACTCAATTGAAGTAGCTTGTAGTTGCTTGAAAGCTTTATTTTGAAGAAATTCGACAATCCGACAATTGTGTAAGCAATGTCAAAAATGCAACACTGCGAAAATGCAAGTTCTAATAAGATTGGGCGGATTCTTAAATTCTTTTGAAAAATTCTATTATTCAACATAAATGAACAAATTTAACGAACAAAAAGCATGTCTGGAAGGAGAAAAAATAACGAATACTCCGAACTTGGCTCCAATTAAAATAAATACTGTAGTAAACATACAGCCTCTGACATTTATTATTTACACGTCGTTAAAATCAATTGTCTACACGACATTGGCCGCATTCAGCGCAGACAACAGTTGGCAACTTTTGTGTAAAAATTCACTGAATGGTACAAATTTGGTAGCGCTAACTAAAACTGATAAAGTAGCGAACGCCTTTTGATCGAGCTAACAAATTCTATGCTACATGAACACAACTGTTTGCTTAGCTGTCAGATGCTGTTACTGACGCTGTTAAATTAATAAACGCAGAAAGAACGCAGCAAATTTAAGTGAGCAACCTTTGCAATTGAATTAAATTTACATAAAAATTAAATTGAATCTAACTTCTGACGTGTAGAGTAGCAACACATTCAGAGAAAAACATCGTGAACTAAGGTAGCGACAATAGTATTGCTTACATTAAGTTGTCTACGCCGCACATCACTGATTCTATATTCATATCAACTTTAATTGAAATGGTTGCATTTACATGAATATATACAATAGAAATTTTTTATTTAAAAATCCCGGAATCCTAGAAGACAATACCGGGATTTAAAGGGGCTTAAATCGCCCGGTTCCCGGGATTGACTTCCTTAGTACCTACCTAGTCGGATTATGAATCCTCAAAGACGCATACTCAGAATAAACGCTGACACTCTGCAAGAAAAGTCGACTGTCAGCAAACAACCTTGAATGTCCTCTCATAAAAAATTTTTTATTTATTGCTTATACCCCTTTTCCACTCGGAAAGTTTTCTTGCCAGCTAGTCTGCGGTACAGGCAAATCTGTACTGGCAAGTTTTTTCTTTTATGCTTTTCTTTCTTTGATGCTGTGCTCTTCTTTCCTTTGTATTTTCTCCTTGCTGGCAAGAAAACTTGCTGTGTGGAAAAGAGGCATTGGAGATCAATGCGAAAGATCTGCAAGACTCGTATGCATATTTTCATCATATGTCCATTATTCAAATTGTATTAGTAATTTGGAATCATCGAGACAATTGAAAGTCACTTGTGACTTAAATTGCGAGTATGAAGCGCGTGCGTATTTGATTTCTATAAAATTTAAAAGAAATTTAAAAGAAAGTGTAGATAGTGATAATTTTTGGTAAAAATTTTATATAAAATGATGACGTATCTTTTCTTCAATTTATTTTTTTAATTTTTCAGAAGCAACTTCTATCGATAGTTTAACTCATCAAAAGTATAAAGCTGAGTTGAGAAAAGTCCTTAGACTAGCTATAAAAAAGCTACATAGGCAAGACTGTATTTTAAAAAAATGCTGTATCTGCAGAACTAAAAAACTAGTTGAATAGCTTTTATTATTATTATTCTTACCTTTTTGAACTGAACTTTTATATTACTTTTTTTTTTGTATAATGTTGTTTCTTTTCATTATTATTTCTTTATTAATAAAGAAAATTACAAAAAATTAAAAAAAACCCTGTATATTTTTATATGAAGTCCAATCACTCTCTTTCTTACGCTCTCTGAGTGTAAAAATGTAAATATCTACCACTGAGAGCGCATGGTTTTGTTTATATGCATCCGCTTAGCAAGACGTGGCTTGACGTCTTCGTTGAAGACATTTCAACAAAATGCCTTGCAAGCCAAAGTGGAATTTTGTATGAAAATGTCTTCGAAGACTGCATGAAAATAGATCGATCCATCTTGCGAGAAACTGACATGTCTCGAAGACGTCTTCGAATACGGATCGATCCAATTCCTGCTGGGTACCTATAAGCATTAAAGTTGAAATAAATGCATATGCTTATGCATGCTGTGCTCGATAGCTTGCAAACTTGCGCATATACACAAAGCGCGTTGCAATATTTATATAAATGTTTGTATAAAATCTATAAAAAATCGCTCCATTCTTTTGAGAATTTTGTATTTTGTGCAAATGTATAGCGCGTTCATTGGTGCTATCAAAAATGTCATTTACCCCTGGAGACGGGCATGAAAAAACTATTTGAAAAGTTCATTGAATTTTTATACATTTATTTTTAACAATAAAAAAATAAAATTTAGTGTAGAATTGAAGTATGATAAATTTTGTATACAACGGGTCTAAAACGAAATAAATCGGAATAGCTTAACATGAGATATAGCAATTTAAGTAACACAGACATTGACATTCACAATTTCGAGCCAACGGTATTTCGTAATACAATTTTCTAGAGAAATCCCGATTTACGTGCTAACTTATTTTGCGTAAAAACAAATTAAAAAAGAGTTTCAAATAAATTTTTTGCAAAATCCGTGCGGTTTGTTAAAGAATGACCCATATAAAAAGATAAAAAATAAACTCAAAGCATTAAATTTTTAAGTTTGCGTTCAGTGTTGAAAATGGAAGATAATCTGATCTTGAAATTAGATTATATTAGAAATAAGATTAAATTTAGTTAGAATTATATGTGTGTAATTGTAAACAAAATGTTTTTTGATTACGTTTGAATATGTTTTTTTAGTTGATTTTGAGTATACTTTCAACACTTTTTTGTCCAAACTTATCTTGTGAAATTTAAAACTAGTTCTTGTTAAATCTTTTTCTTCGTTTTTCGTAAAAAAACAAAAGTACGCCAAGTTTTTGCTCTTTAAATCTCAGAAGCTTAATAAAAAAATATTGCTCAACTTCGTAGAAAGCCACCAGTTTAAGCATTTGACATTCACAATGTTCTACGATGTTGACAAATGGTTCCCCAGCGATTTGTTCCTTTCTGTGTTTAGGTCATATGTCGAAAGGACATGCGCCATGCTTATAAGCTACTTAGCGTTGCAAGGACAACACGAACGGAAATGTAAATGGTTATCCTGACAAATATGTGCTTTAGACGTTAGGAGGGCATATTAATGAAATTTGTTTTCTTTAGCTAAAGTTATTAAAAAAATAGAGAAATGTTGATGTTAAGAAATTAAATTTTAATGATTTTGCCGAATATATTTTGCTATTATTCTACTACTACTACTTCTATTAGAATAATTCTACTTCTATTTTTTCTAACCCTACTCATATTAACTACAATAATTTTTCTACATTTGCTATATAATGTTCAAACCTACATAATTACCTGTGATTCTTGCTGTTGGAAATGAAGACAAGAATATCCAAAATAAATTAAAAATGTTTCAATAGTTAGCTTAAATAAAGCTGTTAGTAAGATAATTTTTTTCAGGTAAACCTCTTTCGCACAGCTTTTTTTTCATTTGTTCATAATCAAAATGAGATATTTAATTTCCTGTTATTTTAACTGACTTAAGAAAAAATTTGCATCTTCCAATATTACAAAACATTCTATATGTAAAAACTGTCATCTACGGATTTCCACACACAAGTCTACAAAGTATGAAGTTTGCTTTTTATCATAGAAATAGTCGCAAAGCGAAGAGAAAAAAAGAAGCACAAAATCATAAAAACAAATACTGTACTGTCACTAGGAACGGATTTCCAGTCCACAACCTGGCAAAAATAATCCTATGCTTTGCTCACACTACACGCTGAGACGCATTCTACGCAGTTTTTAGTTTAGAAATTTTTTTATGTATTGTTTTTTTTGTTTTGTTTTATTTTTTGTTACCAAAAGTGCAAAAATTTTTATATTTGCATATTTGCGAGCTTGCACAATGTGCAAGCGTCAAGAATGAAGAAAATGCTACACTTTCATAAGAGCAAAGAAAAAAATAAACAAAATGTGTAAAATGTAAAAAAAGGTATCTAGCTGCAATAAAAAAAAATGTAAATGAAATTTGTTGTAACAGACAATTTGAAATTATAAAAGAAAATGTATAATAATTAATATAATTCTAAATCCAGTAAATCCAATAAAAAATCCAGTCTTTCATTAGGCAATATTCCTTACGACTGGACAATGGTAAAGATTGTTTTTATATCGAATTCAAATTGAGAAAATATAAGCCCTTATTTGAATTTTTTTGAAAAAGTTGAAAAATTGCATTAAAGTATACATTTCTCAAAAAGTAGGAAATGCATATGCAATTTATTAATTCGCCAAATTTAAGGAAAACGTTAACACTATAATCAATACCGCCCAAATTTACTGCATTAATCTGTATCACGAAGCAGCACACCAACGACAAGCAAGACACGAGAAGCAATACTTTTTTCTATACGAAAATCTATTGCTTCTCGTGTCTTGCTTGTCGTTGGTGTGCATTTTCGTTATACAGAATAAAGCACTTAGACAATCCGACATGGGCTTCCGTAGGGGAATGCAGGTGGGGGGCGCTTGCCCCAGGCATTGATAATTTTTTAAATATCTTCATATTAAATCAAAAAAGCCGTATGTTTAAATTAAAAAATTTTAAGAGAGAAGCAAAAAACTTACTAAACTGTAAGTTGCTCTCAAACTTAGGGCTTTGGGAACTTTGTAATAAAAACGTCGATTTTAGTTGTAGAAGTGTAAAAATTTGCGAAAAATGTATTTTGATAAGGTGCATCATTCAATCGAAAAGATAATTTTGAATTTTTTTGTAACCTACGGCTGTTTTGATTTCATATGACGATATGTTCATTATGTATTTAATATATTTTGAAGAGAATACAAAAATACTTTTTTTAGGATAATTTATAAATAAAGCTGAGCTAAACCATTAATTTTTAAATAGTAGTGTTGTACCCGTTGCTGTAAGTCCGTCTTCATATTACGCGTTTTTGTCGCGATTGTAGCACAGCTCTCAGGTTTTTTTTTCACAAAAGTGGCTGAAAAATACTGAATTTTGAATGTAATTTAATACATTTATTTATTTAATATTTAGTATTTTCCCGCTGCGTTTGCGAAAAAAATTTGAGAGTGGTGTCTTAACCGCGACAAAAACGCGTAATATGAACACGGCCTAATAAGTAACGATACCATTTCATTTACCCTTGCTTCAAAAATACTTTTCAATACGTTTTCTTAAATTAAAAAATTTTTTCTACAAATTTTATTCGTAATTTTCAGCAACGAATAGAATTCGTAGAATGGACGTAGTTTGGGTCCACATTCCGAATATTTTATTCGTATAAGTACAAAAACAAATGAATATTGTACGAATACATTTACGAATGATCCTTATACCTAGTTACGAAAAAACCTTCTGTTCAGCTGGTGTTTGTTACCGCGGTACATTAACTTAAAGGCCACGTACTCTTTCAGTAAGCTACGGCCACCTTGCAATCACACATTTGCTTATATTCAGTAATTGTTCGACAAACCGGTCTGAACGATTTCAGTTGTTAATTTTCTAAACTCAACTAAAACTTCGTACTTTCTACTAATAATGCCTACGAATGAATTTTTTAGTAAATACTACGAATGTAATGAAGGAAATTACGAAATTATTCCTAAGAGAAATTGACGAGTGCTAAGGAATGATATTATTAGTCGAAGATCATTCTTCGTAGCAACAGATAGCAAGGGCCATTTCATTCAATAACGGATATAAACTTTGACGATAAGCAAATTTATGTTTTAAAGTCATTGTATACAAGCACAAGACAAAGTAAATAATTAAATAAAAAAAGAAATATTTTCCAAAAAGTCACCTTGTTTTTCTATCAAAAAGTTGATTCAATTTGGATTTTTTTTGATATTTCCTAAACTTAACAAAATGACAAACAATCCTGAAGCATTTAAATTTAAGAAAAATGCAGCAATCGGGGCGAGAGCAAAGCTTCTAATTCAAAAGCGAAAGAAAAAATTAGGAAATTTAATAAAGTAGGCCAATTATGGATTAAGGACTAACTTTTTAAAAAATCTGATAAAATATTCAGAATAAGCAAACGATTTTACATTGGAGTATGTTATAGTCAAAAGTTTTTTTATGACTTACTGAAAAAAGGAAACTCGATTTTAAACATCCATTATACTTGTTCAAATTCACGTTTTTTAGCGACGCCCACCCAGCTTGAGAATTTGGTGGACTTTTTTCGCGTCACGTGCTTATATTACATCCTGGATTCAGAATCAAGCCTTTCAGGGAGGTTCTGGTATTTGTTATGGAAATGTATGGAACCCAAAACACATCTAATATACATGTACCTCTTTATATATTTATTCATACGTTTTGAATTAAAAAAAAAATAAATTTTTTAAATCATTCGTATAATAAGTATGTTTCCGTACTTGATTGCACAAACTTGCAAGCTGCTAGAATTGATGCATGTTGGAAAAAGAAATAAGTAGATACGGTGTGAGATCCGGTGAAAAATATCTCCCTTAGCATGCGGGGAACATTTCAAGAATAGCAACAACTTTTTAATTTTAGCGAGTGATATGAACTTTGGCCTCCTAAATCCATGATACGAGAAAGATTTCTGCACCTTTTTTAAAATTCCTATAGCAATAAACTAACTTGTTTTTAAAACCAACTAATTAAAAAACTTATTTAAAATAAACGAGTTTATAATTAACTTTGAATTATATTAAGGCGGCATCCACTTCAATTTTGAATAGTTTTTATTGTATATGAAGTAATTGAGAAACTGCTTAAAAACAAGTGGTTTGAAAACTACTTTGAATTATATTAAGGCGGTAACTACTCTGATTTTGACATGTTGTGACGACGCAAAACATGTCCCCAGTTTTAACGCACATGCTAAACACAACAATACGATACCATTCCTAAACACATAAGAAGACGCAACAACAACACATTTACTACAATTGGAACAAAACACCCTGTACCAACAATTAGCAACATTAGATTAACCGCCAACGGGACCGCGAGTACTTTGATGTGAGCCCAGGGTGACCCCAGCTACACGATACGTATGTTTCCGAAAACCACTGAGCGGTATCAACATGTTACCGAAAACATGAGTACGAATAGCTAACAGCGAAACAGTGAAGCTACCAACAATTAGCAGCATTTGATTAAGCGCCAACGGGACCGCTTGTACTTCGATGGATGTCCAGGGTGACCCCAGCAACACGACGAGCATGTCACCGAAAACCACTGAGCAGTATCAACATGTCGACGAGAGCATGAGTAGCAGAGCATGACAACACTACTGAGCGGTGTCAACATGTTAACGAAAACTTGAGTATAACCATGATAGAATTACCAGGTACTATTAATCGCTACTTTTACTCGTTACTTTGGGCATATAGTGTCAAATTGGTGTCAAATAAAAGTACTGCAAACACACCAAGAAGTAAAAGGGGATTTTCGCTTTTAATTTTACCCAGATGTCTACATATGAAAAAATGCTACAATACATATGAACATTAACAGGTGACGAAGTTGACGAACTGCACGAGGACGCCTTAGAGTACGTTGCAGGCTACATTATAAAAAGGCTACATTTTTAAAGTTTTCAACATAAATACTGCTCCTTTATGTGGGTGGATGAAGTCTCACAGGGAAGGCTGAAATAGCCATAAGCTGCATTTTTGGAAAAAATAAAAGATTTGGAGGCCGTCTTTAATTAAGCCAATGCTAGGAACATTTAGTGTGGAGTACAGAAAAAACTCGCTGAATTGTGTTCATCAAACGAACTTCCCGAACCTGTGAAAGAGCTCTTCATAAAATGCAGAATACATTTTCGGATTAAAACTTTTAGTAAAAGATTAAAAAAATCAAAAATTAAAACAAACAATTTTGGCAATAAAAAACTTTTGCAATTTCGATTATAAAGCGATTGATTTGGTTTATATTTCAACAACTATATATTCAGCTCTATCATGAATAATTTTTCACGTGAAATCGGAAAAGAGTTTTAATTTTTATGATAAATTTCAAGACTATTTTGGGAATTTTTTATGCAAATTTTTTGATAAACCTTTGATGAACGAATTTGCATTTAAAATTTCCAAAATGATCTTGTGCTTTGCCTTAAAAATGAAAACTCCCTTTTCTAATTACGCGTGAAAAATTATTCATGACAGGGCTGATTTTATTACGCTAAACGATACAAAGGCTTTATAGTATTTGAACTTTTTTAAAGCCAGACATTAGATCTTTGAATCATATTGTTGCTCTTATGCTTACTTAATTTTTGATGCAATGAACTAATAAAATTGTTGTTTATCACGTCACTAACATCAAGTGCAAGGAAAAGACAAATATTTAAATTGGATATTTGTATTAAGTTTTGTAAAATTACAAAAACAAAATGCATAATGTTTCTTCCCAAAGGCATTTTTACTCAAAGCTACTGGCTGCATTGTAAGATTATTTAATAAAAATTATTATCATGTAGTGTTTTGTTTAAATTTTTTTATGATTTCCTGCAGTAAAATATGATTTTTATTTTTATTTCCAAACAAAAATACACAAAAAAAAATTAGCTGATTTTAAAAATACAACACTTTATCAAAGCTTCGTTCACAATAACTTTTAAATATTGGATATTTTATAAAAACAAATCACAAATACACCACATTGTGAATACCTCTATCGTTTGCAGATTTCTGATTTGAAATAATACAAGAAGCAACACTGTTTCCACCTACTCGCAACATTTTGACACTATATGCCCAAAATGACAGTTTATCCCCAGCTGATATTCAGCAAATAATAATACCTGGTAATTATATCATCAGTATAACTAGCTAACAGCGATGCTGCTACGACCAACCAGCAGAGCTATGCAGTGAATTGAATGATGAGGAGACAGTAAGTTCCTGGCAGACAATTAAAGCGAGCGGTTGGGCTTATTAAACACTGGCTAACAAACTATCGAAGTGAAGAGTCGATCTGACCGAGCAGTTGCTGCCGAGCCACCAAAGCGAAGAGAAGTAATATCGGACTTGGTGAAGAAATCTGGACAGACTTAGCTGAAGAAGCTCAAACAAAAGCTGCTGAAGGAATTTGTGGTCAGAACGTTCTGAAGAAAAGGTGACAAGGCCAACAGGTGAGACAAAGGACACTAACATAGCTTATAGGCGCATCGTCAGATCGCAAGGGATCACATAGCTTATAGGCGCATCGTCAGATCGCAAGGGACATACTCTAGCCAGGAAACACACGGACATAAGGACCACAACGACGATTCACCAGAGTTTTCGCCAACCACCACACCCACTTTCGGACGAGAGTCGGACGTCAATAACCCTAATCACCACCGTATTGCTCACCACATCGCCTTAGTATTTTATAAAATATTTTAAGAAATAGAATCTGAAACATTTATAAATGAAGCCTTATTTGGAAGAACCTGTAACGAAACATCTTATTTTGTGACGAATTCTGGGCACGACTGAGAATACCTCAGCAATACAGCCGGAAGACCGGCAGCTTCGTTACATGGCGCCCGAGCAGGGACCCTTCCAAATATAGCTTGGTGAGCAAATGTGAAGTGATTTGAAAGTGGACGACTGGCACATACCTTTATTTATATTTTAAAAAAAATATTTTTTTTAAAAACTATCAAGAAAATATTTTACTTAAAAGTTAAATAAGCATAGAAATAAATAGTTAGATTGTCTTTTGAAGAAATTTGAAGGAATTTGCGGAATTTACGGTAATTGTGGAATTTGTGGAATTTGCGGCATTTGTGAAATTTACAAAAGTTGAAGAAAATCATCATGGTTAAGAAGACGTGGGTGTACTCGCTTCAACGAGAAGATCTCCTGAGCTACGCTGATGAATTGAAATTTGATGCAGATGACTCGATAGAGGAGCTGCGGAAACGTTTCGCAGGAGAAACGGCTGGCCGAGCTGGAGGTCAAACACCGATAAGGGTGTTCACCAGTGCCAGTCACATCTAACGAGACAAACAAAACGCCAGCTATAACGATAACGAAATCCTTTTAAGAGGCGTATGGCACACAAAGAGAGACGAAAAAGGAAGCAAGGGTACCAACTAATTTAACAAGTAGTTGAAAACATATGCAGACGAAAGTCAATTGACTTATTTAGCGGACATCACCATACAAAATATGTTAGTTCGTTCTATAGAAAAAAATTAGAATTTCAACTAGTTGTGGTTGACAAAAAACTACATTTTCAACTACTTTTAAATTAGTTGATTTTCCTACAGGGATATATTAGATTTTCTTATATGTATAGGCGTGTGTCGACGGTGTAGTGTGTGTATTATGTTTACAAAATTAGTACCAAAAATCGTAGTAAATAGCATAATATAGATTAAATTTTGTTTATGTTCATTCTAGATTTCTTTATGCCTTTGCCTCCCTCCACCCTAGAACAAATCCTGCGGACGCCCTTGCAATCAGATAACTATCAGAAGCTCTGGCCCACATCAAGTATACCTTTTGATTCGAATATCCTTCACATAGGACACTGTGGGTAAAAATCGAGAGTGGCATCGTGTTTGGCTAGATATTGTTAATTAGAGTCTATATTTACTTTTGTTTTAAACCATATGTAGTTTTTCTTACAAAAATAGAAGCATTTTGAAATCGTTACTTGAGGCCTCTTAAAATGCTATCTACATTCGATACGTCCTAATATAAACGTATCATGTAAGTTAGCACTAATGTAATTAATGTCTCAAAAGTTATTTCATAAAAATCGGACTATGAGTTTACCAGGAACAATAAATGTGCACTCCAGTTTTGCATAATAGTATAGACAAGTAAACAATTCCCTAAAATAAAATAATTATCAAAACAGGAAATGTAAATATCAAAACAGCTAGTATTATTTCTTGTAAAATGGACTAAGGCCACTTACAAAATAAACGGCTCAAATGTATTTTTGTCTATTATGCAAGTTTACTTATTTCAAAACCTGATTCTATTATCTAAAAATTATACAATTACAAAAAAAATTTTTTTTTCTTGTAAAACCTTCATCATATGCGGCCATTTTATCATATAATTTTTAAAATATTCAGGACATTCCCATTAAAACTCACCTCTTTTGTGTCTACTGGAAATATATTTCCTACAGTTGGCATGGAAACAAAACAAATACTGGCGGTGAAGAGCAGAATGCCATAGCATAGAAAAGGCAAATGATGATCCTTGATGACGCGACATTGCAATAGTATTAGGATGATAGCAAATAGCAGGCACACAACGGAGTTAAAAACGTTCTGAAAATGATAAAAATTATAAAAATCCATCTTATAATTTTGTAGTTAAAACTAAACGAAGACTTACATGGAAGGTTGGAGCATTATTATAGGCCAATGAAAGCGCCGCCATTGCGCCACAGAGTACAACAACCAGAGCGACCACGCCCAACACTGAGAAGCGTTGCAGCTTCAGTGTATAGCGTTGATAGAGACATTCTAGCTCGTCGTTCTCGAAACGCAGCGTATTCCATGGACGTCCTCTGGTCGCTTTCACGGCATGATCCATTGCCAGCGACGTTGCTATGGTTACGCCCAACCGCCAAGTAGGCGGTTTAAAGGAGGCAACGCACACCGAATAATTGCCGTATATAAGTAAGGTAGATACAAAAACTCAGCTAAAATATAATAAGATTAAGAGAAAAAAAAAACAACTATTAGAATGGTGTGATATGGAAGAGAATGAAATAAGAAACTAATCCGAAGATTTCAATAACTTCAACAAGACAACAGATGTTCAAATTTAGCAAAGCTATTGATGGAAACAAATGAAGTGTTCATCAGTTTTAAGCCCAATATAATCACATTTGCGATTATTGTGGTTCATTTCGTTCAAATCGTTTTATTCTATCAATCAGATTTTTATAATGGATTCAATGTTTAGGGGCCATTCAAGATATACATAAGCACTACAGGGAGGCGGGGTCTTTGCTTTGCTGATTTTTATGACATAGGGGATGGGGTCTAGATGGTGATTACGTCAGCAGTATTAATTTTTGTACTTTTTTTTAATTTACTACAAAATTAAGTCGATTTTGGTCTGAAATGTCTTGATGGCAACCCTACTTGTCTTAGCTTGAAACGAAACACTTTTTCAGGGATTCCCGATGCATGTACCAATGTTTGACGTGGGGAGGGGGAGGGTTAAAAATTGCAAAAAATCTGCTTACGTAATACTTGAACAGCCTCTTATTTCCATTTTGCAAGATAACTCACAAGACTCAGTACGGTATTTTTTCAATCGAATTAATTTTTTAAATATTTTATTTACTTATCATATTCATCAATCATTAATTATATCATTAATTGATTAAAATCAATGCAATCCAATAAAAATGAAATGATCAAAAACAAAACAAATTTTGTTGTTTATAGCTGATAAATTAACCATTAAAAATATTTTGTAGCTTATAATTTGCATTTCATGCTGATTTTAGCCACAAAATGCGAACTCAAAAATGCAAAATTGAACTAAATCAATGTTGCCCACACAAATGAAACATTTAAAATTTAAAAAATTAAAAGTAGGTAATAAATTGCACAGCGTTTTTGATTGCAGCTGTTACAGAAAAAGATACTTTTCTGTTTTTTAAGATACAAGTTTGTCAGTTATTAAGAATGACTTCAATTAATCGAATTCGACAAATGACTGTAAAAATTCTGAAAAAAAATATATATTCGGGATGATGTGAATGGTTTGGTGGTGCCATGTTGAGGTTGGATTTCAAGGTCATGTGGACAAATAATGTTTTCATACACAACATGGTTGCTACACAAGTTATATGAGGGCTAAAATTGTACTTAGATTGAGACATCGTTGACTTTTTTCAAGCTGAAATAATCTTTGCTTTTATCTTACATACAGTGTTGGTTTCTAAGGTGGCATTATTCTACGTTCAAAACGAAGTTCTAAAACATATTTTGAACTCTTAGAACTAGAAGAACTCTTAGGCATATTTTTCAAACCCTTTTTGTGCCACACTTAACTTAAAACCATAAAAGTGTGCAATGCAAAAATACAATTTTATTTCTAAAATGAGTGCCTATAATGACAGGCCTAGATGAAAAAATAGCCTTAAATTCACTTAAAACAGTTTTATGAGAACTGAGCAAAAAAAAAATTATCAACTAAGGCTAAACAGCGGCGGAACAAGGTTCGAACAGCGGCCATTTTAAAGTAGTATCTGACAAAAATTGTGTCAAACAGTGGCCGTATAAGCATCTACGTATATAATTGCTGTTCATTATAAGCATCTACGTATATAATTGCTATTCATTATAGAATTTATTTCTTATATATATGGCTTAATATAAAGCCGAATCGATTTGTTTGGAGAAAAAAAGTTAGCCGAACACCGACTCAAAAGTTAGAGGGACTCTAAAAAACTATTTCGGCATAATTTTTTTTGGATCGGAGAAATTAGCATATAGCTATTTTGGTTCTCCTAAACGCCTTTTTGGTCAAAAAAAATTTTTTTTTTTCATATAACTTTGTTTTATTCAGAATGCATACCCGAGATAAGCGAAATAATAAAGATTTTGATTGTACACAAATTTTGGCAAAAAAAATTTTAGAAATTTTGTTCGTTACAATTGAAATCATGTAAAAATTCAAAGAATAGATCACAATTAATTATTAAAAAGAAAAGTTTAGTAATTCACTGATTTTTTTAAAAAAAATGTATACCTCAGTAACCAGGTATTTCAGACAATTGAACAATATGCCAAATTGTTTGTATTTGTATTTATTTATAAGGCTAGTACAATAAGATTAATCTTAATATATAAAAGGTAGGCACGCTGCTCCGTGTCCAATATCTTTTAAACTGTTCAGCCTGAAAGTATGCCAATTTTAATACATAAAAGGCAAGCATGGTGCTCCTCACACAGTATTTCTCAAACTGTAATTATTTTTTGACAGTAAAGTAATTTTACAAGGCACACTTTTCTCAAAATGTTCAGCCTGAAAGCATGCACTAATCTATATTTTTATCGTTATTTTATTATTTTATTAAAATAGTTATAAATTTAGACTTGAACTAATTTTTTAACACTGCTTCAATGCGTAAAGTGTTATTTAAAGTGGTACATTTGTGTTTTGCGAAAATCAAGTGAATAACAAATCAAGCTTTAAAAAGAGAAAAAGTGCTTTCGGCAAATGGCTCCAAAAAGGAAGTGTGCGTAGGGCCTGTCGTAGGACAGGCTTTTATACTAGTATCTTATAATCTATAGTAATAAAACTAATTTTCTGTTTGTTTGTTTGTTTGTTTGTTTGTTTGGCCTTTATACAAATCTAAACTGCTCAACGATTTCGCTCAAACTAGGTATACATATTGAGTGCCCAATCCCAACTTAAAATGTTACATACTTAGTTTTTGAGACGCCCCCTTCGAAATTTTTTAACTAAAAGTAATTTTGTTATTAGAATACTTTTTAGTATCCGATTTTTATGTGTGTTTATTTAAAAAAATTTCTGTTATTTTGACATAAAAACACTCAAATATATTCAAAATTGTAGAAATTTTCAGTACAACGACGTTTTCATAAAACATTGTTACCTTTCGATGCAAATGTCTTTATCTTTCGATGCAAATATCTCCGCTGTCCATTAATATATTTCGTTAAGTTTTTTTTTGTTCAATAAAATCACTTCACAAAAATAGGTTGAACTGTACCGTTAAGTTACTGTATATATGTTTTATGATTATGTCAAAATGGTTCAAAATATTGACTTTTTACTCAAAAAACTACTCAAAAATTGTTGTTGTTGTAAAATGGAAATCAATTAAAAATTGCACACCTGTCTACCTTTCATATGACATAGCATTTATTTGCAAAAATTTTTCCAGCTAAGCGCAAAAATTATTTTACGATTTTTGTCATCAAAACAACTTTGATTTTTTCGCGAAATTTATTTTTTCCAAAATGTTGTTTTATATTTTTTACAAAAAAGTTAAGTCTCAAAAATATTGTATGTAAAAATAATGTAAAAAATTACCCCAATATCTCTTTCCAATCAAAAGTTATTGCTAAAAATCTATTTTTTCGTACACTATTAATAAAACTGAGTTTTGTTTTAAAATTCTCTATATAATTTGAACGTCCCCATTTATCTTTAAGAATGCAGTTGTGTGTCTAGAGTAATAACGAACAATGTGGATAATATAAAATCTACCTTATAGTAATCTACCTAGTTTTTTGCCTCCCCACCACCCCCCCCCCATACTGTTAAATTTGTTTTGTTGTGATGGCTCTATTTTTTCTCACTATTGATTTACCGTTGTCACTCAGTTCTTTATCAATGGCACTTCAAATGTTGTATATATATATTACCATATTATCGAAAAGATGATTGTGAATAAAAATGCTGTAAAAGGTAATATTTTCATGTAATCAAACATATGCGCATCTGCTTAGCACAATTATTTCATTGGTTTTGATCTGTGCTTTTAATTTACAGATAGATGGCGCCGCATTTGTAAGTACTGTTGGTACAAACTATACACCTTGCGGTGAATATTCGAATGATGTCTACCAAAATTTTCTTCAAATTTAACCCCACACGTTTGGAATTACACACAGGTGGCGCTATTTTCTGCTTACAGAAGAATATCTGATGTTCTTATGTAGCAAGCAGATAAGTTTTGAGAAATATTTTGTGGAAATGCTATTGCTACCAAACTTTGACTTAAAATGTCAAATAATGCAGTACTGCGAGTTTTTCAGTCGCAGCGTCATCTAGCCGTCAATAACAGCTAAGTGTTGTCTACTTTTACAGTTGCGCTTTCAACACTTAAAAACATAGACTTGGATCAATTTAAATGTCCAGCTCACTTGCTGGATCTTTTGTTGTTTTTGCTTTGCTTGCTAATGCGATGATATGATCCTGATCTCCCATGAAAAAAACGCAGCTAATATAAATTTTAGTAGAACGAATTTTTCATAAAACATTGATAGCTAATAATGAGAAAAAAATTATATGAAAATCAAAGTTTTTACTTTTTATATCTCCGCTGTTTTTAATATATTTCATTATAATTTTTTTTGTTAAAACGTTCAATATATTATTTAATATAAATCTTTGTTTAGATGTTAAAATGTCCATACCTCAAGGACGCATTGAGTCCCACCATAATTTATATATTGTTGACAAGGTAATTTTGCTTGCTTTAAGATTAAGTAAATATAAAAATTATTTTTAAATTTTCAAATATGTTTTTCGTACCCCTTCTTTTAATTCAATTAGCTCACCGCAAGAGATGAAACCACCAACAACAAAAATTTTCCAAAACTTTTTTGGATTAAAGTTAATTCAATTACCTTTCCAGAATTTAAGAAACATTTAATCGAGAAGTGTATGTTAAAATGTTTATATAAATGACTCTCGAGTAACACCGGGTATATCAGCTAGTATGAAATAAAAGAGATAATTACAACAAGGAATTAAATGAATTAATTAAATTATTAATTAAATTAGGTAACAAACATATATAAAGTTATACGGTATAGAGAAGTAAAGTAACACTAGATAGAGAAGTAAGTAACAGATTAAGAAGAAAGAATAAAACAGACATACATATTTTATTGATGTAAGGATTTGAAGTAGTTAAAGATGGATTATTTGAAGTTGGTTCGTGAAGTAATTTGTTTTAAAAACATAGGTAATGCATTCCAAAGTTTAATGGTACTGATGAAAAAATAAAAATCTACTACTGTTAAGGTAATTACACCTAGGAACAACAAATTTTGTGAAAGAATAAACGACTTTTGCCTTTTTTGTTGGTCCTACATTGTTTTGTTTAGATTTAGCCCCAGCACATTACGCCAAAGTCACTCAGAAGTGGTACAATGATCATAATGTTCATTATGTGACAAAGGATCTGAATCCACCAAAAGTGACAGAGCTGCGATCAATCGAACGCTTTTAGACTTTAATGAAAAGAAAGCTCCTAAAAATTGGAAAAGCAACGAAAACTATTCCTGAAATGAAATGAATGAATGAATGTTGCGAAAGGCGTTCTCAGAAGTGACAGAAACGGTTGTACAAAATTTTATAGAGGGTCTTGTAAGGAAAGTACGAGCATATGGAAAGCAGCCAATAAATTAATAATATTTTTTGTGTAAATGTAATTTAAATATGTATTTAAGCATTTCTAAAAATATGAATTAAATTAAATTCTACATTTCTTTATAAGAATAGTTTTTAATTTTGCAAAACTTTCTGTACCGGTTCTTACTGTGATTTTTTTAACGTTTATATCATATTTTTTTTTTTCAAATTGTGAAATGTTCAAGGTATTTATAAGATTATTAAAAATTTCTGATATTTTTATAACCAACAACTGTGAAAGTTATATCTCAAGTGTTTAAAAGAAGATTTGCACTAGCAGCTGTTGGTTGTGTATGGCACTAAAATAATTTCACAGTATAACGTATCTTAACATCTTTATGGCAAGATTTTATTTTAAATATTTGCCAAACCAAGTTGTTTTGTTAGTTTCTCGCTTCAAGCAAGTACCAGACTGCTGTGTGATGATGCTTTTCTTGCTGTTGTTGCTATGGTTGTGCCCCTGAAGTACCAGCTATTCAAGGCTATCCAATGGACACTGGCAACACATGAGCAACCGCAGCGCAGTAGCAACAGCATGTTAATAAATTAACTTGAATGGACCCTAAAGTGCGACATGGAGTGGTCATCATGTCGGCAGTGAAGCATTTTTGTTCAGCATCAGTCGCTCGAGTGTAAGTAAGAGAGCAGATTGTTTATTATATGCTTGAGCTAGAGTGTGCAGAGTGCACTCTAGTGGGTAATATTGTATATTTTGTGCCAACATGGACTTAAATACTTGCGAATAAATTCATTAGAATAAAGATAATAATTAATTTAAAGCTATTGTGTTGTCAACAAATTTGCCAACAATTCAATTGAACAACTAATTCAAATGAATATAAGGTCTTTTTTATTTCTTTTTTTTTCCATGGACTTAGTGGTTTATTTGATGGCCATATATTAAATGGATTTATATTCTATGTTGCTTGTCAATCGCAAGTAATAATTAGTTTCTTAACTAGGATTTTTTCATATCCCTAACTTTATTTGCCCGATCATGATATTCATATTCATATTCTAATTCGTATTTATTTTTATATTCCTATTCATATTCATATGCATATGCATATTCATATTTATATGCATACACATATGAATATACATTTTATTATGCATATTCATATTCATATTCATATTCATATGCATATTCATACTCATATTCGTATTGTATTCCTGGAATTAAAATGAAGCACACATAAAATATTACACTGAAAGTCTTCAATCACGCAGGACAAAGTATCCTGCTGGCATCAGGCAATCAAAATAGATTAGTGTGATAGCATCATAATTTATATATATGTATATCCTCGCGATAACAGGCAAAAAGCTTCCGTTTGGCAAGGAATCCGTTAAAGTAGTGCGCAATAACACCGGCAACTAAACCGTCATTGTTGTCGAAATAACACATTGAACAGCAATCTTTTTGCAGCAGTAGCAATAAATTTAGAAAATCCTTTAAAATTTTTTCCAGCTGACGGAGTGAAAAATTATACTTTTACGTACACTTATATGTATATGTTTTTAGATGCTATTTTTATATGTTGGTGTATCTGTATCTGCTGCTGCTAAATGCAGGGCTATTGAATATTTATAGATTCATTTTTTTAACGTCTTTTAAAAACTTTTGATGGTGTTACATACAAAACAAAAAAATTTGTTTTTTTTAGTATTATATAAATACACAGTTTGATTCAAGGTCATTAGAAAAACATTTTCCACTTGAATGCAAATCGAGTGTTTGTTGCTTATTTGCTCACGCCTAAAAGTATGCTGCTTGCTTGCTATTTATGTGCAGAAGTTTTTAAATGTGCGTTTTGCCTCAAAAGCAACAACATAAAAACTTTTACTGATTTAAAAGAACGCTATAGAAAAAGTCTTTGCTGATCAATGTTAAAACTTTGAAGTGTCGTTTTTGCTACTGAATGTTTCTGAAAAACTTGAAGTGTGCTTCTCTTAGAGGTTCTAAGAGATGATTTAAATTTTATAGTGTTGAAGAGTGCTAGTGAATGTTGCATTTGAGTGAGTCGTCGTCGTGCTGATTTGAATGTTGTTAGCTTCGTTTATTGGAATCGTTGAAAGTATAACAGTGAGTTTGTAAATTTAAATAAAATATTTCAGCTGGAGAAACATATTTTAAGGATGTGGGAGAAAAAAGTATTACGTTTCTAATATTATACAGTCGGTTTTTATGATCACCAGGGCTCGGATTTTGATGACCTAAAAAACTGCAGAAAATGAACTACTGACAAAAATTTCCTAAAAACTGCAGAAAATGACATTAAAACTGACACACATTACCTAAAAAACGCAAACCGTTACATAAAAAAATAAAAACATAAGGCTTACTTATTTAAAAACATTATAAATTACACACATTACTAAATCTAAAATTTATTGTATAACATTTTTATACTTAGCGTTACAGTATATTTTAAAGTACTTTTTGAAGTTATTTAAATTGAAGGAACGTCGATTGTCTGGCAAAATGTTTTTGTAAACTGAAAAACTTCTTTCTATCTCTGCACTGACGATAGGAAAATATTTAAAAGACGATATGTCATCGGATGTAATTTCCTCTTTTAATTTCATAGTGTTAAAATTGAAAGAGCATACAAATATAGTTAATTAAAACTATCATATCCTGAGCTTTTATCAAACACTTGTTTCATCTTTCTACATACCCTTTCGTCAGTTTTACCACGCGCAGAGTTTTTTTTCATCGAGGTCTATAAACAAAGCTACTCCTTTTTCGATAGGTAATGTTTTTGATTGAAAGAACTCTTTTGTTAAAGGAGTATGTTTAAAATTTGCATTTTACATTTTTAATACAAAAAAACGAAAAAAAATCTAGTTAAATTTCGCTAAAAAGATCTAAAAACCCGAAAAATGCTCTAAAAATTAAAAATGTCCAAAAATTGCAAAAAAATAACTCAAAAATCGCTAAAACTATCTAAAAAGTACCCTTAATATTGAAAAAATTACCTAGAAACCAAAACCGATAAAAAATGACGATAAAATGATCTAAAAACTTTTCATATTTGGAATTTAGGAAACATAAATGGACGTTCTAGATAACTAAGAAATCTCTTAGAAGCAGCAGAAAACAGATGACATGTCATCGAAATCCTAGCCCTGATGATCACAAATGTAAAAAATGTTCACACAAATTATTGCGCAACAGTGTATATCGCCTTAAGACCTTGTGCTACAGTAGAGGTAAAACAAAATACCAGGGATTAAAATCAACACGAATCAAAATAACAAGTTCAAAATGAAACTTTAACTATAACATTTTAATAAAAAAAATTTCGTTGCAAGAAAAAAAAACATTTGTTCAAAAAGAACGTTCTTTTAAATAACAAAAAAACTTCTGAGCAAAATATATTGCTCACATACATTTGTGCAGAGTTTGAAGAAAAATTTTAACAAAGTTATATTTGCTCATAAAATATACATTTCTTGCAATTCTGCCATTAAAATCACTTTTATGCAAGGTGTTACGAATTGTGGTTAGGCTCACATCTTTCCTTTTTTTTTATGCAACTCTTTTGCCGTTTTAAAAGGATCGATTTTTATTTCTTTAATTATACAACGCTCTTCTCTATCATTTAAAATCTTTCCTTGTTCTTTTCTACTCTTATAAGTTAATTAAAACTTTTCCCATTATCTCTTAAATGTCGTGAATTTTGGTTTTCTAGCGATCTCAGCAATTTCTCTAATTGATTTTCCATCTCCATTTAATTTTACAATTAGGTGCTTTACTTCATAATAAGTTTGCTTTTCTTGTGGTGTCATGACGCCTCTAACACAAAAAAACTTACTAAATTTAGTTAGAACAAATAATAAACTTAGCAAACTAAACCATAGAAGGCCACGCAAGAATTTTTTCGATCTTCTTTGCGCTGTCCGATTATTTGTTGTGCCAAAATAAATGAGCTTATTTCTGTTTTTTGCTAAAATAACTTGATTTTTGTTTTTTTTATAAAGATTTTTTATGTAAATATGTAACAAATATACTAATGAAAGAAATGTTGTATAAATATATGTAAAAAAGATTGTCTTCACTTTAATTATTTTAAAAAGTTTAAGAAGAAAATAAGTGTCCTATTATTTGGTGATGCCACTGTGTATTTCTTTGAGAGATTTGAGAGATTTCATTGAAAATCAGAATCTTTATTTGAATTGTTTTTGTTCAAAACATTTTGCACAAGAAATAATAATTCGAAAAGTATATTTTCAACCCCTGAAAAAACGTTTTAGAAATTTTTTTATAAAAAATTATGTCTATCGGTTATTCCATGTCAAATCGGACGCTTTTGTCCAAAAACTAATTTTGACGATTCCGATTTTTTTTCAAATTTTTCACGTCGATAGAACTTTAAAAAAGAAAAATATTTGCATATATTTTTTTGTAATTTTCAATTTTTTTTTTTGCAGTTATACACAGTGATGAAGCTTGAAAAAACAAGCTCATCGAAATCCTCCAACTGCACAATCCAGACATTCCCATGAACGACTGGGCTGTCATCAAAACTGAAGACCCCTAGCGTAACAGTATGACCTTCCTACTGCTTATCTCGGACGAGTGCCTGGGTGCTCTGGAGAAAGCGAGCAACACCCTTAGGTTTGGCATCCGTCGTGCCAAGCTAAAAATTTTCAAGGACCCGTCCGCGGAAGAAGGCGTCAGCGTTGATGATATCCTCGATTCCCTGACAATCGAGGATCCGCCGTCGCCTTCCACGCAGCAGCCACAACCACCAGCCACATAATTCCACTCTCGATAGTACAGGTTAACATGCAGCACGCCAGATGTGCTGCTGATAATCTGGCCATCCTCATAATGGAGGAAGGTATCGATGTGGGCATCATACAGGAGCCCTGGGTCAGAGACTCAGTAGTAAAAGGGTTCCAAAACAACCACTTCAATATCTACTACAATAGAACAGCAGGTAAGCCAAGAACTTGCATTGTAGCCAAAAAGCATATACACCTATTTCTACTCCCTAACCTTAGCTCTTCAGACCTGACAGTTGTCAAACTGGAGGGTGCCGACAACCTTTTTATAGCCTCAGCCTATATGGGCCACGACAGGGAAGCTCCTCCAGACGAGGTGAAGCGATTAGTGGCTACGGCAATGCAAGACAACACCACCACAATTCTGGGCTGAGATCAAAGAGTAGTAAAAAGTTTCCAGTTCGGCACAGTTGCGTTTGTGCAGCTATTTCTGGTCAGCGGACATTGGGCGAAAGTGGATGTGAAGGAAGGCGATAAGAATGAAATTTGTCGCCTGACTTTGCTCAGCTCTGCTTGGCTGACGTAGCCTTGTGGTTCCGAAGTTAAGCGATTGAATTGAATGAATTTACCAATTTCAATCTTTTTAAATGATGAGAACATTTTTATGCCCCCCTTTACCTATAAATTTATTTAAATTCTTGCAGGTAAGAAATTTTTTAATTTGAAGCTACATTTTTTACCAATTTCCAGGTACTATATGAATTTAGGAATTTTTTTTTAGTTTGAAGCAAAATTTTTTTAACTAGATTGGATTTTAATTTGATAATTTATTACATTATGTAATAAGTTTTCAATTTAGTTTTAAGTTATTACATTCTGTAATAAGATTTTCATTTAGGTTTAAATTATTACATTATGTAATAGGATCTCATTCAATAAACACCAGAGGTGAGTTTTTATTCGACTTCATAATTAACTCTAATCTAAACATATGCAATAAAGGAAATACACCTACTTGCACCTTTCCAAGTACTGACAACTTCACAGGCTGGAGTGAATTCTTGGATATTACCCTTCTATCCGAAAACGAGTCTCTAAAAGCAGTCAATTGGAGAGTTTCGAGCAAAAGTTCCTTTTTGGATCACAGTTTGATCTTCTTTGATTTGAACCTTGAAATAGAGGCTCTCTTCCATTTCGTAACCCCAAACGCACTAACTGGGCCAAATTTGCCAAAGTGGTTCGCCCAAAAATCCGTTCTTTAGCCTACAAGCAAATCTCAACTGCGGAGGAGATAGACTCTTCCGTGGAGGCCCTAGAGCAAACCATGCAGGTTGCCTTTAGAGCCTCTCATGTCCCACTAGCAGGGGCAAGAAAAAAATCTCTTCCTCCGTGGTGGAGCAAAGATCTATCCGACCTTAGGAAAAGGGTTAGGAAATTTTTCAACTCCTGTCATAGGCAGTGTCTTTGGCAACCATACAGTGACATCCTCAAAACCTACAATAAAGCAATTCGAGAAGCGAAAAAGCATTCTCGGCAGGAATACACCCAATCAATCGACAATATAAAAGAATCGGCAAGACTAAGCAAGAAAGCTTAGTCAAAGAAAGCACCAGTTCATCTTTCATTCGGAAAGAAGATGGTACGTGGACAAAATCTACCAATGAATCACTAGAACACTTACTCAACACACACTTCCCCGGCTGCAGGAGCAGCTGCATTGAGACCTTAGGTTTAGAATCACCCGATGCAACTGCGGCGGTTCCGACTGGCTCCTTTATCTCAATGAAAAGGGTTATCTGGGCCTTAAGCAGCTTTTCTCCATACAAATCTCCAGGTCCCGACGGCATTCTTCCAATAATGTTGCAGAAACTACAAGATGTAGTTGCACCTATCCTACTCTCTATCTTCACAAATTGCCTCTGCCTTAACTACACTCCAAGGAGCTGGAGAAGAGTTAAGGTAATATTTATACCCAAAGCTGGGAGGAGAGATCATGAATCAGCAAAGGATTTTAGACCAATAAGTCTCACATCATTCGTACTGAAAACCCTAGAGCGTGTACTGGATATTCATCTCAGGGACGTTCTAAAGGGTGCTAACATATCCAGCGCCCAACACGCATACCTCAAGGGCAGATCCACAGATACCGCCCTACACGAGGTTATTACTACTATTGAAAGATCCATCTTTAAACAATACACTCTTGCGGACTTCTTAGACATAGAAGGGGCTTTTAACAATATTCATACCAGGGCCACTCTTGATTCTCTCACCAACCTTGGTGTACAAGTACCGGTGAGAAACTGGATAGTCTCAATGCTCAGTAACTGAATAATCCAGGCATACCTGGGTGGTTGCCATCTCACGAGATTTGTCAGTAGGGGTACTCCGCAAGGAGGAGTGATCTCCCCCTACTCTGCCTCATCGCCATGAATGAATTTCTTAATACACTAAATTGCAATGGGGTCAAAGTGGTGGCTTATGCGAATGACGTGGTTGTTATGGTGTCAGGACTGTTCCCCTTTACGCTCAGTGAGCTAATGGTGGTTGCTTTGGGAAAACTAAGTGTCTGGGCTGCCAGGTACGGCCTAGGAATTAACCCTAGCAAGACGGAACTGATGTTATTCACCACAAAAAACAAAGCGCCACAATTTGTCCTTCCAAAGCTCAACAACCAACCTCTTACAATATCCAGTAGCGCAATATATCTAGGTGTCATTCTGGATCCTAAGCTAAGCTGGAAAACTAACATCGAACAAAGGGTCAAGAAGGCCTGCATAGCTTTCTAAGCCTGCAAAAAGACCTTTGGTAGAAAATGGGGTCTTCAACCAAAAATGCTCTTATGGCTATACACAGCGGTAGTGCGTCCTATCTTGGCGTATGGTGCACTAGTATGGTAACCTGCACTGAATAAAGCATACAACATAACAAAACTAGCTCGGATGCAGCGATCCGCATACATAGGTATCACAGGGGGTATCCGCTCATGCCCCACTGATACACTCAATGTCCTGACACATTTACTCCCCATAGACCGCAACAAACAGTGCAGTCAGACTCAGAGAGTCGTACAACTGGCGGAATAGGCCATATGGACACAGCAACATTCTGAATCCGCTACCTCGGGAACTGATTCCTGGAAAAACGGACTACGACACTCCCAAACTCGACTTCACGAAATCCTTAACAACTAAGTTTCCCACCAGGGTGGAATGGCGCAATGGGGGAATTGATCTAGCCTTCGATGTGTCCTTTTACACGGATGGCTCCAAGATGGAGTGCGGAGTGGGAGCGGGCATATACTCTGAGAAACTGGGGGTGGCGGAGGCTTTTCGTCTGCCAAACTCAGCCAGCGTCTTCCAGGCCGAGCTTTTTGCGATAAGAGAAGCTTGTCGCACCTTAAGTAGAGCTACCACCAATCACCTTAATGCAGCTATTCTGACGGAGAGCCGGAAGCCGCCGTTAAATCTTTAGCTACGATCAGCACTAACTCCAAACTGGTAAGGCAATGTAAGGATGAACTGGCACGGCTAAGTCACCAACTTAGCATTACTATAATATGGGTTCCCGGTCATAGGAACATTTATGGTAATGAAAAGGCGGATGTATTGGTTAGGCGGGGTTCTTCCCTTAACGTTTCTAGAGCGTAACCAGTCGAAGTTCCACTGAACACAGTTAAGGGAGGAATTGATTCTTACTACTTAACCTTAGCCGGTCGTAGATGGAGAAAACTACCAACCTGCAACACATCAAGAAAAATATGGCCCCTTTACAACATAGGTAGAACCCAACAGATGCTCTCAAAACCCCGGAACGATATAGCCAGAATAACGGCTATTATTACGGGTGACTGGTGCATCGGATTTCACGCCGAGAGAATTGGACTACCCTTCAACACCCACTGTCGTAGCTGCGATGACCCAAATGAAAAACAAACACTGACACACTTTCTGTGCACCTGCCCGGCCCTGGCCAGATCCAGACTAACAACGCTTGGCAAGCCCTTCCTCAGCAATCTAGAGGAACTTTCAGCAACAAAAATCAACAATCTCCGCACCGGATGGTTATAACCTAACAGTGCGTTACCCACCCAACCAACAGAAACATGAGGTTATGGTATCAAAACGGCTCACTAGAGCTACTTGGATCCTACTTGTATGTAGAATCACCATCTAAACCAACCATACACTGTGAAAAATTATAGAGAAAAACAAAAATTGTCATTTGGACATGTACACAAACAACTTTATACATATCGTCACTGTGCCAATAAAAACAGCTATAAGTATTTCAGTAACTTTTCAGAAGAGCAAAAAACAATTTTTTCCAGAGCATTTCTTGCACTGCGAGCAATAACTGTTTTTTATAACTTCTAAATCATAAGAAATATAAAAACTGCGAATGCAGAAATGTGGGTAATAGATAGTGTAAACAAAATATGCTATAAAAAATTTACAAAAATCACATAACTGTTTTTGTTGGCGCAGCGATGATATGTAATATCAGTCACATTGAAAAATTTTATCAACTCTTTAAAATATACTATTCCTCTGCAGACAGTCTATTTTTGAAATTTGCTAAAATACTTCTTGGTTGTAATTCCGTGATGTATCCCTATGTTAATACTTAATAATGTTAAATTGCTTTAACATTTTATTTATAATTTTTTTTTTGTTCTCATAAACTTAAACAATAGTTGAAAAAAATGCTGGTGATGTAATGCGCATATCAATTTTCCCTTTGCCTCGTGGTACAAAGGAATGGTGGGTTAAAGTCCCGCGTGTCATTATTGCTTTTTCGAATCGCTTTTTGAGAGATTGTTTTTCAGAGTTGTACTGCTTTGATGAAAAATATTCCGATTCAATACTTGTCATGTTGTTTGAAACCCAACTATAAAATACTACAGGAGTATTTGTCGAATTATTCATGTTTGCAGAATAGCCTTTGCTGCAAGTCTTTTTCCTGTACCTGCCAAAGCATCACATGGTCCGTTGCCGTGCGATGTTGCGAAAAAGTGCCATTCTTTCGTGCAATAATAAGTGAAAATAGATTAGATAATAAAAAGTGCATAGATTCATACAATTTTTTTGTTTTTATACTGAGTGACTGCTTCATCTGAGAAGTAAAATATTTTGTTTATTTCTCGCAGTTTTTTCCGCAGGAAATTAATTAAGCCACGCTAGAATAAATGAACTGCTACTGTGTCGTGCTTTAAGCATTGCGAAATTGCATCGTAACTTATGCGCACTATGTTCACATCAACTTTTTCAACTATTGTTCAAGTTTACAAGAACAAAAAAAAAATTATAAATAAAATGTTAAAACAATTTTTCATAATTTAGTATTAATATAAGTATATATCATGGAATTACAACCAAAAAATTTTTTTGCAAATTTAATAGAGTGTCTGCCGGTATATTTTAACGAATAGACAAAATTTTTCAATGTGACTGATTTTACATATCGTAGCTGCGCCAGAAAAAACAGTTATGTGATGTTTGCAAATTTTATTATTGTATACTTTATTCACACTATCTCTTGCACACATTTCTACATTTTCAGTTTTTTATATTTTTTTGATTTAGAAGTGATCAAAAACAGTTATTGCTCGCAGTACTGGAAATGCTCTGTAAAAATTTGTTTTTTTGCTCTCCTGAAAAATTACTGAAATACATATAACTGTTTTTGTTGGCGCAGCGACGATATGTACCTAGCTTAGCAAAAAGTACTAAAAAATTCATTTTTAATTAAAACTTAAAGTATTTTGTAATTAAAAATTGTGTAGTCAGTTTTTTAATATTTCGTTACAAATAGTAAACATTGATTCTCCAACATCAAATTTCGAGAATGCATTAAGAATGCATGCCTCAATACGATATTTTCAAAGTGCCAAAAAAATAGTGGTGCTGACTATGAAAAATGTGAATGAAATTTTTAGTGGTCAAAAAATTTAAAATTATTTACGAAAGTTTTTGTAAAAAGCAAACCACAATAAAGACCAATTCAAGGTCTTTAAAATATGTTTTCAGCATTTTCTTTTAGAACTAACAGCTTAGAAGATATAGTTGTTAGCGTACATGTCCGAATGACAATTTTTGTTTTTCTTTATAATTTTTCACTGTGTATTACTGCAAAAAAAAAAATTGAAAATTACAAAAAAAAATATGCAAATATTTTTATTTTTTAAAGTACTATTCACGTGCAAAATATGCAAACATTTTTATTTTTTAAAGTACTATTCACGTGCAAAGTACCAAATTTTTACAGAAATGTGAGTTTCGAAAAGCATCCGATTTGACATGTAATGACCGTTATTCTAACAACAAAATATACAACATAATTATTATGGTATTTCATACAGTACACAAAAGAAATAGATACAGATTTTCCCATACCATCAAAATTTGAAATGGCGTTAAAATTTTTTTTCAGTAATTTTTTACATCAAAATTAAATTTTTTGTTTAAAAAATTGGCATTTTGGCATGCACGACGAAGAGATAGAGAGAAACATATAGAATCCCAGCTAGCACAGATTTCGATTTGTAACAAAAATATGTTATAATTCGGTGGTATTCCAGTTTTTTTTAAACAAATTTAGTCACAAATGGGTTGTATTAAAGTTTCAAATAAGGCATTTGTAACAAATCATTCGTTTTGTTGCAAATAAGTTAAGCTATGATGTTAATTATGTTACGAATAAATGCACTTGTTGTAAAAATGTGTCATAAAGTTTTGAAAAAATAAGTAAATTTTACGCTAAATTAACATTATTACAACATTTCTTTTTGTAGCACCTATGAAAAATATTTGTGTATTTTAATTGTAACAAATACAGTAACGAGTTAGCAACCTAGATGCTACTAAGTTGCTTTATGTTTATATTAAGTCATATCAATGTCACAACAACTGAATGTTAAAAATTTCGGTTTGAAGATGTTTTTATTAAGTTATAGGGAAGTCACTGCAACTAAATGTTTCCAATGTTGCTGTGACGCACTAAAATGTCATAAGCAAAACATAAATTTTATTGTTCACAAAAAATTCTGTGTTGCTTGTCAATTTCTTTGTGTAGGCTTCTACTACCATGCAATCCTTTTTTGTTTTATTTCAGCGTCCAACGAGACTATCAAATTGAACAAATTTTTCGTTGAATGGCAATGAACCTATTGTTGACTATTATAAAAGATTTTTGCTATTCGTCTGACTATCTTGTTAGTTGTTCCTATGAATTCTAGTGCTTCTTATGGTGTTGATGTTAATTGTAAACTGTTAATAGACATTTTGTGTAAACAGCGTGATGGTTTGTCTATAGTCTATTTTAATGCTAGAAGTTTAAACGAGTCAAAACTTGATTATGTAAGAACCGTTTTTGAAAATTCAAATGTATACGTTATTTGTGTCTCCGAGACATGGTTTATTTCTAATATTCCCAACGCTTACTATAATATCCCTAATTATACTCTGTTTAGAAATGACAGAGCTGGTAGACGAGGAGGCGGAGTTGCTATTTATTGTAAATCATGCCTAAATTCAAACCTTATTAACAAGTCCTGTGGGTCTGAGGTTGATTTTATAAATGTAGAAATTTTTGATGCCAATTTTAAAATTTTTGTCTCTTGCGTCTACAATCCTAACAGAAGTTATAGTGTTGAACCTTTTTTCATTGATCTTTGACTGACTTTGACTGTTATTCCATATGTGGTGATTGTAATGTGAACTTGCTCAACAAGGATAATGTATCTGATAGTTTTTATGACAAAGTCAATGCGGCTGGAATGACAATAATTAACTCCTCTCTTCCGACTCGTGTTGCTCCTAATGCAACCCCTAGTCTAATCGATGTTTTTATACTTTCTGATGAGTCCTTGCTTCTACTTTTTGACCAAATTTCTTTTATCTCTGACCATGATCTACTTTTTTGTACTATTAATTGTAAGTAATAATGTCCCAATGACTATTTCTTACCGTGACTACAATTCTATTGATTACTCAATGTTGTATGATAATTTGTCTCATATCTGTTGGGATGATTGTTGGTTCTGTGAGAATGTGGATGATAAATTAAATATTCTTGTTTCTCATGTCTGCTGTGCTTTTGAAAATTTCGTTCCTCTTCGTACTTCAGTAATAAAAAATAAGTCTTGTCCTTGGTTCACGTCATTTGTTAGTTTAGCTATAAAAAAGGAATAAATTGTATAATAAATGGAAAAAGCACCATAATGCTAAAAATTGGGAGCATTTTAAGCGTATCCGCAACGAAGCTGTATCAGCAATCAGACATTCTAAGAAAATATTTTTCCAACGTAAATTGAATTCTAACTTGCCATCCAAGGATTTATGGAAAAATATACGTAGTCTCAGCGTGTGCGGTAAATCTGATCTGAAGTGTGATATCAATCCTAATCAGTTAAATAATTTCTTTCTTTCGAATATCATAGCCTCGAATGATAATTATCAATGCGTTGATCATCAATTTCGTGATGAAGACAAATTTTCTTTTAAGCATGCTACTGAAACTGATGTTCTTAATTCTTTAATGAAAATAAAATCAAACGCTATTATAGATGACGGTATTTCATTAAAATTCATTAAAATCATATCACCCTTTATTATAAAACCATTGACACACATAATAAATCACTGCTTTACTACCTCTTGTTTTCCATCTTCATGGAAACTATCCACAGTTATACCAATTTCTAAAGTAACTCACGCATCAACAGATATGAAAGATTATAGACCCATTAGTATTCTGTCTGCTCTTTCAAAAATCTGTGTATATATATATATATATATATTAGGGCGGGTCAAATTCTGGCTCAGCGAAATTCGTAAAATACATGTAATTTCAAGACTTTTTCTCCACTACAGCATACACAAATTCTGAAAAAAAGCTGTGCGGACTTTCGTAAATAGATTCATACACATACATTCATACATTCATATTTTATAATTGAGAACAAAATCTATTTACGAAAGTCCGCACAGTCTTGAAATTACATGTTCTTTACGAATTTCGCTGAGCCAGACCTCCAAAAAATTCGTCCATACAAATTGACCCGCCCTAATATATATATATATATATATAGTTCATATATATATGAACAATTGAGCTCATTTAAGAAATTTCAAGTGTATTTATGTATATTTATATAATAACAATTACATAATAAACCGGCCAAATAAATTAATATCATAATAATTAATTCAGTAGTAATTGGATAACTAAAGTCTGCTTATCCTAAGCATTCTATTTTTAAAACTGTTTAGCATCAATTTCTTATATGAATTAAATAAAATTTATATGCTATAGATGTTTCTTAATTTTAGAATATTCTATTTTTAATACACAACGCAATATAGATATGGTGTACATGTATATTGTGTTAGTGTTATGATATAAATAGATATAAATAAGCTTTAATTTTTTATATTAATTCAATAATGAAATAATTTAAATAAATTACTTTAATTATATGTATTTTTGATATGGTAACACTTTTGCTTAAAAGAAATAGTTTTAGTAATATATAAAAAATTTAATAAATTGCTGTAAGCTCTTAACAAAAATAATTCTAAAGTCCGACCTGTCAAATCCATCCTACATGTAGGATAGTCCGAAACCCCCTATTAACTTGAAAATTCGTATATAGCAGAAAGGCGATCCGTGGCAGAAAGGCGATCCGTGGCAGGACAACGTCTTCCAGGGAATACTAATATTTTATATATAGGTTTTCGCTTCGGTCGGCAGTCCCCTCACTGTTATCTTTTTTTAACTCATCCTCAAAGCAAAGAAACATAGTAAAACACTTTTCCAACAACCAGAAGCTTAGGTTTTTAGGAACGAGATTGTTGGGAGCACCTCAGGTTTTAAGTAGGATCTTGAAAAAAAACCTCTATAAGGATGTAGCAAAAAGTTCCAGTAAAACTCTTAAATCACTGCTTAATAAAAAAAGACAAAACGCAGAACCATATTTTAAGACAATATTTGGAGAAGTAGGGGAGTTACACGAGAAGTTAGATATGTCAATTAATATGCCTCGTATTGCTGGAAAACAAGTTCAAGTAGTAATGTCAGCGCTTTAACACCAGAGGACTACTTTCGAATGAGGACTGTATGCTATCATTGCCGATATGGGAACTCGTTTCAGCCAACAATTTTTCCAAAACTAGATGTCAATGAAATTCTGACAAACAAAATTGAAGGGCTTATTGCAAGAACATGATAAGTCATATACAAAATATTTTGAAATAAGCAACTCTTAAGTTTTAAAAAAGTGTTTTTTTGTATGAAGAAATGACATTGAACACGGAAACTTTTACAAATAGGTTAGAAAATGAATAAGAAATAGCCAAAATCTCCTCAGTGGTTATTGGCAAAGCATTAATTAATATATTCAGCATAAAAAACTGTTTTTTTAGATCATGTGGCTCAGGCCCGTATTAACACGTATGCTAGAGCATGCTGAGCATGCTCAAAAAATTTTAGAGCATAAAAATTTGAACTGAAAAAGTAGCAAATTTCATATAAAAAAATACAAAAATATCAAATTTATTGCTTTTATTTTTAAGCTGAAATTATTAATTTTACGATTTTTTTTTATCAAATTCATGCTAAACATCATAAATTGAAATATCCTTCAATATCTTATATAGTATCTTCAAGAGATCAAATTTTTCATTGGATGTCGAAATTTGGTTTAAAAATTCTTCTCGTTTTTATTAGGGCTATTCCCGATTACGGGCAAATAGCGTGGCATCGTGGCATTTGCAAAATATGATGGCAAATATTTTCAACACAACAACAAAATGTACAGATTTGCATTTGCCCGACTGTGTCAAATTTGCAACACTAAAATCGCATTGCATACAGTCGAGCATGGGCAAAACTTATTTGCCAATCAATCAGCTGTCACATTTTAACCAAACGCCGCTAAAAAACAAAATTAACAGACTCTGATATGGAACTCACTTTGATAAATAATACACTTTGATAAATAATAATGAAAAACACCACAAATACTGTTCGTGTTGTTTTTTTTCCTCCAAAACAGCTGTGAGTTTTGTTTGCAACAGTGTTCTAAAAAGTGTGCTCACAGTTGATGGCAAATATTTGGTAGGGCATACATTTGCAAAGCTATTTGCCCGTAACTGGGAATAGCCCTATTATAAACTTTCATTTAACTTGCTTCGTTCGTATGTATGTATGCCTTCAAAACTTGCAAGCCATTTTTCAGCAACTTGTTGGTATCCGATTAAGCTGAATTTAGCATACATATGTAAGTCCGGTGACAATGCAATATTATGATAAAAATTTTTGCCACACCTCCTTTTACCGCCCACAAATCAATAAAAATGCTATATCTCTAAAACTACTGGGCCGATTCAGCTGCAATTTTGGCAGTAAATTTCCTTAGAGTAGAAGATACTTAAGGAAAAATTTTACCACTCCCCCTTTTACCGCCCACATATCCATAAGAATGCTATATCTCTAAAACTACTTTACCGATTCAGCTGAAATTTTGGCAGTAAATTTCCTTCGAGTAGAGGATAAAAAAGGAACATTTTTTGCCACTCCCCCTTTTACCGCCCACAAATCCATAAAAATGCTATATCTCTAAAACTACGGGGCTGATTCAGCTGAAATTTAAACAGTAAAGCTTCATCAAATAAAGCATGGGCTTATGAAAAACATTGTGCCACGCCCCCTTTTACCGCCCACAAATCAATAAAAATGCTATATTTCCATAAGTTTTGAAAATAAAAGATGTTAATAATAAACCTTTAAGAACCTTTAAGTAAAAAATAAATAAAAAGTAAAATTTTTTTTTAAAAAATAAGCTTTTATTTAAAAAGACGTGAACTAAAAAGAAAAAATAAATTTAAGAGACATTTGTCATATATGTCTATAGTACGTACATATTCTAGGTGCTGAAGAACCCCTCTCTTGGTTACTCATCATCATAGTATAAACGTACGTAAATTGGTAATTTCTAAGGACTTATATAAATTTAGAATTTTTCAACATTTATATTTAAAAGCTTAAGTCACTGATATTGTGTAGTTAACCTGTATAACTGATCGCGGACATCGGTGCCTCAAGCTTTTAAATATAAATGTATTTGAAAAATTCTAAATTTATATAAGTCCTTAGAACTTACCAATTTACGTACGCTTATACTATGGTTTATTTTTTTTTCTTTTTAGTTCACGTCTTTTTAAATAAAAGCTTATTTTTAAAAATTTTTTTTTTACTTTTTATTTATTTGTTTTTTCTTCAACATATTGCCGAAAAAAGTAGTTTTCAAATAAATGCGTGTAAAGAGAGTTAGTGCTAAAACGGAAAAGTTCTTCTCTAGAAAGGGAGAAATAAATATATATGAAAATGTGCATCTGCGAAAATTTATCTCAAACAATTCATCTAATTACAATACGTTTAGCTACACTCAGAAAAAAACACCTATCTTTTTGTGATAAAAAATTTCTCTATTTTCGATAATAGAAATTTTCTTTATTTCAAATAAAATTTAATTCAATTATAATAAATTTTCACATATTTGAAGAAATACTTCCTTTATTGTGGGAAATGAAAATATTTTATCTCTCTAATAATGATAAGTATTTTTCTCTCACTGAAAAAATCTAATTTATAGAGAAAAAAATATAGAAAATGAGAAATGTTCTCTATTGTTGATAAATAATTCACTATGCGAAATATTTTCTTCAAAAGCAACAAATCCTTTCTCAAAAATTAAAAAAGCTTCTTTTCAAAAATCGATATATTTTTCTTATATTGAATGAGGTAGGCAAAAAATAGAAAGCGTGAGAGCAATTGATTAATACTGTGAAAAGCAAGTGTTGCATATTCTGCATATTATGACGATTATTGCTTCAAAAGGGTTTTTTTTACTTAACATAGCTACAAAAAGTGATGTTGTTTCCCTGTAAGAAAATCAACTAACTTAAAAGTAGTTGAAAAAGTATTTTTTTGTCAACCACAACTAGTTGAAATACTGACTTTTTTCATAGAACGAACTCACTATTTGGTATGGTGATGTCCGCTAAATAAGTCAACTGACTTTCATCTGCATATGTTTTCAACTACTTGTTAAATTAGTTGAATTGAAATTATTTTTTTAACTTCTTTAAAATAAATCAATTGAAAACTAGTTAATATTCAACTTACTGAAAATGAATTTAAAAGCATAAAAATTTTAAATTTGTATACATCAAAGAGATCATTTATTTTATTGTTTTGAAAAAAAAATACATAAATTCATATTATTGAAAGCCAATATGATATTTGATATTTGATATTAATAATATTTGATGAAATAGCATGATTTAATATGTATAAACTTGTAATCCAATAAAATGTTTTAATAAAAACATGTCAAAATCAATAAGCCACTTGTTTTGAAGTAGTTTTTGAATTACTTCATATATAATGCAATAAAACTATTCAAAATTGAAGTGGGTGCCGCCTTAATATAATACAAAGTAGTTCATAAACTAGTTTATTCTAAATTAGTTTTTTAATTAGTTGTTTTTAAAAACAAGTTAGTTTGTTCCTATAGGGTTATTACTACTGTTTCTTTGGATGCATTTACAAAATCGTTTTTCAGAATAAATTTCTGGAATATTTATAAAGAGTCCCGAAAAACAATGCCACAACTATAATTCTACCTCTTAACACATTTTTAACTAACACAACTAAAATTTTTAAAACAGAATCACAATTTGATATTAATACTTCTACTATGCGTAGAACTGAGTTAAAACAAATGTTTGATAAAAATAATTTTTTAATCGTAATTGCGGATATACTTCTGTGTTTTAAAAAAAATGGACGCAATAAAGAAATATGTTGTATCAGTGTTAAGATAATATATCTTTCTTAAAAAAAAAGTGTTATTTTTTGTGAGAAACTATAAACGCAACTTAAAGAAAACATTTATTAAAATTAAATAAATATTTCTCTGTTTTCGAGGAAAATTTACACAAGAAAGAAAACGGTTGAACGTATTATAAAGAAATATTTTTCTATTAAAGAGAAGGTGTCTTCTAAATATTTCTCTTTTTCATGAATTTTTGGGATCACATTTAGAGAAAAGCATTCTCTGGAGCAAAGTCAATACCATTTTTCACTTAATATGATGCCTTTTTTCTCATATTCCGATAAACTTTTTTCTGAGTGTATAATTCATTTAAATAAAATTTATCTTTTGCGAAAGAGTTCTCGAAGAATTCTTAGACACGAATTGTTTTAGATTAATTTAATAAGTACCGATTGGTAAAAAAGCAAAGTTTTCAAAAATCGAAAAAGTGTATTCATCACATATGACCTTCCCCCCCAAAAAATTTTCTAGATCCGCCTCTGGTTCCAAGTATCGAGTGCATATTCAAGGTTTGGGTGGTATTTGGGTGGTTTTTATTCGATTTGGCTAATTTTCGAACTTGATATCTTTTTTTTAATAAAATGTTTTTATACTTAATTTCGTTAGCATAGCTTTAAAATTACGGTTGCAATCGCGATCACAGACGGACAGATTTAGTTAAAAAATATCCTGTTTTTGAGCAACATTTTATTTGATTAAGTTTAATTAATACTTTTAATCATAACTTCACTGCATCTAAATAATTACAATAATTTCAGCAATATTTTTTTATAAAATAATGAACTCTGAGTATTGTTTTTTATTTTCATCAAAATATTTGCACATCTCACGAATGCATCAACTTGTGCTTGTTTAAAAAAACATGATTAATAAATTGTTGGAAAAAAACAAAGTGATTTGATTTAATGGTTTACAAAACTGCTGAATATCTTTTTCCCTCCACCTGCCTACAAAGATTGTACAGCTGCGAGCTGTGTCGGCATGTGTTGCTGCTTCAGTTACAATTTGTATCTGTATCGGCCGGCAGCTAAGAGTGTTAGCTGTCAGTTCTGCGCTTGAAAACTTGATTTTTTTATTAAAGAAAATACAAGCAAAAAAATCCTTAACTGAAAGATGGAAGCAACTTTACTGACGTCAGAGGCGTTTGTAGCATTTATCTGCATTTCTGGCAGCTTGACTTTGTGACTGACTTACTTTTTCTGTGTGACTGTCTGACTGCCATGGGAAAGATGCGTTGCTATGTGGTGTGTGCAACTTCTTGTGGCACTATTTCAAAACATTTCATCTCCAAGACCTGTTTATAAATGAAGCAGCGCGCCCACAACTTGTTATCTCAGTACGCGTTAAGGGGGTAGATGGAATAACCAACAAAGGTATTTTTGAGTAGTAATATGATCAAAAAGTCTCAGAATTCGGTTGAACTGGTTTTAAAGGTTAAAGAGGCCGTTAAAAGGCTTAAAGTAGCCACACGCAAAGGCTTGAGTACAGAAAAACACTTTAAAAGTGTGATAGTGACTTCACCTATCTCCCAGTAGTTATCAAAAGTTATAACTTAATACGGTTATATAGTTATTACCAGTTATAAGTTTATAAGTTATTAAAAATTTATGTTGAAAAACAGGTAAGAAATTACACATAAATGAAATACAAGCAAAATAAAATACTTTTGTACTGCCGCTACTTTGAAGAAAGCAATCACAATAACAAGACAAAAATATCTTTATTCCTAGCAAACAATCTGAACTTCTTTCTGACTCTTTCAAGACTCAAATTTATTATCCTCTATATATTGATTTAAAACTTCGATTTAGAACTTCGGGCGTGTTTCTCTTTCTTTCAGAGAACACTGATCTGATCCCGAAATATGACTCTAATAATAGTTAAATATTTAAATAGTCTGTTAAATATTTCAAATAAAATTTTCTTTAATTAGAATAAAGTTTCAAATATTCGAAGAAATATTTTTTCACTTGTGGGCATGGTAGAAGAATACAGGTAGATGTACCAGATGAGAGCATACTGCCAAAAACGTCAAAACTAAGCAAAACTTTTATTTCTTTTCTTTTGTTTCCTGAATTTGACAGACATGGCAGTATGGAAAGAGAGCACAGTCAGCGCTGCAGCTACCTCTATCCTTATACCATGCTTGTGGGTGTAAATATTTCATGTATCTTAAGGCCCAGTTATAATAGACGTAACGTAATGTAGTGAAATGTCACTGCAGCAGTGTGTTCTGTCACTTACTGTTTTCAATCAATACTTTTCTTATACAAGTGATTATAATAGAAGTAACATAATGTAACGGGACGTAAAGATCCGTTGGATTTCGATTTCTACGTTACTTTACATTACGTCTGTTCAAAGAACAACTAAACATTGAGGTTAGATTCGATTATTGCGCTATTTTATATTGTTGAACTACGCTTTTTGTTGAGTTTTTGTTATTAATGATAGTTTTATGTATCCACAGATATGGATGACGAAGATTTAATTGTATTTTTACAGAAACGTGCAATTATTTACGACAAAAAACTGCCTGGCTACTGCCTATTATAATTGCTACAACGTTTTCTTACTTACGTCCCGTCACGATGACAGTTGACAACATTACGTTACTTTACATTACGTCTATTATAACTGGGCCTTTATAAAGATAGGTTTTTTCTCGCACTAAAAAATTCTCATTTTTAGAGAATAATTTTTAGAAAATGAAAAATTTTCTTTATTGTAGATAAACAATTCACTATGGGAAATATTTTCTTTAATAAAAAACAAATCCATTCTCAAAAATAAAAAGTCTTCTTCTCTAAAATATATACTGAATTATGTACGAAAAAAATAGAAAGCGTGAGAGCGAGTGAATGATGTTGAGAAAAGCAAGTGATTATGATGATTGTCCCTTCAAAGGGTTTTTTTTTCATTTAACACATTAACACAAATCGATGTTGCTTATTGCCACTGGTTCTTTGGATGTATTTATAAAATCGTTTTTCAGAAGAAATTTCTGGAATATTTATAAGAGGTCCATAAACAATGCCACAACAATAATTCTACCTCTTAACATATTTTTAATAAAGAAATTTGTTGTACCAATAGTAAGAATATCTATCTCTCTTTTGAAGAAAGTGTTATTTTTTTGTGAGACCATAAACTATGAACGCAATTTAAAGAAAAGATTTATTAAAATTAAATAAATAATTCTCTGTTTTCGGGAAAAGTTGACACAATAAAGAAAACGGTTGAACCTGTTATAAAGAATTATTCTTCTGAAGGTGTCTTTATTGATGAGAAAATATTTCTCTTTTTCATGGAAGCTTTTTACCATTTTTTGGGAATTTCTAGTATCACATTTACAGAAAACCATTCTCTGCAGCAAAGTCAATACCATTTTTCTCGAAATATGATGTCTTTTTTCTCATATTCCGAGAAACTGTTTTTTGAGTGCATACGGGCAATGTGCTTAACTCTCTGTTATGTATTGGACGCTCGCTTAAAAGACAGATACAACTCCATATTATCTCAAAAAAAAAAGAGAAAAAATGAAAAAACTAATAAGAAGCGAAAATCATCTGGATCTACTTCTCAGGCCAAGCATCCCTCAGCACCGCTTTTGAACAGGAACACTCCAGTTACTTTCTCGTCACCTTCTAACAGTCCTTCTTTGACTAATAGTTCAGTTTTGACTCCCATTGAGCCTAGAAATCTATCAAGCTTAAGGGCAGTGTCGAGGAAAAAAATTTTTTTATTTCACGTCTTTAGCCCGACACAACTGTTGAAAATGTATTGACTTTTATCAAACATAATAAATTGTTGAGTCAAAATGCATCTGCTCATGCAAAAAAATAGGTAATAAACCTTCCCATGCTTCCTTTATTCTCACAGTTCCAGCTGAAGAGTTTGCAACTGTTCTAAACTCTAATTTGTGGACTGATAATATACTCGTTACAGAGTTTCAGCCTAAGAATAAGCCTAGAGGGACGACTCAAGCCGCTCTACCCCCTTAAGTTGAGAGGGCCCCTCATGTTTTGACTGCTGTTGATGAATACCATCCACCATTGAGCATATGGTACAAATCAGACAGGGATAATATAGTAAAGTCTTACTCAATAGATAAAGTTTATGAATTCAATTTTAAAAAAGCTGACTTTTTGAAGTTGAATCATTTACTTCAAAGTAAACTTCATGTTATTTTAGAATATGTTAATAATAACACTCTTGATGATTCAATTAATTTTTTTTTATATGGAAATGTTTGCTATGTTTTCTCTGTCCGTGCCATATAGCCTCAAATTTACGAAAAATTGTGCTTACCGCTGGTACACAAAGGAGTTAAAGATTTTTCGCAACAGCAGGAATAGGGCATGGAAAAAATATGTCTGTAGCTTAGACTTGAATGACCTAGAAATCTACAAGCGTTTGTTTCTGGACTTTGAAAATTGCTCAGCTACCTTATATCAAAATTATTAAGACAGTACTAAACTGAGAATATTGTCTGATCCGAAGAAATTCTGGGGTTTCATAAACACCAAAAAAAAAATCTGATGGATTCCCTTCATCATTTAAAACCTCTGACGGATTTACTGACGATCCTGTCGTAATTTGTGGTCTATTTGCCAATCTCTTTAAAGAGTCATTTTGTTCAGACTCTTTTAATCCTGATGAAGAGTACTTTGAATATATGAACTCTACACCCAGGGTTTCGTTGGATTCTATATCGAAAGGTACTTCAGAGGATATTTTAAAGTATATTGGATTGATCGATGAGGATTTTAATGCTGGACCTGACGGAATTCCTGCCGCAATGTTAACACGATGTGGTTCCGTTCTAAGTCAACCACTGTCCATGTTATTCAATAAATCAATTAGAGAAAGTATTTTTCCACTTTTTTGGAAAAAATCTTTTATAGGTCCTATGTATAAAAAAGGTTGTAAGAACGATATAAACAACTGCAGGCCTATCGCGAAACTCTCGTCGATTCCAAAACTTTTTGAGCGCCTCGTGTATGATCGTGTGAAAATTGACTGTGGGAAGGTCATGACAACTCGTCAGCATGGATTTGTTACTGGCAGATCCACTGTGTCTAATCTCCTCGATTTTACAACGTTTTGCTTAAATTCATTTTATTCAGGTAACCAGGTCGACTGTATTTACACTGATTTTAGTAAAGCATTTGATAAACTGCCACACAACTCAATTCTATTTAAACTAAAGTTAATGGGTTTTCCACAATTTTTTGTAAGCTGGATTCAATCGTATCTGACGGAGCGATCTTATCAAATACGATTTCGAGGCGTATTGTCAGCTGAATTTATTGCTGTATCAGGTGTTCCTCAAGGTAGCCACCTTGGTCCACTTCTGTTTATTTTACCCATTAATGATGCAACCCACATCATCAAACACTCTCATCTACACTTATGTATGCAGATGACATGAAAATATACAGAACAATAGATGCTAAAGACAATTCAGATCTGCTCCAGTCTGATTTGAAATCCTTTGAAATTTGGTGTTCTAAAAACAATATGTTTCTAAATCCAGATAAATGCCAAACTATGACCTTTTCGCGAAAAAGGAATAATTTAATTTTTGATTATAAGATAAAAGATACTGCATTAATTCGTGTAGATGCTGTCAAAGATCTGGGTATATGCATGGATTCTAAGCTATCGTTTAACGTTCATCTTGATTACATTTGTAAAAAAGCATCTTCTATGCTCGGGTTTATGAAACGCTGGGCCAAAGAATTTAATAGTATGATCACAACTACAACGCTGTATTATGCAATTGTGCGACCTCACTTAGAGTATGCAAGTCAAGTTTGGTCCCCAAGTTACAATGTACATGTTGAACGTATAGAGAGAATCCAAAAACGTTTTGTTCGGTTTGCTCTAAGGGGCTTAAGTGCAACTGATACTTTAAACCTTCCTCCTTATGAGGATCGTTTAAAACTTTTAAAAATGCAATCTTTGAATGAGAGAAGGAAGTCTGCAGATATCGTCTATTTACACCAACTCATAACTGGTGTATTCGATTCACCAGAACTTCTAACTCTTATAAATGTTAACACTAACCGTAGAAGCAGTAGAAATGCTAACAATTTAATTTACTTACCTTTTAGTAGAACAAATTACATGGCTACTGCTCCTTTACATCGCATGAGTACCTTTGTTAACAACTGTAGTTTTTTTGATGTTAACTTATCGAAAGGTCAACTCAAAAGTAGATTGAAAACTAATGTATGATTAGATCTATGTAAACGCGTGGTTAGTTGTTATGTCTTGTGTTGTCCCTGAGCCCAACCCATATTATGGTGGGTAAATTTTTCTCACTTTGGATTGTTTTGGACCACTCTTATCGATATCATTAGGGCTATTCACGGTTTGAGCGTACTTTTAACAAATCATATTTACAGCATTTGTTATTGTTCAAACTGTGAGCACCTCGCCATGTGACTGTCGTATTAAAAAATTGTGCAACCCTGTAATGTATGTGATTATGCGGCTGTAGACAGAGCATAAAAATACGAGGTACAAAGAGCACGTCCAAGGGCTGCTTTTATTTACGCGTGCCTGCGTATTTGCATTTGTATGCAAAACAACAACGAAGCAAAATACGTTTTCGTAAATTGGCGAACAAATAGCAGATCGAACAAATGGCAGACCAGCGTATTCGAACTGTGAATGGCCTTATTGAAATGTTTTAATGTTATTTGGGCTGGTTCTTAAGATGATCTAATGCGGAGAAAGTGCGAAAAAGCTGTAGTAGCTGAACTCTATTGTCTAGCTCATCCGATTTATTTAATGAAGAGGAGTTTTTATTATTGTTCTTATATTATTTATATTTTTATATTAATTTGCTAAATGTAAATTTTGTAATTTTTACAAATGCAAAATTTAATGTTAAAATTCTTTTCTTTTGCTTTTTAGGCGTTTTTGTAATGCCGTTTTATTCTCTAATTTTTAAAGTTCCTGGCAACACTGATTGTTTCTAAGCAACAGCTTAAATTCTCTTGCGTCAGTGTGGTTATCTTATCCGATAAAAGTTTAAATTTTCTTCTATAAAAACAGTTTGTAAGATTCACAATAGACAAAAGGTACATATTCAAAAAAGTAGTCATACGAAAGAGTCGTTATATAAGTAAAAGTAATAGGATGAAGTTGGTTTTGGGTATGATTTAAAGTGAAATAGACGACTAAAGTTGATTTTTGGTAGGGCTAATGGTGAAAATGCCAAAAAATGGTTCGACTGTCTTTGATGAGTTCATAAGTATTGTAAATACAAATAAATATTTTGAACAAATTTCAGTAATTAAATAACAATAAGGCCGACACTTGAAAAAATTAAGGTGGTAGCTTACCCTCCTTACCCCCGTTAGTTTCGCCCCTGTCTAAAAGAGTGCGTTGATCAAATTCTGTAATAATTTTAATAGGGTTTTTAGTTGTTGTTTTGAGTTTTACTTTTGATTTTGCATTTTTTAACATTTGTTAACATCATGTTTTTCAGTTCTTGTTCAAGTTCAGCAGACTTCAATTGTTTATAATATTATGATTGCACAAAAATATATTAAAGTTCTTCCATTTTAGGCTTTAAACTCACAACTTATCAATTATATATGTATTTGAATGCTCTGTTGGCCAAAAAAGTTACTTTTAATCATTTTGATATAGACTCCTAAATTCCACAAAATCATGACTCCAAAACAAAGTTGAGTTATGAGACTTTTAATATTGACTTTTAATCTTGAAGAAATCTTTTCGGATTTAAAATGATGAGAACTCATAAAATCGGCATAAAAATACTCTTTTGTACTTATAATTACAAGAATTCATAAAAAAATCTCTCTCGAACTCATAATCATAAATCAGACTCTATTCTGACTTCATTATGAGCACTCATAATGTTGTCAGAATTTTCATACTTTTAGGAGTCAAATATGAGCACTCTTTATAGTGTTTATAGGGTTTTTACTTTTAAATGTAAAAAAATTAAAGTGCCTCATTTCAATTTTACTATAAAATAAAAGTGATTAAAGAACAGACTCGAAACGACCGAACTACCCCCTTAATAAAATCACTGCCAGTTGCACAAACACTTTAGTGTTTAATTGTTTGTTTGAATTTCAATAAAAGATTTTTTTTTTATAAAACGTCATTAAACTGTTCACGATATTTTTTGCTTCTGCAGGCTTCACATGCTGGTGACAGACAGTGAAGCAAAAAATAAAAACCAAAATAACATCAAAAGAAAAGATAAATCATCAGTTATAACTTGCTAAAATCAATTGCGGAAAACGATTTCAAAAGCAAATATTTTCTTAATTTTTAATGTAAAAATAGAAAATTTATTTTTGTGTTTGTTGTTAAAAAGCTTATAATTATCACACATTACATCTGAAATTATTTGTAGTATATGATTTGACGAAACTGTTTCATACAAAAAAAAAAAAAAATCCACAACTGTTACAACACAAGTGCACAAGTGCAAGATTTGGCGACACTTGAAATGTGTAAAATTATGAAAAAGTTTGTGCAAAATATTAAAAATCAAGTAACAACAGTTCATAGAGATACACTCAAAAAATTATACAAAATCAGGAAAAAAAATTTTCTGAGGGGGGACTATGTCCGTGGACATTATGCCCCTTCTATCGACTTCTCACTGTTAAAAAACTGTTACAAGAAGGCAGTTTTGACCCAACAAAAAATTCTTTGCAATAAAAATAAAGTCTTTGTGCCAACGATTTCTAAGTATGAATAAAAGGTATGTTTGAATCTTTGGGTTAGCTTAGAAGATTTTGGTTAGGTTCGGCCAACCTACAGTAAGCGTAAATATTAAAATTATAATTTAATTGAACTTTGCTGTCGATATTATGATGCACTCATTGAAAAAATTAAAGTTTTTTTAGGCAACCTCCTGGCGACTTCGATAGTCTATAGGTAGCGCGCTTGACTGTCGCTCAGGGTTCTCGAGTTTGAGACCTGGCCGGTCAACGCTATAACCTTTCTTTACTTATTTCTAATAAAAGGAACTTTAAAACATATCAGTTTACGACGAAAAATTTTATTTGGTGGTGGTAGAAAAAGTTTGTGGAGAGAAACGATTACTAACTTGATTTGACTGAGGCCAAAGCATAACACTTGCTTCAGATTTATTTATTATAAATTTTGCAAAAAAAAAAACAAAAACTGTAAAAGAAGACTCTACTCTTTAAAAGCCTTTAAAACAAACGTGCAGAATGGCTCACGTGTAATTTCGAAATACCAAAAAAGAGAGAGAAATTCGATGTCCACAATTATATTTCTTCCAAATATCGGAAAGAAGTAAGAGAAGGGACGCAGCGGAGTTATCAAAAAAGAAGAGCTACAACATAAATTTATTTGCTCGTTTAGCAGCAACTTCGGCGCTAAGCAAAGGGCAAACGGACTTGGCACTTTTAGGAAAAAAATTATAAGTAACTTTTTTAAATTACTTATAATTATTAAATACTTTTATATTTATTTTTTAAACATTTTATTAGGCACTTGAATTGCTTTACTTTTTTACGACTGTTGATTCAACACTCTCGTGTTTCACATGCAAAACTGAGATAGGACAAATACAACCCTGCGAGCTATGTTTATTGAGAGTGCCAGGGCCAGATTATCCATAAGGCAGTGTAGGCTACTGCCTAGAGGCCGCGCATCGGCGAGGGGCCCCGCGCATCGAAAAAAAATTTGAAAATGTTTCATCGAGTAAAAATATAATTTGAAGATTTGTATCCTCAATAAAATTTTTTTTATCCTCTATTTTTTAACCAACTTCAAAAAGGAGGAGGTTCCCAAGTTCGTTGGTTTCTTCTTTTTTTTTTATGTATGAGTGGAACTAAATGTATGGAAGCAAAAAATCTTCATAGGCTACATTTATTTTTGAAAACTCGTCGTCAAAACAAGTGTGTCGGCATCCTTGGTTTTTTTCTGCGACATAACTTTCGATTTTACCCGAGGGTTTTTGTATTTCATTGCCATATTAATTAATTAATAATAAACAACTTGTCATGATTTCCCCATGATTCCATGTACACGCTAGAAGATATTCGAATTCAAAATTCACCGAAATCAGTCATTCGCGAGTATCGCCGCTACTTTATGTAAAAAAATTTAAAAAATATTAAGATTTGTAGACCAATTTTTTCAATTCCGGAGGCCTATAACTTCTAAACGAATTGCAAGCGGCCTCAGGTTTAAAGTTAAGAGGCCAAAATCAATATATCTGCAAAAAAAAATTACAAATGAGAGTTGTCGCTATTTTTGAAATGTTCGACAAATGTTAATATTTAGTATTTCCACCCTTCTGATCTATAACCAATTAGAGCCTCTTTATCATGAGGCTCAAATCTTTTTCGGCGTATTTTTAACAAATTCCTCAACCAATGCTGTTTTCATATTGAATTTTTTTGATATTTTACGTTTTCGGATCTTTGTATCCAAAATGGCACACAAATTCTCAATCACTTTCATGTCTAGCGCACATTCGGTGGTTGCAAAACATGCGGACATTTTCAAATCAGCCATGTCTGTACATTACCCGACCCATGTTTCGGGTCGTTATCTTCAAAAAATCTGAAGACATCCCAGAATTGCCAGAAATCCCAGAAGAAAAATGCCAACATTTTCCGTTCTTAAGCTTAGTATGCTGTAGAAGAGAAAATAAATCTTCCGTAAGAAATGCATTGCGTTTTTGACAGCCAAAAGGTAGCGACATTTTTTTTTCGTTGGTTAGTACGCTGTTGAGATGATTGAAACCGCTTGAAAAGTTGAACCGCTGTTGAAAAATTTGTCCAATGTAGCCAAATTCGCAACTATGATTGGAGAGTTAAAATGTCAAAATTTCGCTGTCTTTTATGTGTTCGTACATTTAATTGGCGTGGAAATTTGACATTCAACTATACCTTACGGAGAAATGTTTGAACCGATTCTGAACCTATCATGTGATAGGTCTCCAAGTAATAGGAACCTATCTTAATTCTGCCACCAACATATGAAACCGACCGGTCACTTTTACATGGCGTTGTCATTGACAGGGATCAATTGGCACCTTCTGCATCACCTTGACCGGTCCAAAAGAGTAGATTGGTGACCTGTTTTACGAAAAAGGAACCGTTTTAGAACCTATCACATGATAGGTTTCCAAGGGATTGGGTACCAAGACCTGTTCTGTGATAGCTGTCCATTGGAGCTGTCACGGGACCATTCATTTAAAGGCAATTGCCCAGTAGTTCCAGCCTTGAATAAATCTCAAATGAATCATGTACGATTTTTCTTGGTCCTTGACGAAACATTCTGATTTGGCCACACATTTCATTGACAAAAATTTCAAATAAATGTTCCAAATTCGTGCAAGACGCAATGCAGAAACGTCGGGATTTATCATGCACGAACCCAAGATCGAAATATTGACAAAGTTTCGTTAACGAAACGAATACAGAAATATAAAGTAAGTTCGTCAAGGAATTAAAATCAAAACGTATAATAAAATTCGTGAAGGAATGTTGTACCGGAACGTTGAAGAAGTTTCGTTAAGGAATCATAGCGGAATTTCACCGAAATTTCGTATATTGTCCACAAAGACAATATCAAAATGTTGAGGAAGTTTTGTTGACGAAAAATAGAAAAAATGTAGAGTAAATTTTGTTAAAGAATTGACGACCGACAGGTACGTTCTGCATTCCATTTTCGAGTGGAAGTGAAATTTAATCAAAATTTAATTCGCTATTTAGTGGTCTAAATATCACTTTTTCGTTTTGTATTAATCTATTTATTTAATATATTAATATAATAAATAGTATTGACTAAATGAATTATCTTTAGACCACCAAATATTGAATTAAATTGTTATTCAATTTCACTTCCACTCGGAAGTGGAATGCAGGACATTCCAGCGAAACATTAAAAAATTTCATCAACGAGACTCCTCATCATTTCGTAAATGAACACAAAAATTCAACGTTAAGAAATTTTTGTCCTGTGTTATGATAACATGTTGACAATAACATGTTGGCTTCTTTTCAAAATAATTTATTATGTTTATTCGCCGCTCAGTGGTACGAAACGCTCCTTGAGTGATCGAAATTCTGTAACTTTTTAACGGGTGTAGATTAAGGTTGCTGACAGAGAAAGCGTCGAAGCGGACAGGCAGGTGCAGGATAACTATGTGAACAAGCGATAAAAAGTTATTTTTATCTTGTTTCTTCGCAGGTTACTGCCTGCGCCTATCTATCTGCCTACCTGCTTCGGCGTTTACTCTACGGGCAGCCTAAGGCTTTCAGTACCCAACGGCTTTGTCAATCCAGGGACTGTTGGGATTGAAAATACTGTTGGGATCCCGGGATTTTTTCCTACGTTTTCAATGATTTTTTTAAATAAAACCCATTAATATAAACTTTTTATTGAAGCGAAGCTTTTTACGCCTCGTTTTGTGATTTGCTTGGAGTGAAATATCAAAAACGAAACTTTTTTCCATACACCTATTTTTTAGAACTGTAGTTGCTTTTTGCTTTCGTCAATTACAACAAGAGAATATAAAATTAAAAATATTTCTATGACGGCAGTAAGAATCGAACCCGCACCCTTTCGATTGATAGTTCAGCACGTTACCATCCAATCCAAATACCTCCTTTAAGTCAAGTGGTTCATTTAATATTAAGTATGAACTAAAGCTATGTTGCAGTATATGACGAGAATATATTAAAAGGATAGTGCATTGGCTATCCTTCATATTACATTGTGAATGCGTTAAACTATAATGTAGCAGATCTTAATAATCAATAAAAAGGATTGTGCATTAGCTATCCTTTAAGGTTTCATTGAAATGTGTGAAAATTATCACTAAATGCCAATTGTTTTAGGTGGAGATTTTAATTGCTATTTAAAACATGAATGTTCACAGGCACTTAAGCAATTCCTTTTTGATAAATTTAATATACAAATAATATGCAATTCAAATATTTGTACAACACGAGGGCAAATAGTGATGCAGTATTTGCTAAATAAATTGACGACATCTATAACAAACGTTTGCTATTTCAGTAATCATAAACAAATAATTTCATCAATAAAATTTCATAATAATAATTGAACACATTTACAAAAATAATTAAAAACTAAACAAAATAAAATAATAAAGAAATGCAATAAAAATTCTGGTGTGATAAACCGTGTGTTTTTTAATTCACTTTATGTTATTTAAAATTTTTTTATTTAAAAATTATTTTATTATTGTATTGAAAAACCATTGAATTATCAAATCTATGAAAGTGTGAAAAAGCTTCGCTTCTCTCGTGTGTCCAACGACGTATCTGTTTTTTAATGAATTTTTTCTTTTTACATCTTTTTGATCTAAATTATATACATACTATAATATTTTTTTATGTATTTCAACACTTTTGAGTTTATTCGCCGCACAAAGTTGACCCCGTAAAGGAACCTTCAGCCTAATGGAGCTGAAGGTCCTTCAAATAAACCTGCATAAATGCAAAACCGCCAGCGCAGAACTCCTTCTCGTATTGGAGGAAGGAGACTACGATGTGGCTTTAGTACAGGAGCCGTGGATTGCCTCGGGCAACGCGGTATCTGGCCTAAAGTCACAAAACTTTAATACGTTCTTCGCAACAACAGTAAGTAGAACAAGAACAGCCATCCTTATAAGGAAAGGCATCTATACTTATCTAATGTCTCATTACAGCACTGACGATCTTACCGTTGTGGCGCTAGAGGGCGACGCGGACGAGCCGATCCTGGTCGCCTCATGCTACATGGCGCATGACGTCGACTCACCACCAGACGAGCTACAAAGAATGGTAGCAGTCGCCGGCGGGAAGAACCAAGCAATGGTCATCGGAGCAGATGCCAATGCACACCACCCAGTATGGGGCAGCCCAGATATCAACGATCGAGGTGAGTCCCTACTTAACTTTATTCTACAATATAACCTTAGCGTAGCTAACATCGGCGAGGAACCCACCTCGTCGAACGTGTTAGACCTAACAATATCCTCAGACAACAACACTCTGGTCACAAATTGGAGGGTGCTAGCACAGCCCTCCTTCTCGGACCACAATTATATTAGCTTTAGTATAAGCTTTAACTACACTCCAGCTCAAAAGATCTTTTGAAGCCCCAGAAACACGAACTGGAACCGCTTCAGAAGTATCATTGAGAGCAAATTACCAGCTACTAAACAAATTAATACGGAAGAGGGCATTGAAAGGTCACTGAAGACTCTCTCGGCCCATCTTCTCAAGGCCTATCATGCCTCTTGTAAGCCCACGCGAACAAAGCGTAAGATCAGACCGCCATGGTGGAGTCCGAATCTTACAGAGCAAAGACGCGACCTAAAAGATTTCTTTAAACTAGCTAAAATAGCTGACCAAGAGGAAATTTGGGGGGAATACAAATGTAGGCTCAAACTTTTTAAAACAAACGTACGCAGAGCAAAAAGACACTCGTGGAAGAACTTCTGCTCAAACATAGAAAAAACTGCGGACACAGCAAGGCTCACGAAGCTACTCTCAAAGCAGCCCTCCACTCAGAGCCAGCTACGCAAAGACAATGGCCAGTGGACGGAGAGCAGTCAGGAATCCCTCGAGGTGCTGTTAAAGGCGCATTTTCCTGGCTGTACCGAAGCTCCTAGCACTGCTACAATACGAGGCCACAGGATAACCCCGTTACAGGTTCCACACGACTTAATAACGTCGGATGGAATCGTATGGGCTATAAACTCGTTCTCGGGATACAAATCTCCGGGACCAGACGGTATAATTCCTGCCATGTTGCAAACGGCTGAATCGCAAGTCGTCCCATGGCTGAATAATATATTTAACGGATGCATCAGGCTAAACTATGTACCTGTGGCTTGGAGGACAGCGAGGGTTGTATTCTTACCGAAGGCAGGTAAGAGCAGCCATCCATGTCCGAAAGACTACAGGCCAATAAGTCTGACCTCCTTCGTACTCAAAACGCTCGAGAAACTGATTGACTTGCACCTAAGAAACAATTCAATCCAGTTATCAACCAACCAGCACGCATACACGAAAGGGAAATCGGTGGAAACGGCACTACATTCCCTAGTAGTAACCATAGAAAAAGCCCTCCACCACAAGGAATACGCACTCGGGGCGTTTCTAGATATCTCAGGTGCATTCAACAATGTATCAACCACCGTAATCCTTAGTGGATTACGTGCAATAGAGGCACCACCGGCAATAAACCTTTGGTTAGACAAGTTGCTTGGCTGCAGAAAGGTGCGGGCTGAGTGGGGCACTAAATCCATGGAAAGGGAAGCTCGCAGTGGGACACCCCAGGGAGGGGTCCTCTCGCCACTACTATGGAATCTTGTAGTTAATGAACTACTCGAAAAGTTCGCAGGTAGAGCCCCGAGGATAACTGCCTATGCAGACGACATAAGCATTATTATAGTAGGGAAATGTCTATCAACAGTAAGCTCCATAATGGAGAGCACACTCAAAGATGTACTTAGATGGGCAAATTCAGTCGGTCTTAGTATTAACGCAGAGAAAACGGATCTGGTTCTGTTCACGAAAAGGTACAAGATACCACAGTGGATACCACCGAAATTGAACGATATACGTCTCATACCGAAAACTCACACAAAATATCTAGGAGTCGTCCTGGACAGCAAGCTGTCATGGAAAACCAACGTGGAAGAAAGGGTGAAGAAATCCAGCATTGCACTATACACATCCAAAAAGATGCTAGGCAGTACTTGGGGTCTCTCACCCTTTCTGATGCACTGGATCTATGTAACGGTAGTGCGTCCTATTCTACTCTACGGGATTATTGTGTGGTGGCCGGCTGTGAACAAATCAACATTCCTCAGGCACCTGGAGAAAACTCAGCGGCAGGCAGCGCTATGCATCACGGGGGCACTGAAGTCAACTCCAACTAAAGCGCTTGAAACGATTCTAAGTATGGACCCCCTGGATATACACGCAAAACTAATAGCCGGAAAAACGGCACAACGCCTCACGGCAGCAGGCAACATGCACACTCAAAATTTTGGACATTGTACAATCGGAAAGGATCTACTTAGTAGCACGGACTACATGGTACCTCGCACGATAGTCAATTCCAAAGTACGAACTCTTCTGGGACCAAACGACTGGTGCAAAGGTATAGAACAAGCACAGCGGGCGGTCAACATATTTACCGACGGCTCCAAAATGCCTACGGGGGTAGGTGCGGCGGTGTATTGCGCAGAGCCTAATATAAGGCAGCCATATAAACTGCCGAACCACTGCAGTATCTTCCAGGCGGAAATATTTGCCATAAGGAAGGCTGCTGAGATAGCCCTCAGCATGGACACACAACACTCTAACATCAACATTTTCGTTGACAGTCAAGCGGCGATCAAATCCATGCGCTCCGCTAGCATCAAGTCCAAAAGTGTCTTGGCTGGCAGAGATGCACTAGATGCACTATGCGCTTCGAAAAGAGTGCGCATCTACTGGGTCCCTAGCCACCAGGGCATTGAGGGAAACGAGATGGCAGATGGTTTAGCAAAGGAAGGCGCTGGGCTGGAATCAGAACTCGCAGAACATGTACTTACTCCGCTACAAGAGTTGTACAGGAACCTCGAAAGAAGAGCCACACTAGCAGTGAATCGTAGATGGAGAGATACGACAACGTGTAAAATCTCGAAAATCATGTGCAATGCACAATGCGAAAAACGAACTCTGTTCATCTTGGCACGCCCGCGCAAGGATTGCAGGACACTAGTGGGCATGTTCACTGGTCACTGCATGACGGCAACCCACGCGAGGAAGCTGGGCATCACCACGGATGACAACTGCAGGAAGTGCAAAGAACTGGGCACAGTGGAGACCCTGGAGCACCTACTATGCACATGCCCTGCCTAGATACCTAGGCTCATCGACGTTCCCGTCACTTAAAAATGTAGTCAGGGTGTCTCTAGAATCCCTCCTAAGGTTTGCGAACTCAACGCAAATCTTTAAAGACTTTTAAAACAAACACAAAGGTTCTTTGCTCGCTACCGGTACCACTAAGGACCTGAATTGGTCTATGTGAGCCTCACGAAGGCATCCGGTCTAACCTAACCTAACCTAACACTTTTGAGATCATATCTCATATATATCTAAAAAAAAAACACATTAATTTACAAATATTACAGATCATAATAATTACTAAAACATATCGTCATATGAAATCAAATAGCCGTAAGGTACATTTTAAAAATTTTACAGGAGAAGCAAAAAACTTACTAAATTTGAAAAAAATGCACTAAGGGCTCTTAGAACTTTGTTAATTAAAACGTAGTTTTTAGTTGTAGGAATATAAAATTTTGCAGGAACATGTCAACGAATACGGTGCATTATAATCAATCAAAAAGCATATTTCGATTTTTTGGTAACTTACGCAGCCTTAGTTGAGATATATCACTCCGGTTTTTTTTTTGTGTTGGCAATCGAAGTGGCAACAATGATAAAATTTTTTTTAGAAAAAGCAGAAAGGTGCTGGGAGGGCTGCTTCAAACTCAACAAAAAAGTTTTCGCTTGACTATGCGCTATATTTAACAACTAAAAACGCACTCGCGCTGTATTGTTGCAGTTTAGCCTCTGAACGATTCGGAAATTACAACAATCATGAATATCTTGAAGTTGTTGTAATATGGTAGAAAAAGTTAGGCGCTGACAACCGCTGCTTTGCATTATATTTTGTATGAATCAAGCGCTTTGGAAGCGAATTTCATCTGGGGGGGCAGTACAAAGGGTGGTGCAAAAAAAGTTCACCAAAATTTCTTCAAAGAAACATGAATGTGAATAAACAAATTTTTTATTTCAGCTTAAAATAAAAAAAATATATAAAAATTATTAAAATTTCATTATTTTTAAAAGTTCTTCCAATTTCAATATTAGAGATCATTCTTTAAAGGATCTTTCATATGGTAATATGAAAATATAAGAAATAATGGTTACTTTTATAAAGCAAGACTAGGTATATCTTTACATGGTTTAAATGCAATAAGGCACAAAAAGTTATATCAATTTAAATGATTCCAAAATGTTTCTTTCTGTCCTTGCGAGAAAAAAACTCTTGCACCACCTCCATCGAATTCAATTCTTCGGTTTTATCTTTGTGAATGTGTATAAGTGCCGCATGAGTGAGTCGTTTCTGTGTCACAGTTGCTCGAAGATACGTTTTAAGTCGTCTTAGTGTACTAAAAAACGCTCAGATAAAGCTCCTGATGAAGGCACAGTCAAAAGCAAAGCAATAAGTTTTCCAACTTAATTTAATAGTTTTTTTACAGTATCCGAATTTTTTGCAAATTGAGATACAATGCCACTACAATTTGAAGGTGTTTGGCCAGGCAATTGCTTCAGCATTTTAAGTTGCGCGTGGAGGTCGCTCCCATAAAATTCATCTGCATAAAGATCTAGTTTTGTTTTTAGATTTTGTTCAGAAGGCACTTTACCGTTGAAGGCTTCGATTACAATATTACAGTATTAAGCTATATACTTAAGGGTGCTTTTAAACTGAAGTGGTGGGTTTGCAGTAGAAACTCTACATTTTGTTCTATCTTTTTGCAAACACAGAGAAAGAAAATGGTTATCCGCAAGCATGCTTATGAAGAAGAAAGAAAGAAGAGGAAAATATATAATACAAAAATATTATCGTTGAAAAAAAAACTGATATTTTGAATAACTTTTGAAGTTTTCTTTTTAAACTGTTTGCCTAGCTAAAAAAGTGGGGGGAGGGGCAACTGCTCCCCTTTCCCCCGCTTCCGACGCCAGTGGTATGAATTATTTTTAAGTCCAGCAGCTCATGCAGAAACTTTCTTTAAGAAATCATCATGAAATATTCGTCAATGATGCCACGAACTACTGGGTGACTTTACTTTTTCCGCAGGGTGATGTTCAACTAACACAATCAACAAACACGTTATGGTTAGTATGTGTTGGTGTTGAGTCTACACCAAAATTTCGCATATAGAATTAAATGCCCAAGAATTTTCGTTCCAACAGCATACTGAGGTTTACAAGTAAATTTGTATTAAAAATTTCAAGGTAATACGACTTGTCCATTGTTGTCTCTATAAACTGCAAGTTTCCAACGGCGGCACTCAATATAATGGACTACACCATAACGCTAACACAGTCGAGTTTGACTGTAGCTTTCAAATGTAGCTTTAAATTTTTGCTTCCAGCTGTGTTTTTGGTTTTCACCACACATTTGAGGTTCCATTTGAAACAAAAATATTAATTGCGGATTCACCATCAACTATGACGGTTTTTCAAAAGCTACAATTCTTATCTAAGTGCGTCTTGGCAAATTTTGAACGGCTCCTCTTATTTGTTGAGTTTGTAAACGACTTCTTGCGCCATATTTAACCATTAAAGTCATGCTCCCGAAGCACACGGATTATAGTTTTTGGGTAGTATGACTTTTCCTACTTTGCCTCCACTTCACTGGCCATTTTTGGAGCAGATAGTTTTGAGTTTTTTGAGGATAAAACTGCACTGTACTGGATTGAAAATTTAGTTGGGAGCATTTCGCCCCTACCGTTTGTTCTAATATCGCGGACAAATCGTTAAATGATGCTCTGGACTGTAGTCCAACCATTCCACGAATTTTTTAGCGCGAATGGCCATTTTTAAAGTGACTGAGGAAAAGTTGTCGCTGCTGAATTTTAGTATGTGGTTCCATTTTGGAAATCAAATTTTTCTGCAAGACCTACTCACAAAACTTTCAAAAAAGTTTATTTGAACGTATTGCGAAAATAAACATGCGACTAAAACATAAAAAACGAAACAACCGTTACATTGTAAGGTAAAGGATCATTGCGCTGATGCGAAGTATCTGGTTGAAATAAACTGTAACATTGTTTTTGGTGCCTTCTTTCGTTTTAATTTGCTATTAAATTTAAACAAAAAAATAAAAAAAATATATTAAGTGATATATGATAAGTTTTTACATTAGACTTATAAACTGCATTTATATAATTTTTAGAAAAGTATTAGTTTTTTTTTAGTAGTAGTAGTATTTTTATTCCACAATTCATTACATTCTTAATAATAACAATATATCTATCAGAAGAATTATATTATACAAATAACTGCAATGAATGTTAAGCTGCTTCTATAGTTCACTAAGGAGCTAGAGGCGAATACAGCTTGATAAAAAAAACCTATAATAATTAATGATTGCGACATCATTATAAAGCGGATATTTGTCACAATTTCTAATTTTGCTTTCACGTCTTATGCTCAGATATTGCTTTTTTGTGAAATTGTTCTCTAACAAAAAGGCTAGTGCTTCATCTATAGCTAAGCGAACTGGTGTATTTTCTGCAGTAAGTGCAAGTTTTCTTATTTTCGATGGCCTTGTTTGACTAGCTAGTGTTTCTTTGAGAACTGCTGCCATATCTTGTTGATTTTGCTTTCGAGCCAATGTTGAAGCTGCACGAACTAACAACTCTGTTTCATAGCATTGACTTTTCGAAAGATCCTCTGCATCTTTCTTCTTTGTTCGTTCTGATTTCTCAAGATACTCTTTCCTTGGACGCCCTATTAAAGATGTAGTTAACTTACTTAAAGACTTTTTAATTGCAAAAATAAATTCAGTGTTTAGCCACTGTTCGTTTTGCTTCTGAAAGACGTCTATCTTCCGTTGAGAACTTTCCCATGTAACTAGGGCTGCCAGGTTTTTTAGTTAAAAAATCGGGATTTTACAAAAAAAAAAAAAAAAAAAAATCGGGACATAAGCAAAAAAATCGGGACAGAGGCTCAATCGTCCAGTACGCTTAGAATAACAAAAAAAACTTTAAATACGGTTACTGAAAATCGATTTTTTCGAGTTGTATGTAAAAAGAAATTTTATATTTTAAACAAAAGTCAGTGACAGAGAACACAAATAAATAAATATAGAAACAAAATAAACTTAAATTCTTACTAACCCATATTAATATCTGAAAATTCAAAATTTGTATTTTATAATGTATTTTACATAATGCACTTATTGTTTTTTTCGTTTTGTTTTCTTTCGTTTATGCTGTTTGATTGCTAGAAAAGGATACGATATGTTGAACTTAACGAACATCGTGGGTGAAAATGAGCAAAGCAAAATAAACAATATCCACAAAGAATGATGTTATTGTTATATTCGCTCCCTTTATCATTATTTCACGCACTGTTCGGTTGCTTGAAAAGTATGCGATTCGGTACAATTAATTAGTACAAAAAAAATCTGTATTCGGGAAAAAATAGAAATCGGGACATTTGGCGTCCCGCGTGAGGTCTTCGCGGAACACACATTTTTAGGCTGAAAATCGGGACAACCCGCATGGAGATTGGGACCTGGCAGCCCTACATTTAACTGATAAATTTTGACAAAAATTTCACATTTTCTCTTTCAATGAAGCCAATTCCTCATTCGAAACATTGCCGTATTCAACTTGACCAACCATAAAATTGTAAACAGCAGCATTCTTCTCTTCTTTCCTTTGTTCATTGAACCAAACTTACGCAAGTTCACTATTATGCAAACGGAGGCTGCCTACGAAAAAATGATATTTCTCAATAAACGCAAAAAATCGCAACATGAAATTGACGAATTAAACTCCAAATTCTTCACTTTACACGTTTCTAATAGTCTAAACACGGCCAAATATGGCCAAAATTTTAAAAACTTATTCAAAATTAATTTTTAAGAAAAAAAAACTTTAATTATAGGTTATGTCAGAAGTATGAGTTCTTTTCATCAAATAAAAACTTTTTTAACAAAATCTTTCTCTTAAACTATTAACCACTTACTATCACTTTCCTTTTCCATATTTTATTGAAATGAGTGTTTTTTTTTTTAATAATTTAAAACGACTTAAAAATTCGACAAAAAATCACTGCGTATACTGCGTTCAAAACGATGCTCACAAACAATGACTTTGACAGCCTGCTAAGCAGTCGCCGTTTATTCTTTACAAATACAAAACTTGTCGTTATTTGATCTGATGTCTCCTTTATCAAATGCCAACAACAAAAATTGTATTCTTAGAAGTGCGAAAAAGAACTTTTTGCCACAAAAAGAACCAAATTACATATAGTAACGTAGCTCAGGCAATTTAAATGCCATTTTCGTAAAGAGGGTATCATTGAAAGGTTAATTCGTCTATTTGAAGGGAAAGAGTTAAAAGTTTTGAAAAAACTGCAATAAGTTTACACAATCTTAATTTTAAAGTTTGCTTATTAAAATTAAAAACCATCTTCTTCAAGCATTTCGTTATCTTGAACTTCACCAAGTACTAGCATTGTATTTTCATCAAGTTCTACGTTGCAATTGCAAAAAAACACATATGAACGAACATTTTGCATACTTTACAGTTTATTTATTACTTTCCTTGGATGGTTTCGAAAATTACATCCATTTTAATTAAAACAAAACTTTTTTCAAAATTTACCGTATTTTGTTGAATGACACAAAAGAATTTATTATTGAAAAACAAATTTGACTGTCTGACAGCTGCTGACATGAGTGAACACTCAAACGATGTTTTTTTTTTGCCCTCAGAGTGGAGTGGAGTTTATTTAATACGAATTCCACACTCCACTTAACTAACATCGCAGACTCAAAATGCACACTCAAGCACTTTACTCCACTCGTTCACTCAGTTTTTATTAATACGTCCCATTATCCTAAAGTTCAAAACAGAGGGAATTTTTCAACTCAACAAAATCAGTTTTTAAAGTCAGTTAAGTTGTCATAGCTCCATAAAGTTTTTATAAGTTGCTGGTTTAAATAAGTTGTGAGCCAATGTATGTCTTAAATGCTACAGAACTGAAAAATTCAATTTAACACATAAATATTAAAATATTAAAATAATTTTGATTCCTTTAAATGTCTCAGATAAAGACAGATATTTATTTATTATTTATTTACTTATTTATAGCTTATAATTTTAATTTAGATCACTACTGCATTCAGATAGGGTGGCTTCAACTGTAAAAACCAACTTATAGCGAGTTTATAAAAAATATGATGACTTTCTGGCAATTTGGTCACCATTTTGTCTCCGCAATTTTTAATTTTCAGTTTTTCATACAAAATTTAAAATAGACGAGCCCGAAAACCCTTCTATACTAAGTTTCAAGAGAAACGGAAAAATTTACTATAGTACAATGCGAGTACTGTTGAAATCTCACAAGAGTAAAAGTAAAGGGTGTTTTTTACAGAGTGATATAAGTTTAAATCATAATAAAACATAATAATATATTTTTGATATCAATCAGACGGTCTTTATTCAATAGAACATTTTATGACATTAATGTTAAAATATAATTTCGGCCATACGGTTACCACGACTGGCGCGTACAAGGCGCAATCTGGAACACCAATTTTCACAAACTTCTCGTAGCATTTGCGGCCGTATCTCGCCGATAACTCCTCGAATGTTGATTTCCAGGTATTCAATTGTTTGTGGTTTATCGACGTAGACAAGTGACTATACATAACTCCAAAAAAAAATAATCCAATGGGGTTAAATCACACGATCTTGGGGGCCAGTTAATTAGGCCATTTCGTGAAATTATTTTTTCGTCAAAAGTTTCCTTGAGTAAATCAATTGTAGCGCCCGCTATGTAGCATGTGGCTCCATCCTGTTGGAACCACATATCAGCAAGATTAATGCCAGCTTATTGAGGTACGAAAAAACTTCGAATCATGTTCCTATACCGTTCACGATTGACAGTAACATTCTGACCATCATCGTTTTTGAAGACATATGGGCCAATGACTCCGCCAGCCTATAAAGCGCACCAAACAGTAATTTTCTGTGGATGTAATGGTGTTTCGACAAAAGCTTGTGGATTCTCCTTACTCCAAATACGACAATTCTGTTTATTTACTTACCCATTCAACCAAAAATTTGCTTCATCGGAAAATAAAATTTTCCATGGAAATTCAAAATCAATATCAGTTTGTGCTTCAGCACATTTGCTGAATTGGCGGCGCATACGATGGTCGTTTGGCTTTAATTCCTGCACAAGTTGAATCTTGAAAGGTTTTAAGCCAAGATCTTTTCGTAAAATCTTCCATAAAGTGGAAGGACACAACCCCAGTTGCTGAGAACGGCGACGAATTGATTAAATAGGATCATCTTCAATGCTTTCCTGTACAGCGGCTACAGATTCTTCAGTGCGCACTGTTCGGCGTCTCACGGGATGCACATTATCAGTTACAGTAAATGTGGTCCGAAAAAAATCTATTCTTCGAATTAGCAGCTCTGAAGGACGGGTATGTACGCCATAAAATGGACGAAGTGCACGATAAGTTTGACGAACAGAACCATTATTTTGATTAAAAATTTCCACAATTTGCACGCGTTTCTCTGATGTAAGTTGATCCCTAATGAAATGTCAAAGTAAATTTAACAAAAAGAAACTATCAGCTATTAAATGAATGGTCAAATAAAGCAGTGATGCCAACTCAAAGTTGTATCACTCTATAAAAAACATCCTTTATTTGCGAATTTGTTAGCATTCGGTACAAAATTCTTGGCACAACAGCGTTATTTTTTGAGTGTAGTAGAGAGTTTTTGGAACAGTCAAATAAGACTTGTTTCTAAAGAATTCATCTTTAACGTTTATACAAAAATCAATATGTAATAGTGAAAATAATTTCTTAAGGAGGTGAACACAAATTGGAGACAATAAAAACGTTTTTACACTTAAGCTAAAAATTAGTTTTCTATAATTTTTGGCACAGACTTTAGCACAAGCTGCCAGCAAATGTTGATAAATTTTATTAAAATGCTTGGAAATAACAGAAAGAAAAAAAAAATAGTAAATGTAGCGTTAAATTGTGCCATAATCAAGAGATTTAAAATCAAATTCCTTAAAGTAGCAGCTCATAATTGCAGCTAATTGGTAACACGTCGCTGCCTGGCGTCTGTGGTCGCGCGAATCAATTGACAACAATTGTCAACTAACAAATTGTTGTGATTGCATTCTAAAAGGCAACAACATCAAAAACAACAACAACAGCAAAAAAAAACAACAAGGAATAAAAGAAAGATGCATAAATAAAATGCGATCAACAGCTAAATTAAGATCGCTGCGCAATGATTTAATGCAAATAAATAAATGCAGGCGCAGCGTATATCAGCATGTGTCAGCAATATATTGTTCGTCAGCAACAACAAAGATCATCGAGTGTCTGCCGGCAGCATATTAAAGCTTAAAAATATCAACGCATAAATCTTGGCTAAACATGTGAATTAATTTTTAAACAATTAAAAGCACCTAATTGATCATGATCAAGCTTTAATAAGGGGCGAATAAAAAAAACCACAACACCACTGTTGCCAAGACTGGCGGCGTGCAATGATTTATTGTAATTTTTTTTTCTGTCATCGCTGTTGTTGCTGTTGCTGTCTGTCATTTGCATGTTGCTAATGTTGCACTTGCCAGAAATTCTTTTTTGCTTGGGGTTAATTGGAGCGCGATCTTTTACATCGCAGCGTTCAACGATCACGTGTTGGTCATTCAATGGCTTGTGTTTAATTGTTTGCTCAGATTAATTGTTGCTTGCACTTGATTGTTATCGTGCCTTTGACCTGAACTTTTTTGTTTTTATTTAAGTGACAAGTTGCTCAATGAACAATGCAGATTTTTAGAGTTTTGTATGAAGCTTCACAAGAAAAGGTTTTTTCAACTTTTACTATGAGCATTCATAAGAAATAGAAATATTTTCTAAGTCATATTTGTAAAATCTTTCAACTAGTGCTCGATAGAACCACCAATTTTCGCATCGCTGTCGATTTTGCTTGTTTTTTAAAAACCAATACCGATTCTTGAATTTTTAACCGAGGATGAAGTGTTTTTGCATATATGCATATTTGAAGTACTATGTTGCTTAAGTCGAAGTAAGCATTTTTAAATGGTATATATGTACAGTGTCGGACATAACTAAAGCACGAACCCATGTAGTTAGCATTTTATTCCATAAAAGTTAAAATATTGTAGTATTTCCATGTTTTTTTATATTATTACTTATGTAAAAATATCCGATTGGTTCATAAAAACCGTCAAAAAGCAATTATTTATTGCAAATAAAATTTTTTTTACAAGAATGTTACAACACACGGAAATTTGGGGCGACAAAACTAAAGCACATGTTCTCAGTCACTCAGAGTTTGACTTCATTTCTAACAATAAGTAACAACAATAAGTAGTTAAAGTACCGTTTGAATAAAAACCAGTTATTTGTGAAGCTAAATAACATCTCTTGAACAAATTTTACTATTAATTCGGTCGTTGGTGATCATTTATCTGGGTTAGACTGTGTATTAAACAAAAAATTAATTAAATAGCTAGCAATAAGTATTCTGCTACATTCAGAGAAAAGATTTTAAACGAATTCAAAAAAGGCGAATCAGTGACAAGCATTCCAAAAAATTTTGTGTTCACCTTTGTGTAATATCCCGAACTATAAGTCGTTTTCGTTCGACTGGTTCCTTAGTTCCATCACATGAAGGTGATGAAAGACAACCAAACGTGAGGACCAGGCAATTATTCGGACAATAAAAAAAGATCCATTCATACCAGCGAGATCTATTCAATATGAATTGCATTTGAATATTTCACTTAGATCCATCCAACGACGAGCTGTGGACGGCGGCTTGCAATCATACAGGATCGTGAAAAAGCCATTTATTTCTAAAAAAAATCGTCGAGCACGAATTGATTTTGCAAGAGCCCACGTAAACTGGACTGTTACGAAATGGCGAACCATACTATTTTCAGATGAGTCAAAGTTTAACATCAAAGGTTCTGACGGATTGAAGCTAGTACGCAGGCCAAAAGGGCAGCGCCTAAATCCACGTTACTCTACAGGTTCTGTGAAACATGGCGGCGGTAACGTCATGGTCTGGGAATGTTTTTCCGGTCATGGGATCGGCCCAATTCATAAGATCCTCGGAATAATGGATCGATTCATATACAAGAATATTCTCGAAAATGTTATGTTAACTCATGCGCAAGAAGAAATGCCGTTGAAGTGGATCTTTCAGCATGATCCCAAACTCACTGCCAAATGTGTGAAGGAATGGTTTGCTGAAAGCAAAATTGATGTGTTGGATTGGCCCACTCCATCGCCTGATCTCAATCCCAAAGAGAATCTATGGGAAATTGTAGATAGGAAAATTTAACGAGAAAACTGTAAGGGAAAGGACTCTCTCTCTTCACACAAGCAGGATTGGCATGGAAAAGTATTTCAAAAGACGTTTTAAATACCTTAATAGAGTCGATGCCTCGCAGATGTCAAGCTGTGTTAAAAAACAATGGATAAATATTAATACCAAATGTTAAAATATACACCAAATACTAGCAAAAACTAAGTTTTTCATGTGTTTCCATGTAATGTGCTTTAGTTTTGTCGCAGAAGTTTTATTAATAATCCTATATTTGTTTTAATATTTTTCTTTTAAATGAAATATTATGTTAATTTTTGTTTGATTTATTACCTTAAATGTATATTTGTTTAGGTTCTATAGAAGGCAATTAGTTCAAAGCTTATTTTAAAATTTTATTTCATGAAATGCTTAAAAGGTAAGTTTCGTGCTTTAGTTTTGTCTGACACTGTATGTATGGTTTTTATTCAATTTTTCCACAACTTAGAGAAATTGAAATTTTGAAGAAATTTATCAATTGATTCCCAATTCTCAAATTTTTCGCTACTGCAATACTTTTTTACGTAATTTAAACTGCTACTGCAATACTCTAATGTTCTTAGAGGACTTAGTTGATGAATCAAATTAAGTTTTCTTAACAACTTTCCTCTACGATTTCTTCACTACTGGCCACTCAGAAGACACCCGATGTTTATAAAAAAAATTAAACTAAAAAAAAGCATAAGCATAAAAAGTTTAACTCCTTAAAGTTAGTATTCTTCGAGGCATAAAGGTTTAGTAAGTATTTGAAGCTGATCATAAGTATGATACTTACAAAGTAAGTATAGTTAGTAGCATTAGTAATAGAAATAGTAGTAGAGGAGTCAATAAAAACTGGGAACCCTGCCTATACCATGTTTTGCTTATTTGCTTTGCTTTATAATTTTGTTCGTATGCATTTGCTATTCCCCCTTTGCTTAGCTTTTGCCCTTTTGCTTTTGATTTCACTTATGTTTGTGCTATTGCTTTTGATTTTGCTTACTTCCTTTAGCTTTTATTTTTGCTTATTTGCTGTTGCTTTGGTAATTGCTTTTGCTCATTTGCTTTTGATTATGCTTTTTTTTTTAATTTTATCAGGAAGTGGAGGAACCGACCTTTACTGTCGTCTAATAATATTTAACGTAGCACCTGCACTCAGCTATTAATAATTTCCTGTAGAAAATAGAGGGTAGATAATCTATTTAGGGTAGATAAATAGAGTATAGATGTGTACTAGGGAGTTCAATCCCGGAAGCTTTTCTCGATCCCGGGATTATTGGGATTGAAAATCTCAATCCCGGAATCCCGGGACTAGTTCGGGATTGAAATTTTTAAGAAGTAAATAATTTAAAACGTTTTTAAAAAATTTTTTGTTATGTATTACTAAAAAATGTAAATTAATTCATTTATAAAGCAAAAAAAAAAAAAACAAAACAAAACACATTAAGGGTATTCACAATTGCGTTGTTTTCAGAGTAGTTAAAAAATCCCGTGGTATTGATACCACACTTTACCGAGCGGTTTTTGTATTTTTTTGTTGTATTACATGAAATTTCTACAAACCAAAAGTGTGTTCATTTTAAGTAGCCCAATGATATGTTTAACGAACGTGGGTTTTAAGGTACCATAAACAACTGATCGGTTGCCAGTTATTTTTTAATTGCAAAAAGGGAATAAGCTTAAAATGCAATTTAAACTTTTTTATCCAATTTATTAATAAAATATATACAATTGGATACTTAATTTATTTGCATAGTAACAAAAAGCTATAGTGGGAAGTTTCCAACCACAAATTCTATTTTAAAGGGTGCTCATAATTGTGATTTTCAACTTTGGCAAAAAAAAACACAATACAACTCTACTACACAATTGTGAATACCCTTATTGTTAATAAACACACAAAACTTAAATTATATTAATGACTAGCAAATTGTATTAATATAACCCTTTCAGTGGATTTGCCCAATATATTGGACACATCAGAAAGTCATTTTATATGTATTTATTTTGCAAAGCTTTTGTTTAAATCAAATTCTTTGGTTCTATAAAAAAAAAAAGAACTAACATGATAAGATATAAAATTAGAAAGATCATATGCCTCTAACTTTCTCTATATCTGCCATGGTTAATCAAAATTCAAAACAACTATCTTTGCCACAAAAACTTAACTGGAATCCAAAAAACATTGTAAAGTATACTGAATCTCTAAAAAACACCACAAATATTGATCACATTATGTCTGATTCAAATATAGAAGATAAAGTTAATTCTTTAATTGATAAAATAAACCTAGCAGCGGGTAGTTTCAGTCTTAAAAAACGTTTTGACCCTAAAAATAACTGGTTTGATTCACAGTGTGAAAATGCACGTAAACGAATGCTTATAAAACTTAATAGTCTCAGAAAATCGAATTCTCAAATAAACAGACAATCTTATATTGAAAGTAGAACAAAATATTCAAAATTATGCCATGAGAAAAAACTAGCTTACAAAAACCAAAACATTGAACAACTTAATGCGGTGCGTAACACTAGCGAATGGTGGAAATTAGCGAACTCAATAAAGGGTTCTTCGCCTAGGATTGGTAACAACCTTAAAACTATTGATTTTTACAACTTTTTCAAGTCACTTTTGTCACAGGCAGAATCTGATCGAGCAATTTTATGGGCCTCACCTAACATCATAGATCCGTTCCTTGATTCTCCTTTTGAATTGCGTGAAATTATGTTAGCTCTTAAAACAGCAAAAGATAGAAAAGCCCCAGGCCTAGATAGAATAAGCTATGAATTTTATAAATATGCGCCACAATGCTTTCTTAAAGAAGTTGTCCAACTTTTAAATGCAATTTTTCTACGCCAAGACATACCAGCTTCTTTTCGCAGATCCATAATTATACCATTGTTCAAAAAAGGTAATGTTAATGTTGTGTCAAATTACAGGGGACTCTCACTTCTAGACACACTGTACAAAATTTTCACAAGTATACTCCTCAACAGAATTAATAGTTGGATTGACTGTCATAACATTCTAAATGAATATCAAGCAGGATTTCGAAAGGGCTATTCCACTGTCGACAACATATTTAATCTGAGTAGCATTATCCATTTGAACTTTAAACTGAAAAAGAAAACATATGCCTCTTTTGTTGATTTTTCTTCTGCGTTTGACAATATTCCAAGAAACTCATTATTTTATAAGTTATCCAATGCTGGTTTGTCATCTAAAGTGGTAAAAATATTGCAATTATTATACGATGGTACAACAAGTCAAGTTTGGGATGGCAATTCTTTATCCGATAATTTTCCTGTTACACAGGGTGTAAGGCAGGGGTGCCTACTCAGTCCTGTCCTATTCGCTATGTATTTGAATGACTTGTATGATAATTTACCCGGCGGTATACGTGTGGTTGGCACGGTTATTAAAGTGTTACTTTACGCCGACGATATCGTTCTCTTGGCCGATTGTCCAACAGTACTCCAAACTATGATTGATGCTCTGCACAACTATTGCATTCAATGGTGTCTAAAAATTAACCTCACGAAATCTAAAATCATGATATTTAGAACTTGTGCTAGAATAAGTAGAAATTTGAAATGGTCTTATGGTGATGACGACATTGAAATAGTTAATGAATACAAATACTTAGGAGTTTATCTCACTTACAATTTGTCGTTCAACAAGCACCTTGATGCTAAATTGGTATCGTCTAAAACTGCTATTAACGCATCGTGGCTAAGTTATTTACATCACCCTAAAATATCTCTATCGAACAAGCTTAAAATTTTTAACACTGCAGCAAAATCGATTATGTTTTATGGCGCAGAAGTTTGGGGTTTCAAACAGTATGAGCAAGTAGAAAAGTTACTACGTTATTTCCTGAAAAAAATGTTATATTTACCTGCAAATACTCCTAATTATATGCTTCACATAGAAACAGGTCTGGTTTCTCAATTTGAAGAAACGCTTAAATTACATTTTAGTTATCTGAGAAAAATTCTTAATTATCCTTTAAACAGGCTTCCGCGAGTACTTGCTGAAGAAACAATCGTACAAAACACTTTCTGGTTACCACAATGGTTCGCTCTATGTAGTGATCTTGGTTTTAGCCTTGATTTTGAGAGTTGGAGGCCTGATTTGTCGTTACACCATGATCGTGTACTACAAGCATTGAGATTAAAAGTGTATGAGAAACACATTTGCAGAGCAAGAGACTCGAGGTTTCATGATTTGTATCGTCACGTTCGATTCGATGTGCCCTCCTACTTTGTCGATTCATATTCGGCTCATCTCATAAGTTTGATATTCAGATGTAGAGGTGGTTTACTCAACTTTAATTTAAGCAGATTTGGTGAAAGTACTTTTAATGTGTGCACATTATGCAACTTGCAAGAATATGAAAATACACATCACCTTCTAGGTATATGCCCGATATTTGCATACATTCGTTCATATTACCTTGGTAAAAGTGCACTCACGTTAGGCGAAGTTTACGAAGTTTTGAATGGCAAAAATTATTACCTTTTATATAAATATTTAATCAATTGTTTAAAATATAGACAACTTATAATTTCTGAATTTAATTAAAAAAAAAAAAAAAACCTTTTTGTAACATATTCTATCAAAAATTTTTAAATTTAATATGATTCATGCCAATCTGACACACAACATATTATGTTATGTCAAATTTGATTTATTTTAAAAAAATACTATTGTAATAATATTAATATTAAAATGTTTATACTAATGTAAGCCTTTATTTAAATAAATCACTCATTCATTCATTCATTCAAAATTAGAAAGATATTTGACATAAAAGTCAGTTGGATTTTCGGTTTTGTGCCGAAGAAAAGCAAAAAAAATGTAGGCCTTTATTATAAGAAAAAATGAACCCGACAAAAATCAAATTTATGTTTTTTTTTTCTTATTTGGCTTTAATGATAAGAATATTCAGAGGGTTTAAGAAACAAAGATCTTCAGGGTTGAAAAACCTTTAAGGGATAAAAAAAAAGACTTTGTGCCGACCAGGAGCAAAATAATTTTTTCTTTGTACAAGCTTTCAAAACGTAAGTAGCGCAGGTTAAAATCAAAGGCATGCTTGTTCATCTTCTAAGGACCTTAATGATAAGAATATTACTTCAAAAAATTATTTTGTTCTTAGTTTAGCCTAGCCATTGAAAGGGTTAAAGAACAAGGTATATAAAAAAATAAAATACAGAACAGTTTAAGGTATTACTAAATAAATATTACACTTTTGTTTTGTACACCGTTTTCATGATTTTTTGTGTTTAAGGCATATTAATTAATTAACTTTTCAAAATAAAATTTTTTTGTTTTAATTATTTTTAAAGTAATCATTAAGCTGATCAACGTATTTTATTTTTTATTGGAGAGTTTTGTTCGGATATTATTACAAATATAACCCGCTGATGAGAAGCACCGTTCAGATTCTATGCTAGTTGTAGAAATAGTTGTACGATAATCGTAAGCAATTTGTAAATTTCGATCACGATTGCCTTCACCACAAAAAAAAAATTATTTCCTATGTCAGAATATCTGACAATTTTGAAATTCATACCTTACTTCCAGATGCTGCAATTCTTCTGCAACTTTGCAAAGTCTTTTCTCCAGTGATTCACACTCATCGTCCTAATAATCTATTTCAGCCTCAATAAAAGGTTTTTCTAATTCTATATTCAACTTAAAATTAAATGTTTCCATTTACATGAATAATTGTAATAGAAATTTTTTATTTAAAAATCCCGGGATCCTGAAAGACAATCCCGGGACTTAAAGAGGCTTAAATCATCTGGGATCCCGAAATCCGGGATTTCGGGATTGACTTCACTAATGTGTACTGAAAAAAATTGAAATTGGTTAAACCCTAGGGGTACCTCCCTTGGACCTATATTGATTTTTTCAACTTGATTTTGTATGTAAATTCTTCATTTTAAGCATTTAAAATAATATTAAAATATATTTGTAGGACGAAATAGGAAAAGTTATTTGCGGTTCCTGGTTATATACAATCTATACTAGTAGATTAAAAAAATGGCACAAATGGCACAATTTTATAGGAATTTGTAACGATTGCAATTACTGTCATTATATAGTTTCACTCTTTGTCATATTATTTAAATATTTAAATACTTTACTTTACCTTACTTTAAAATACTTTTAAAATATAATTTGTATTTCAATGAAAATTATTGGGGATATTTCAAAATAATAAAATAAAATTTTCATTACGATAGAAAATATTGAAAAGGAAAGATAATGCAGTGCTCGATTCAATGGAGATCCAGGCACTACTAATGTTGAAGATTTTGCCGCAACCATTCAAGTGTTCAAAGAAGCCGAGAGCATCAATGATAGATTCGCTCTGGCAAGTTTTCCGCTATTACTTGAAGGCTATGCATCCTCTTGGTGGCAAGGTGTAAAAGACGAAGCAAAAACATTCAACAAAGCCATCCTTCTTTTATTGCAAGCATACTCTCCACCAAAACCTGATTGGAGAATTTTTTACGAAATTAATAAAGACAAGCAACATACATCAGAGACAACAGACAATTTTGTCTGTCGAAAACGAAAACTTTTCGCTCAACTTAAAGAGAAACTAAGTGAAAACACTATGCTAAATATTCTCTACTCACAGCTCCTGTTTCAAATTCGTGATAAAGTCCCAAGAGAAAATATTCGGACATTTCAAGATTTGTTGTATAAAGCTAGAGAAGCAGAACTAATAGCTAATGAAAATAACTCTACGAAAGGAATAGAAGACCAACTAAAACAATTTACAATGAAACGCTGCACGTTCTGTCGCAAACGAAACCACACTGCTGAAGAATGCTACAAAAAAGCTGAAATTTAAAACCATAAGCAATCACAAGCTGAGCGAACCACTCTCAATTGTTACGGTTGCGGCACACCAGGCGTTTATCGGTCAAACTGTCCAACCTGTAACAAATTTAACGACACCAAAAAGCCAGTACGGATAGATTTCAATTCAATAAATACATCAGTAATCGGAAGAAGTGTACCTACCGTAACTTTGAATATAAATGGATTAAATGGTGAAGCTTATATAGACACCGCCGCACGAACAAGTGTTGCTGGACATTAAGGCGGGTCGACCCATATGGGAAAAAAAAAAGTTTGCGGAGTCACCACCTAAAATGAAAGTTTATTTTGAGACAAATTTAATGGCTTCAAAAAATTTTTTTTTAGTGGTCCCGAAGTTTTCCCCAAATGGTCATTTTGGTAAAACGTCCATAACTTTACCAGTTTACAACCGATCGCAAAAAAAAGTATATCGTTGAATAGATCTTAGCTAGAGCTTTAAATCTTTCTTATAAGTAATTTACCTCCGATGCCATCTTATACTAGATAATCAAGTTTTTCGTTTTATTTCCCTAGGATGAATATAATTTTTGATTTTTTTTTTTAAGAAGATAAAACTTTAGAAAAAAACGCTAAACTTTTCCGAAGAAACTTTTTAATTTCACTCATAGGGAAAAAAGTTACAGCGCATCAAATTTTTGATGAAGCTCATATTTGTTTTTGGTCGTTAGTCTTCGGTTCGGCTCTATTTGCCTTTAGAATTACTTCGTTTATATTCGGCTTTGTTCGTTAATCTTCGTTTTTCATAATAAATTTGTTCACAGTCGGTCTGTTTTTTCAGGCGTTATTGAGCCAAATCAATTTTATTACATTAAGCTACTTTTATACAAATTTTTGAAACTTCTCTAGCAACTGTGTTTGAAACTTCTGATATCATATCTTCTTTTGCTGGATCAGGAAAATCTTTACATTAAATCTCATCAAAATCGCTCCAGTCGTTGAGCCACAAACATATTTTTGCATAAAAATAAACAAGCAAGCAACAACTAAGGGAAAAGGCATACAAACTCACGCACAAGCGACAAAATATTTTCAGTTTTAATATGCTCTACATCATTCAAACAACTTTTATCCAAATATCATTGCAAGAGCTTAATTTTTGACAAATTCGAGGCCGTGCTTTGTGATGTTTGTTTACTAAGGCTAGTCGATCAGCTGTTTGCCATCTGGCTCTCTCAAGTGATCCACATTGCATTCTCTGCTGCAGTTTGTTTAAACTCCGGCAAATAAGACAAATTTTAGTATCCATCAGAGGACACACTAACAAAAAGCATTGAAAAAAATGCAAAAAGATGAAATCAATTGCGAAAAATAATAAAATTTATCATGGTTTAATAATATTTTGATGTTTCGAAATTATTAGAATAATTATTGTTTGTGAGTAACGTTGATTTTAGCACCGAAAATATTTTATTTGCTTGTGCGTGACTTTGTGTGCCTTTTCTATACCATATATGAAACCAACAAGAAAATCCGCAACAAAGAAAGAGAAAAGGCACACAAAGTCACGCACAAGCAAATAAAATATTTTCGGTGCTAAAATCAACGTTACTCACAAACAATAATTATTCTAATAATTTCGAAACATCAAAATATTATTAAACCATGATAAATTTTATTATTTTTCGCAATTGATTTTTTGCGATCGGTTGTAAACTGGTAAAGTTATGGACGTTTTACCAAAATGACCATTTGGGGAAAACTTCGGGACCACTAAAAAAAAAATTTTTGAAGCCATTAAATTTGTCTCAAAATAAACTTTCATTTTAGGTGGTGACTCCGCAAACTTTTTTTGGTGACCCACCTTACTGGACATGTACTTTTCCACAAACTAAAACAAAAAGGTGTGGAGTTCAAAGAAATTTTTGCAGAATTGATACTAGCAGACGGTATTCCAAAACAACAAAAGGTTTACTCCACGGAGGCAGATATTATAATAGGAAATAGATTTAAAAAGATCCAATTGATTTGCCTTCCCTCAGCAGAAAATAACCGCACACTACTTGGAATTGATTTCATGGAACAAGTTGGAATGGTGCTCGATTTAGCTCAACGTTATTGGTTTTATAAAGATGACCCAAATAAAATTTTTGAATTTAAAATTAAAACAGCTGAACCGATTATACCACCTGAATATTCTACATCAACATACAAGTACTCTTCAGAAGAAATAAAGAAAGTTTTTGGAAGTTCCATTCCTAATGACCTACGCTTATTTAAAAATCGTGAACTTTTCCCACCTATGAAAAAATTAAGATTAATAAAAAATAATGAACCTTGATTTTTGAGCTTAAATTCTTTAGAAATTACTGTACGTTCAGATGAGGCTCCACATCTTAAAATTTATAAAGGAAGGATTAAAAATTGATCCTGAAAAAAACAGAAGCTATCTTAAAAAAAAGCAAATTCCAAAAACATTAAGCAACTAATTTCATTCTTACAAAAATGTTTATGGTATCATCGTTTTATACCAAATTATATAGAAATTTCTAAAGCATTATCAAGCTGGACAAAGAAAAATATAAAATGGAAATGGCTTTCAGAAAAAGAAACCGCTTTAAATAATATTAAGGCTACTTTTTCTTCACCACAATTCAACTTTTTATCCTCAAAATGGATGATAGAAACTATTGTTTAGGAGCAGTTCTACTGCAGGGGGAGAAGAAACCAGAGCATCCCATTTAATACACAAGTCGCTTATTATTCCCTGCTGAAAAAATTATTCAACAACAGAACGTGAATTACTCCCTGTAGTATGGGCTATTCAGAAGTATCGCGGTTATGTTGAAGGACCTAAAATCTCATTAAAATCACCTATTGGCAGATTAGCCCTATGGGCATTAATGTTACAAATTTATTACATTCACTTTGGATATAAGCCAGGTAAACAAAATGTTTTCGCATAAGTGCTTTCGCGGCCTCCAGATGAAACTTACATAAAAGATGCACATATCAAGAAGTAATAAATTCACAACACGTGGTTTCCGAAATTATTAAAATTGCTGCTACATCATCGGGACGATTTACTGTAGCAGAGGGAGAGTTTGTAACGATTGCAATTACTGTCATTATATAGTTTCACTCTTTGTCATATTATTTAAATATTTAAATACTTTACTTTACCTTACTTTAAAATACTTTTAAAATATAATTTGTATTTCAATGAAAATTATTTGAGATATTTCAAAATAATAAAATAAAATTTTCATTACGATAGAAAATATTGAAAAGAAAAGATAATTTTTTCTTTATGGAAAGATATACGAAGAAATCGTACGATCCTTATTTTAAAAAAACTATTATGCAAGTAAACTGGTACTGACGCTTTCGCTGTCTTACCAAGTCCCTTGCTACAAATTGTTTTTTTTTTTTTTATTAAAATTTGTCAATTTCTAAAATTTTTCATTTAATAATATCATATATTAAAACCACTAAAACACATATAAAATTTTATTTTTTTCTTAGATTTCTTAGTTGTATTTATTCATTAAAATATTTCTTTAAGTGAACCCAAAACGACTTGAACAAAACATGATTTTTTTTAAAAAATATCTCAACTTTGAAGTGTCACAGCGTAGCCTAAACTGAATATTTTTCCTAAATATTTTGTTTTTGTCTTATCTATGCAAGTTCCTATCGATTGATTTCAATATTGTTAGGAGGCGAGTCATACAAAATTTTGATTTTTTTCAATGGGACAACGCACTGTGTGGCGCTATATTTCTTATTTTTTCCACGCACCCATTTTTAATTTTTCTTTTATTATATTTACAGCAGCGCATGTATACTCATAGAGTTATAATTTCTTGCAAAGATTTATCATTTTCGTTGTTTAGCTATCACCCTCGCGACCTGATGACCTGATTTACCATGGCCACGTACCTATTCTTCGTTTTCTTTTTATTATATTTACCGTAGCGCATAAACGCAGAGAGTAATAATTTCATGCAACGCTGTGACGCAGTTAGGGCCAATTTTTCAGTGCGAGCTTAAACTCTAGTCAAATTAAACCGAGCTTAACTCACCAAAATTGGACGTTAAAACTGTGTTTCGGCAAAAAAAACATTATATGATTTAAGTCAATTTAACTTCAAAGAATGCTAAATATCAAGTTAAACCGGGTTTAAACGTACAATTTTGGTGAGTTAACCTCAGTTTAATTTAACTAGAGTGTAAGCTCGCACTGAAAAATTGGCCCTTAGTGTTTCTTCGATCAGGAAGTGGCTATCTTTCCTGGCGTTATGACGTCATACATTTTCATGTAGAATCACGTGTTACAGCACGGGTTGTATGGGAGTCTTTTTCACAAATTTTTTCAAACACATGTAACGTTTTTGTTTACACTTTAGCATATACCTACAGTCTTCAGTATTAATCGTAAAAATAAAATATATGCCAAAATTTAAGCTATGTGGCAAATAAAACGAATATATATTTTTGGATTTTGTTATTTCTTTAATAAAGTCACAAAATAGCAAAACGTTAGAAGAAAAAATTCACATTTTTGTATGAGAAAAATCATGCATAAAATACTTCAGTAGCTGCTTAAGTTGTTGTTATGATTTTTGGTTTGGTGCGTGCCGAAATCACAAGCGCAACATGCAGTGTCATTTGTTGAAGTGAATCGTTGTACGAATATTTCTCAGTAACGAGTTGTATTGTTATGAATATGCATTTAAAATTTGTGTTGAAATACGAATTACACTTTGTATGAAACACTGTACAATTTCATATCAATACTTCATTGTAATCAAATTGTATCTTGTCAAATTATTGTATAATAAGTTTTCACTTCGCAATAAAATACTTTTCTAACAGGTTATGGGCCTGAGCATTTGAAGTCGAATAAAATATTTGAAAGATTTTTTCCTAAAGGAAATTTGCTGAGATGGCGAGTTCCGGCAACTGGCCACAGCTAAAAAAGCTAAAGGGACGCGAAAATTATTCGCAATGGGCGTTTGTTTGCAATGCGCACCATTCTCGAATTGGAAGAAATCTGGAAGATTGCCAAAATCGGCAAGAGTTAAGAAGAACTCTCCGATGCTGAGCGAAAATGCAGCATAAAAGCTCGAGGCAGAATCGTCCTGGCATTGGGCGGTGATAACTTTGTGCATGTGGAAAGCACGAAAACACCTTTTAAAGTATAGGAAAAGCTTAAGTCCATGTTTGAAGATAATGGTCTCTCCAGACGATGCAGTGTACTAGCGCAGCTGACGATCATCAAGCTACAGAATTGCAGAAGAGTATAGACCGATAGTTCTGGGACTGCAAAATTGTGGAGCTCAAATCACAGGTGATTTTGTAAAAACCAAACTTTTGCAGGACGTGCGAATGGAACCGCAGGCAGAAAATTCAGTAGCGTTTTATGGAAAAAATCGAGAAAAACGAGCAAGCATGAGATGTTTTAACTGCAACTGTACAAAGAAAACCAAAAAAATACAACAACGGCAGCAGAATCAAGCAAATTTGGCGTTTTTATCCATTGCTATTGATCAAGAGTCCTGGTTTATTGATAGCGGTGCCTCAGCACATATGTCTCCAAGGTCCGATTAGATGTCTTACTTCACGCCAAGTTCTTCAAAGGATGAGATCATGTTAGCGGACAATAAAATTTTGAAAGCAAGCGGCCGAGGTGAGATTCGGTTAGATCATCAATGGGTTTTAAGAACAAGAACTCTATCATAGATGCATCAAATGTATTGCATGTTCCTGGGCTTGCTTCAAATTTGCTCTCGGTGTGCGAGATTGTTAAGAATGGCAACTCAATTGTTTTTGATCATGAAGGATGCAAAATCTTTAATCAAAAGAACAGGAAAATTGCTGTAGCAAAAATGTCAAATGGTATGTACAAGCTAATTTGGAACACCCAAAGTTTCAATAGTACAAATGGTGGTTAAATCAGAAAAATCTTACGACTTATGGCATCATCGACTCGATCACTTAAATTCGGCTTGAATGAGTTTACTTCAAAATTGAATGGCAATTGGTATCGATTTCAAAAGACATAGCAAACCAGACGTTTGTGTATCTTGTGCTAAAGGAAAGCAGCATCGGAATATGTTTCCAAGAGATGGACACCGAGTAGAAACAAAGCTGGCATTGGTACACACTGATCTTTGCGGGCCAATAGAGGACGCATCAATTGGTGGAAACAAATATTTTCTGACATTCATTGATGACCATACAAGGAAGGTTTTCGTTCGATTTCTTAAATCTAAAGCAGAAGTAAAGCAGCATTTTGAAGATTTTCAAGCAATGGTGGAAAAACAAACTGACTGTAAGATCAAGATTATTCGGTCAGATAATGGAACAGAGTACGCTAACAACGAACTGAAAGGTGTTCTCAATAAGGCTGGAATACATTATCAGACTACAGTTGCGTACAATCCTGAGAAAATCGGGTTGCCGAGCGCGTGAACAGGACCCTGGTTGAAAAGGAAAAATGTATGCTAGCGCATGCTAAGTTGTCAAAGGAGTTTTGGGCCGTAGCGATTGATACAGAGCTTTTTTAGTCAACATATCACCACACAAACATCTGGCGAGCACTCCTGAGGAACTATGGCAAGGTCAGAAACCTGACTTGTCTAATTTTAAAGTGTTTGGTCGTCTTGCTCTTGTTCATATTCCCAAACAGAAATGCCAGAAGTGGGATTTTAAGTCACAAGAGCGTATACATATGGGATATGCAGAAGGTTCAAAAGGTTACAGAGTTTTTAATCCAAGAACAAAGAAGAATTTTATAAATCGATACGTATCTTTAAAGAAACAACTCTATGGAAATTTACAAAATTCGGAAGAAGATATTATAGAGCTTCCAATTGAGAAGAGTAAGGTCATTCAAGCGGTTATTCAAGAGGTTCCCAACGGAGTTGTTTATAACAACGTTGCTGAGTCAAAAGATTTAGATCAATGCATCGAAAGAAATGAAGACATCGCTGAGGATTCATTCTCATCTGCCTGCGGAGATACGATTGAAGTGGGGGATGAAAACAGCAGCGATGATGACATAATTGTTTAGGAATTGTCACCACGTCATCCTAGCAGACCGGTACCTTTAAGAAGATCAGCACGAATTCAGCAGCTGAGTAATTTGAATTGTATGTGCGGCACATTTGACGACCAGGATGATCCGTGTGCCGTTAAGGAAGTGATGAATCGACATGATAAGGAATCTAGCTAGAAGCTATGCGTGAAGAGTACAAATCATTAGTGGAGAACAAAACATGGTCTTTACAGGATTTTTTATTTTATTTTTTTATTTTATTTATATATAAAATTAAAAGCTCACATCAGAACACTTAGAACTATGTTCTTTTATAGTACAAAAATAATTTAGTTTAGTTAAATAAGAATTTAATTAGATTAAATTAGATTAACATTATAACAACCGGGCTTAAGATTTAATTACAGACATTTAACAATACTTTTGATTAAAAGATTATTATAATAATCATATATTATAATAAAAAAAAAGTAAATACATTAATAAAGAGAAAAATAAAGGAGAAAAAAAGAGAAAATAAATACAAATAACCTTTGAAATAGTTTAAGCAAATTGCAGATACTATGCAGTAGAGAAGAAAGTTAAGACAGATAGCCTTAAAGTACCTCTCCTAGTTATTTCTCTTAACCATCTAGGTAGTGCATTCCAGAGTCTAATGGAGTTAATGAAAAACAAGTAAGAGGTGTTGACTAAATTTTGCTGGTGGGACAGGTGGGACTTGCCAAATATTGTCTTGGAATGAAAATTTAAAGATATGCAGATAAAATACGAATTAGCCAAGAAGAATACATTGCTAAAATTTTAAAGCGATTTGGGATGGATGAGTGTAAGCCAATTTCGACTCCACTTGATTCAAACACAAAACTCAGCAAATCAATGTCACCTGACAAGTAAGATGAGTTAGAAGAGATGTTTCGAATTCCATACCAGGAAGCAAGAGGCAGTTTGATGTTCGCTACTCAAACCACTAGGCCTCATATTGTAACGTGACGTTACAATAATAATAATTACATATATAAACAGTTTCAACATTTATATATATATGAGTTTTACTTTTGACTCTCACAACTGTACTTATTATCTTACTACATACATAAACTATTATAATATTTATATAACTTTTTTTAATTACATATATCAACAGTTTCAACATTTATATATATATGAGTTTTACTTTTGATTCTCACAACTGTACTTATTATCTACTACATACATAAACTATTATAATATTTATATAACTTTTTTTCACAACTGTACTATCTATTATAAGTATTATCTATATTATACATAAACTGTATTAGAATATTTATATATATATTACTGTTAATACGATTTTGTCAACTATACTATAAGTTATACATGTTACACATTTACTTGATCACCACTGTAAGACAGCTGCAAGAAAACAGAAAGACAAACAACTAATAAATACCTATATACGCAACAAACAAACATATTAATGACACACAAACAACAGCGACCCATTCAACTAGCCCCCATTAAGAAAATATAAGAGGAATCATATAATTCCCAACTAGTTTCTACACCGAAGTATATATAAGGGTGACGTTGAGTCAGTACTAATCAGCCTTCCGTCTAGGTAAGTGCTCAGTGTGTGTGCATTGCACCAGGCACGAGGTACGGACCAGTCTATGGTCATTGAGCCTCAGCCTTAGCACACACAACAGCATTGCTGTATAATATTTTGGTTGCGCTGACAACTAGTCAGTGCAGATACATACTGATCATTGAGCCGCAGTCTTTTGCTTAGGGTTTTCTTGCTGACTGCAGTACGGATCAGATTCTGATCATTGAGCCGCAGTCTTTTGCTTAGGGTTTTCTTGCTGACTGCGGTACGGATCAGATTCTGATCATTGAGCCGCAGTCTTTTGCTTAGGGTTTTCTTGCTGGCTGCGGCACGGATCATATTCTGATCATTGAGCCGCAGTCTTTTACTTAGGTTTTGTCTGGCTGGCTGCGGTACGGATCAGATCCTGATCATTGGGCCGCAGCACTGTGCTTAAACTCTATCTACCGGATTGTCGCACAGATCAGATTCTGATCATTGGGCCACAGTCTTTATACCCATCATTTTATTTATATATATATTTATTTTTACTAATTGAGCCTTCCGTCTAGCCTTTCGTCCAGCCTTCCGTCTAGAACTCGCAGCATCAGAGAAACCAGTATATCAAATACCGATTACCCGAAACCGATTACCCGAAACCGACTACCTGATACCGAATACTGGAAATATTTGTACCGAAGCGAGAATAAAATATTAAAAACCAACCGACCGCCGACTAGCACCAGCTGACACTCTTAACCCTTTTACGGATACCCAGACACAACTGCAACTGACTGCACCACCACCTTACGCTGTCGAAATATTATAATAAGCGATTGATAATTGTAAATAAAATTAAGCTTTAAATTGAAAACTGCGTCTTTTTATTTAATCAAAGGTTTGTGGATCCTTTGAGCGATCCTGGAGCGGCTGAGCTAACCTCAGCCTTCGATAAAACCACTGTTACAATATTTGCAAAGTTGTTAACCATCTAAGAAAATTTATCAAAAACCCTAGTAAGCCGCATAGGAATGCAGTGAAAAGAATTTTTCGTTACTTGCAAGGCACCAAGTCGATGAAACTCAAGTTCTCTAAGAATGGAAACAGTGAAATATTTGGATATGCAGATGCTGATTGGGTTGCAGACGAAGATTAACGACGGTCCGTGACAGGATATATTTTCTTATTTATGAATGGAGCTATATCTTGGAATAGTAAGCGGCACCCTACAGTAGCATTATCGACAACCGAGGCTGAAATATGGCGCTAACAGCTGCTACTCAGGAAGCTTTGTGGTTGCGAAGCCTAGGTCAAGAAGTAAATAACCCTAAGGAAGAAGCAATCAAAATTCATACGGACAATAAAAGTGCTTTACATCTTGCAACAACAAATGGGTACCACGCTAGGTCTAAGCACATAGATATTCGGCACCATTTCATTAGGCAAAAATTTGAAAGCGGAGATGTTCAATTTCTAAATATCGGATCCAACGATCAAACAGCTGATGTATTTACAAAAGGTTACTTTAAGGAAAAACATCAGTTTCACTGCAGAAATATGGGTTTTATAAACGAGATATAATTCGAGAGGGGGTCTTGAAATACGAATTACACTTTGTATGAAACACTGTACAATTTCATATCAATACTTCATTGTAATCAAATTGTATCTTGTCAAATTATTTTATAATAAGTTTTCACTTCGCAATAAAATACTTTTCTACTATATAAATGCGTATCAGTTGCTTTTGGTCTTGTCGTTTGTTGTTGATTTTGTCAACTGTCAGCAAGATTAATAGAATATATAAGTATATTATGATTGTAGCTACAGATCCAGTATGTATGTAGCTAAATTATATTACTACTACGCAGGCTTACTCCATTTGTGTTTTAAATATTAAACTGAATTCGAAGTATTTATTATATTATTGTTATATTTTTCAATATTAAAAATATATTTTGTTTGCGAAAAATTAAATCATAAAATAAATTTAAAATATATAAAAGTTATATACTATATAAAATAAATTTATGAATATTTTTTTGAATATTTGTTTTCATTAATTGAACATAACATTAAATTATATTTTGTTTCAACCAACATAAAAATGATCAAAAACAAAAAATTCATTACCAAAAGTATAAATATGTTTTTAAATAATTTACTGTCGAAACTGGATCTTTTTGTTTGTTTTAATGTAGAGGGTATAGAAGCAGCCTTGAATGTCGAAAATAATTTCTGACACCTGACACGCAGCATTAATTTATGCATGGTCTCCTTCCGAATACTGATGAAGTCATATTTTTTTGTCATCAGGTCGAAGAATTAACCCTTTAAGTTAATCCGTTAAAGTTTACCATAACTTTTATTGAGCATCTGTACTTATCGAGTTAAATTTATATGCAACACAGTGCGTTTTCAACTTTAATTTTTTTTTTAAGTCGCAAGGTAAGACGTAAGACGTCAAAAAAGCATATCATTTCTACCAAACGTGTTCATACATTTAATGTCATAACAAAATATTAAGCATTTAGAGGAGCTTAAGCCATCATATCCTCCCTGGATCAGGGACTGGAACCAGTTTCTTATTATTCAAGAATGATAGAATACAAAGATTGCGCCGAAGACAAGAAAATGAGTACAACAAAATTGTCGTTCTGCGCATGTACGTCATAATATCAATGCTGTTTTGGAGAGCGTACACTTTTCATACGATTTCTACACAGAAATGAAAATTGCATACATTTTAGTTTGTATAATTAAAATAAAAGAATTAAGAAGCAATTTATTGGAACGAGAAGAAGGTAAATTTATTAAGTACTCCTTTGCAAACATTATTTTTACTACTACTATTACAGCCAGTAAGCAGCTTAGTCAAAAAAAAAATATATAAAAAACCAACTTCGGTGAGCATTATTTTTCGACTTGAATTTTATAAAAATGTTCATTACGAGTTTAATTGATGTAGTTTAAGCATTCCCAGATATTTTATTTCCATCAATTTACCTGTGAATTGAAAGGACAAATAAATGATAGTTTCAAGTTTTTAAATAATGAAACAAATTTTGTTAAGTTAATATATTTTTGTATTTTTGTTTTCGTTTGTGTGCGTTTTCTACAATTTCTTGGTTTAATCTTTGTATTTATTGCAAACATCAGGTTTCTGAAAAATATTTGTTTGCTACTGTTACCACAATTAGCAGCTGCACACTTCCTTTTTTAAATTTTAAGTTAAAAACTCGCAAATATACTTCGATATATACACAATTAAAAAAAACACAACCGATCTCAGTACGTTTCTCAAAGAAACAAAATATTGTGACGTAGTCAACTGCACAGCTGGTTGTCAAACTCGATTAGCAGAAGTAACGGACCTGCGCAAAGCGTAATCTCTTATTCTATCATTCTTGGTTATTATTGTTTTACAACCATATGATGATAGTTCAAAACATAAAAACATTCTGTGTCGCCGTTGATGATAATATTTTAGCTCTTAACTTGTATCGTTTACAAGTCAGCAAAGCAGAGACGGACAAGTAGCACAAATACCGGAACTCAGCGCGATGAAGCTGCACTTGTTTAAGCGCATTTTCAATTATATGACAGTCAGTTCGTGAGTAAGGCACTCAGTTAGTCAATTGGTCGGTCAACTAGTCTGTCTGCCGTTTGACTGCTGTGTTGCTTGTCAAAGTATAACAGGCAGTATAACGCGTGGCTGCTTTGCGTCGTACTGGAAGCACTGAGATCGTCCGTCTGTCTGTTCCTCCACTGAGCGTCGTTTTGCAAAAGGTGACTATTTCTCGTTGGAATACAAAACGATTGTCGTCGACTGCTTGACGCCGGTTATTTGTTTTGGGGCTTGGTCAGCGCTGACGTCCAGTGGAAACGTGCGTCAGTGTCCGCCTGGTTAGTCGTCGAGTGAGTCCATAATTTTAATCATTGCCTCGCTGCAATTTCATGTTTTTTTTTGTGTGTTCTTGTTACTTTCCACTTTCAAATTAAATGCTTGGCAGGCATATAATAATCACCAGCGACTAAATATCGGCTTGCCAGTCTACTGCCACAAGACTCTCGATTATTGCTGGAGCTCTCTCTAGAGCTTCGGTTCGGGTTGTTGCTGTTAGTTGACAGTCTGGATGCCCATTCGAACCATCTCACTGGCTGATAGTTGGTTACTTGCCTGTGTGCCAGTTCGTCGGCCTGTCTGTCGGTCTGTCTGTCTGTCTGTTTTGAGGAATGTAGCAATATTTTATGATATGTGCTGCTTCCGTGCATTGCTTGTTGCTGCTGCTATTTATTTTTTCTGTGCGCCTGGTCTGCAACACGGATTATCATAATAATTTTTTCTTGACATCATCTATCTATCTCTCTTCCAAGTCATTGCCAATAATGATGATGATGGTTCGGAAGTGCTGCTGAAACAAACAAGCTTTATGTTGCTGATAATAACTAATATGAGCAGCAATAAAAGCAGGCTCAGCAGAAGAAGCGTTTTTTTATTTAAGTCCTGAAGATATTGTGATTTTAGTGCTATCATTTGATGCTGAATTGTACTTGTTTCTCTTAAATTTGTTGCTAATATAGCAATGTAACAAATGTGCCTACCGTTATAGTTTTGTTTACCGGTTATGTGGTAGACAATTTGAAAGGGGCTCAGAATCATCTCAGTCTTGTTACATGCATAGTTTAATTTTTTTACATTACTTATAGTTTTGCAAGGGATGCAATTATCCGTTATTCGATTCTCATACTACCTTTTATTTAGGTAAAACAATTACAGTTTTTTCATATGAAAAATACCCAACGATTGATATGTTAAAACAAAAATAAAACCGGAACGATTTTCTTTGTTTAAATCGATTAGTATGGTTTTGTTGAGTATATGATTTTTAAAATACATAGGTTTTAAGAATATTATTGGCCTTTTTGAGTATATTGGTCTTTCATTTTTTCTACTGTTTAAAACACGAAGAGGAGGTTATCGGTTCCTACTCATGCAGACAATTTTCAATTAAAATATTATTTTTCTAGTGATGAGAAAATGTAAAACAAACATCATTAAGCAAAAACTGCTTAGTTCATACTTATTTTTTCTTGGTTCTAATCAATTATTTTATCAAAGTAAAGTGGGAGTATGTAGCTTGACATATTTAAGCATTTTATGCTTGAATCAATGCTATCAATGCTTGAATCAATGCTTGAATCAATGCTTGAATGCTATCGCTTCACACTCATGCATTAATTCGCATTTAAAATTTTTCTCTATAGTGATGAAAAAATATAAAACGAATGTCTGTAAGAAAATATCTGCTAAGTTCTAGCATATTTTTTTTTTATTTTACCCAATAGCTTCCTCAAAGTGAAAAAATAGCTCGATTCCAGTAGATGGTTTTCTTCAAACAAAAATTAAAATGTTGTTTTCTGGAAACGAGATATTTATCTAAATGCAAATAAACCATTTTATTTTTTCAGTTTTAATTTTGTTGATACCTATATTTCTTTGATGTCATCTAATTTGAGGAGTTTTTCATATTATTTATAGTGTATTATTTTTGATATAGTAGTTCTAAAAGCCATTATAGTATCATGCTTTTAATTAGATATATATTGCAACTTTTGATTAAAAAATTAAAGTTTATATTTAAAATATTATTGACTTGTTGAAGACACAGATCAGGTAGCATATCAAAGAAATCATTTATCCAATCACTATTGGAAACAGGTGTAAGAAATGAAGAATCGTCAGATGATCTCCAAGTCACAAAATGTAGGTTAAAATCACCCAGCACAATAAGAACATCTTTATTTTTTAACAAATTATGAACTTTTTCGATGGCGTGTATAAGTTTTAAATAAATGGTTAAGTCACATTTAGGAGGAATGTAAGAGCAGGTAACATAAATAATACTATTATTTAATTTAACTGCAACACATATGAACTCAATGTCACTGGTGTCAAGAAATGTCAATTCTTCAGATACAAGCGAGTTTTGAACAGCTATCAAAACACCACCACCGATCTTATCATGACGATCTTTACGAAAAATTTGATATTTATTGCACATTATTTCAGAATTAAAGATATTAGAGCGAAGCCAAGTCTCTGTAAAAATTATAATGTTATATTCAAAATCAAAACTGTTCATGAAAATATGGGAGAGTTTGAAGTTAAGACCTCTGACATTTTGGTACACAAGCTCTTATTTAGACTTGCGGTATTAATCGTTTTTCGGATGAGATTCAGGGCTATTTCGGGGACTCGGCAAATGTCCAACTTTTACCGGTCTTGGATTGCTTTTAAGTTCAAATTCGCGTACAATTGTGTTTGGCGGCCAAAAGTTTACATCAACTATAGAATTAAATAAATTTTCAGGAACTATTAATCTAAAAGAAGTAATCGATCTTACATTTGAATATTTGAATTTATGAACAGAAAGATGCAAGGAACAATTCAACTTTGATTTAATGAAAAAATTTATATCAACCTCTGTTGTATCCGCAGCTTAGCGAGAAACAAAGATTGATTTAGTTGGTGGAATTGCAATGATTGGCTTAGGTGGAACAGAAACCTAAGAAGTAAGAGAACAACCTGGGAATCGACCAAAGTTGGTAAAAGAGAAACAGTTTGGTCATAAGACATGACTGGAAATGAAGGTGGAGGTGCCAGTACTGGCAAAGGAGCAGAAATCGATATGTTTGCTGTATTCGAAGTAGAAGTTAAAATAGGTGGAGGAGCTGTTATACCACCAATGTCCATGTCATCGGCAATGTCATGTACAGAAGAATGTAGAGTTGGAGTTGAATCCGTTTTTTGCTTACTACGCAAAGACATGTGTTTTTTTTCCTTTTGGGTGAAGGAAGAATATATTGACTCTTCAATATATTTAAAATCGTCGAAAAGTGATTGGTATTTATAAAATTTTGCAGAAAGCGAACAAAATTCCTTTAAATGACAAGCAACAATTTTAACAAATTTTGTCAATAAGAATAAAAAGAATAAAAAAAGAAAAATTAGCTTTGTAACCACCCTGTACTAAAAGTTCCTAAAAGTATACAGCGATTAACAAAAGTATGTAGCAAAAATTTAAAATACAATTTATGTACAACTGCTAATGTAAAAATGGCCGCATTCTAGCCGAAAAAGTGCTCAAGAACTGTTCCACAACTTTCGGGCTGAATGGTATGCTCTCAATGTACAGATTCTGGAATTCATTCTTACGAATTGTATGGCTGCTAATCATCATATGACATTTCAAAGCAGTAGGCTATTTATAGATCACCGCCATCAACTCTATCAAGGGTTGCCATCTGTTCAAGTTGCTTCTCCATTTATTTCAATATTCATTGGTGTTCGATAGTTCGTCGAAATGCACCATAGAAATGAAACGAGTTTCTGCTTCGCCAGAAGCTAGTGTTCTAACTGAAAGGTGGCTATTTTCACAACCAAATGTTCAATTGCACATGACTTTGATGAATATTGAAATAAATGGAGAAGCAACTTGAACAGATGGCAACCCTTGATAGAGTTGATGGCGGTGATCTATAAATAGCCTACTGCTTTGAAATGTCATATGATGATTAGCAGCCATAAAATTCATAAGAATGAATTCCAGAATCTGTACATTCATATGCTAGTTTAAACAGTGAGTTGATCACAGCTTAATCACTCAAAGACTACTGATGAGGAAAATGTAGCGATTTCCGAAACAGACTGTCTAGTCAGCTAAGTGATTGACTCTATACAGAGTTGTTGTTGTTGTTGTTGCCTTCTTGAAAACTTACTTGATCTAAAGCTCACAATTTTAATTCATGTAATTATTCATAGATCATAAAATCTAATTAAAAATTATAAAAACCTGACTGGAAAACGTCCTCAAATGTCCCAAAAAGTACAAGCTTACACAGAAATTAGACTTAAATATTCAAACACTGGATTAACTTAAAAATGTTCGCAGCTAAGTTTTGCAAACAATCTGTTTACATCGACCTATTAATTGAAGCTATGTTGCAGTAGATGACAGGAATTTATTAAAGGGATTGTTCATTAGCTGCCCTACATATTCTATTGTGAATGCGTGAAGCTATAATGCAGCAGATCACAATTATCGATCAAATACTACGTTTCCATGGGGAGTTAAGTCGAGGTTGACTCGGGATTAACTTACTATGAAAACGCGAGTTGAGTTGAATTTCGTCAAATCCACAAAACTCCACGAAACTTCTTAGATTTAACTGAGTTAAATTGGATGCGTTCAGAATATGAAACAGTTGCTCAACTGTTGAGTGAGGTTTTCTTGATTATTTGTTATTTTATTTTATTTCTGGCACTGCGTTGACATAAAATGTAACAAATCGTTTAGCAGGCACCAAAAGTAGCGGAAACTAATACTGATCAAAGACTCAATATGTTTAGTAAATTTTGCACCTTCTGAATGCACACTTTTGTCAATTAGATGCTCTCAAGGAAAAGTGGCATGGGCGGTGTTGTAGATTTTGACTGTTCTATTTATCTGAAAAATAAAAACCTAGAATATTATTAATCACTATGAGTGCAGCTATGGCTGGCACTAGAAAAAAAAAAATGAAAAATTGACAGAATGACGCGCTTTTGAAAATTAAGTTCTTAAAACAGCTTGTTTTCTATCGGTTATTAAGTGTAAAATATACGATGTTTTTTAATTAAAACTTTAATTCTTTAACCAGCGAGAGCCACCGTTGTTGTGAAAAGTAATTTTAAATTTCAGATGATTCGGCTAAATAGTTTTCGTTTTTTCTATAACAACATGCCGAAAAAAGTAGTTTCGAGATAAATGCGTATAAAGAGAATGAATGTAGACCAAACACTGTGGCTTGACACCTACTAAAACGGCTGTAGAAGTGAAAATACAATGTTCAGTTGCTTTTTTGACAAGACGTAATGTAAATTAACGTTGAAATCTAAAATCCACGGATTTATACGTCCCGTCACGTTACGTTACGTTTATTAAAACCACTTGTTTAAGAAAGCATTGTTTCAAATAATAAGTGAAAGAACGCACTGCTCAACTGACATTATATCACATTACGTTACTTCTATTATAATTGGACATTAACGTCAGAAAAACTATACTTTTGAAATATATAAAAATCAGTTTCATAAAAATTCTAAGCCTTAAACAATACTGTTTTGATAAATATAATTTGCGTATGACAAGCGATCCAAATATTTGCACAACAAGATTAGGACAACTATTGATGTAATATTTGCTAGAAATATCGATGACATCTATATAATATACGTTTGATATTTTAGATATTAAAACCCAATAATTTCATTAACATTTACAAAAATAATTCAAAATTAATGTTATATAATAATGTAAGGTGATAAAATTTACTGGTGGGAAATTATTTTTTAGTTAACATAATGTATTTAAAATTTTTCAATTTAAAAATTTTTGTAGAATCAAAAATTCTATGTAGAATAGAATTCCAGGAATCAGAATTAAGCCTTGCAGGAGGTTCTGGAATATGTTAAGAAAATGTATGAAACCCAAATCACATCTAATATACATGTACCTCGTTATTTATTCATACGTTTTGAATTAAAAGAAATATATTTTTTAAATCATTCAGATAATAGGTATATTTTCTTACTCGATTGTAAGAACTTGCAAGCTGCTAGAACTGATTCATGTTGGAAAAAGGAAGAAGTAGTTTGGTGTCAATGCGGTACGAGATCCAGTGAAAAATATCTCCCTTAGCATGCGGGAATATTTTAAGAATAGCGACAACTCAAATTTTTAATTTTTGTGAATGATATGACTTTTGACCTTTGAATATTAGGAAATTTTTGTATTCTAATTTTAAAAGTTGAAATCTTGGGGCTCGATAGTAATTAATACGATTTCATTTAAGGATATAGGACTCACATTGTTTAATTTAGTAAACTATTAAAAATATTTGCTTAAGCGAAAAATTAGTGAAATGTATTACATGACAAAAAAATAAAAAAAAATTTTTTAAATATTTCGGACATGGTACGAGATAGATTTTTACACCATCTTTAAAATTATATTAGATTTTCTAATGTGTAAAAGCGTGTGTCAACCGGTGTAGTGTGCATATCATATTCACAAAATTAGTACCAATAATCGTAGTAAATAGCATTATATAGGTTACATTTTGTTTATATTCATTCTAGATTCAATTATGCCTTTGCTGCCCCCCTAGAACAAATCCTACGGACGCCCTTTAACATTCATATAGGTACCACTATCAGTAAGTGTATCAGGTATGTTACGTGTATTATGGACAACTCAATATTTTACGCCCCTTAGAACATGTATATTATCGTCGTGGCTATCATTGCCGAAAATATTGTCAGTAACAAAATTATGGAAGCTGTATCAATAAAAGTTACAAATATTGTAGACAGCGTAAAAAAGCGCTTTAACCACTGCTCGAAATCGATGCCGAAATTTAAGCTGGCAAACGAAACTTGGCTAAAAAAACTCTTGAATACGATTGTCAATTAGACGAGGAAAGTGATTCTGATATCGATCCTGAAGATGGAGATGAACAGAATTCTAAGATCAAAATCTAAGTTTAAAAATCAATTTATAAATACCTAGATAAATTATACTTTTTATTAATGCACATCCAATGTTAAAACAATTCAATAAAACATTCCATATAAAAATAAAACTTTTATATGTATTGTAAATTTATTTGTACTTTTCAAAATTTAAAAAACCAGATTTAAAAAAATAGAGAAGAAAAATTGCAGAAATTATATTAAGTTCTCATACAAAAGTCTGAGTACATATTTTATCGTTAATTTTCAAAAAAAAATGCTATATATTTATCAGTCTACCTCCCATAAAAAGTGGCGTCATCTATATGATAAAAGCTTCATAAATGCCATAGTTTTCGAGATATTGCCTTGAAACTTGGCACACATCTTTTCCTCTACGAAATAAAGAACATCTTTAAAAATAATTCAAATCAAATATAAACCACGCCTAAAATGCGTTGCACGGCATAACATACATAAACATTTTCAAAAAAAAAATCAACTTCCTACCAAAAAAAAAAAAAAAATAGCAAACAAAATTTCAGGAACTATTTTGATACCTTATATTAAAGGGCTTAGCTTTTTCTTTCATATGCCAAAAAGTGCTTAAAAAATTTTCATTCGCTTAGAAGTGATAGATTTTTGACCGCCAAATGCCGAAAAACTCACTTTTTGGACCTCTGTGCGTTCGGAGTTAGCATAAAACTTGTAGGTACAGGTTCTTGTTCATTTGTGTGCAACCATTTGATCACAAGATGCTAGGTAAAATTAATTGCAATGCCAGAAAATTACAATTTTATTTTTAAATAAGAAATATTTTTAAACTTAAAGAGAAAAACCAAACAAAATCCAAGATCAAAACGTATCCGACAATAACCGGTTGTTCGAATTAACTGGTAAATTTGATTTACTATTTAATGAATCAATTAAAGAAAACATGAAAGTAACCAAAATAACGATGTGTCGAATAACCCGAAACCGTATTCACAACTCTTTATCTAACTTAAGACTTTACAGAAGAATTTTAAAGAAAATGTAGATATTATTACCTTTTCTATAAATTTCACACTCCAATTTCAATTGCATCGATTGAAAAGATTAGATCAATTGTAAGTTTTGCCAAAATTTCTGGTCAGTTCACCTTCATTTCGGATACTAACCTGGAAAAAAAATAAACAAAGTAATAAAAAATTAATAGGTATTAAAACGAAGGTTCTTATAATAATAAAACAAAACCAACAACATGGTTTTCAGTCAAGCCCAAAAATTGATTTACTAAAATAGCCTTAAAGCATAGCATATAAAAACCATTAGCATAGAGATAAAGCGTTAACCAGAAGTTAACAAAAGTCATAAATAAATTCAACTCTCAAACCAACAGAAGAAGAAAAAAAAGCCATGTAAATCCAAACAGAAAGCAAAACAGAAAGCAAAACATTAAATTCTGTCAGCGAAACAACAAAAACCAAATCGCAGTTCAACGTAGGACAAACAATAAAAAAGTGTAAAAAAATTACGACCTTTTTTACATTTTTACATTGCTGGTGTTAGCTTAGGTTGAAGTAAGTTGAATTGATTGTTGCTGGACACGTTGGTAAACAATGATATTTGTTTTTTGTTGAGAGTTTAGTATTCGTGTCGCTATGTGTGTGTTTGAACCTTTTGGAACAAGTGCAAAATTTATTGAGTGTCAAAAAAATTTGCGCAAAATTGTTTTCTATTTTCTCGATATATAAATGCATGGAAAACAATTTGGTGTTGACATTGCTAAAAAAATTTGAATAAATACCTAAGAGCTGAAAAAACTTTGCACTGTTGTGAAATTATTAAGTATAAAAATACGATTATAAAAAAATTTAATGTTGTTTCATGAAACCAGACAGCTTTCTCAATAAGGAGAATTATTGTCTTATAATGACATTTTTATCTAACAAAAATTAAATAAATTTTGTTTAATGTTTAAGAAAACAAATATAATCCAGCATATATTTTTGTTGCTATTTTATTGCTCTCTATTTCAACAATCTTAATAAGTTTCCTCTTTAGACACCTGAGCAAATTGTTTCAAAGACATTTATAAATTATCTTTGGTTGTGGGACGTCTCCGGTTGTGGGACACTCTTTGTATTATTTGAAAAAAAGCAAATATTGTGGATTTTCGCTAACACCGTGCTAACACCGAAGCGAATACACGCATTTGTTTGCTTGCTGTGAGCATTGAAAAAAAGTATGTGTGTGGCCGCCACACATGGCAGGAGTAAAACTTCAGAAAACTGTGGAAAGTTTTAGTACAACGACTTTTTTATAAAAAATCTTAACCAAAGAATGAGATAAAACGACTTGAAAATCAAAGTTTCGACTTTTCATGAAAATATCTCCGCTGTTTCTATGTACATATTTCATTTAAATAGTTTTTTTTTTTTGTTCAAGAGTCCAATAAATGAACTTAACAAAAATATTTTGAACTGTACCGTTAGGTCAGTGTATAGATTTTTTATTTTTTTTTTTAAAAAAGGTCCGAAATATTGGCTTCTCACTCAAAACTTATTTAAAAGTTGCCTTTGCTGTAAAAATAGCAACAAGTAAAAATTGAATTTCTGACACCCTTTCATATGACATAACATTAATATGCAAAAACTCTTCCAGTTTTTGGATAAAAAGATAACTTTTGAGCAGCTAAGTTGAAAAATTACTTAAATAGGGAATTTGTATTTTTTGCTTAACTCAACGTCCCTTATCAACCTGCTTCAGTTGATTTATCATGAATGAATCACACTTTATGTGTTTTTTTATATCATTTTGCGTTTCATCGAGTTTCAAATCACAACGGTGCTGAAAAAGTTTCACTTAAAATAAAAATAAAAAAA